>ONZH01021333.1:0-338327 GCA_900303285.1 Rhinella marina | reverse complement strand
AGACCTCTTAAAAATTATGTGGAGGCCCAAGAGGTGAGACTCTTAAAAATTGTTTGGTAGGCCCAAGAGGTGAGCCTGAAAAATTGTTTGTAGGCCCAAGAGGTGAGACCTCTTAAAAATTATGTGGAGGCCCAAGAGGTGAGACCTCTTAAAAATTATGTGGAGGCCCAAGAGGTGAGACCTCTTAAAAATTATGTGGAGGCCCAAGAGGTGAGACCTTTAAAAAATTGTTTGTAGGCCCAAGAGGTGAGCCATGAAAAAATTGTTTGTAGGCCCAAGAGGTGAGACCTCTTAAAAATTGTTTGGAGGCCCAAGAGGTGAGACCTCTTAAAAATTATGTGTGGAGGCCCAAGAGGTGAGACCTCTTAAAATTTTATGTGGAGGCCCAAGAGGTGAGACCTCTTAAAAATTTTTTGAGGCCAAGAGGTGAGGCTGAAAAATTGTTTGTAGGCCCAAGAGGTGAGACCTCTAAAAATTTTTTGTAGGCCAAGAGGTGAGACCTCTTAAAAATTTGTGGAGGCCCAAGAGGTGAAGACCTCTTAAAAATTTGTGGAGGCCAAAGAGGTGAGACCTCTTAAAAATTTTTGTAGGCCCAAGAGGTGAGCCATAAATATATTTTTTTTTTTTTTTTACGGAGCAATTCTACGGCGGTTAGGAGGAGGAGGTGGAGGAGGAAATGGCACTTCATACAGATGGCACTTCACTTTTGGCTGCTTTCCACTGTTGGAGAAGCAAAGTCCGGGTCAATCCACTTGCTGTTCATTTTGATTAGCGTCAGCCTGTCGGCACTGTCGGTTGACAGGCGGCTGCGCTTATCGGTTATAAATGCCCCCGGCTGCGCTAAACACCCTTTCTGATAGTATGCTGGCGGCAAGGGCAGGCAAGCACCTCCAAGGCGTACAGGGACAGTTCCAGCCACGTGTCCAACTTGGAGACCCAGTAAGTGTAGGACGCCGAGGGATCGGGGAGGACAGGGGTACGGTCTGCCAGGTACTCCGCAACATCGCCGATACTTGTCCCTCCTGCTGATAGCGGGCCCCGCAGTGATGGAAGTTGCACGAGGGGGTGCCATGAACGTGTCCCACACCTTGGAGAGTGTTCCCCTGGTGGCTGTGGGCCTGATGGATGTTGTGGGACTCTGGGAGACCCTCTCTTCTCTGCCGCCAGCGATGGTGGGTGGGAAAATCTCCATCATGTTCTGCACGAGTTCCCTCTGGTATTCCAGCAATCGATTCGTCCTCTCCTCTACCGGAATAAAAGAGGAGACATTATCTTTATACCGGGGGTCCAGGAGTGCGAAGACCCAGTACAGTTTGTTCTCCACTATCCGGACAACACGTGTGTCCCGGGAAAAGCAGCCCAGCATGAAGTCAGCCATGTGTGCCAGACTCTGAATAGGCATGACGTCACTGCCCCCACCAGAAGGATCACTTGCCATTTCCTCCTCTTCCTCTTCCGCCTCCTCCCCGCCCCATCCGCGCTGAACCAATGGGACGCACACAGCCTGACTGCTACCCTCGCCGCCAGCATCCTCCTCCTCTTCCACAGCCACCTCCACGTCGTCCTCCTCCTCCTCATCCTCCTCCTCCTGCAACTGCCACCGTGAAGCAGACAAAAGTGTGGTCTGACTGTGTAGCTCCGTTGCGTCTCCTCCTACCCCCGTCTCCTCTGCGTGCAATGCGTTCTCCCTTATTGCGATTAGCGATTCTTTAAGGACGCATAGGAGCGGGATGGTTACGCTCACTATAGCGTCCTCGCTGCTGACCTTCTTGGTGGACTCCTCAAAGATACGCAGTACATCGCATACGTCTGCCATCCATGGCCACTCGTGGTTGGCAAAACTGAGGGAGCTGAGTTGGAGGCACGCGTGGATTATTAATCTGGTACTCCATCAATGCTTCTGCTGCTCACACACCCTGGCCAACATGGAATAGGTGGAATTCCAGCGAGTCGGCAGGTCGCACAACAGCCGATGTTCAGGCAAATGGAGGCGTTGCTGGAGTTTTTTTAAGCTAGCAGCAGCTACAGTTGACTTCCGAAAGTGAGCGCACAAGCGCCGCACTTTCACCAGTAGCTCTGCCAGGTTGGGGTAAGTCTTTAGAAATTTTTGGACTACCAGATTAAAAACGTGGGCCAGGCATGGTACGTGATTGAGTTCGGCAAGCTCCAGAGCCGCCACCAGGTTACGGCCGTTATCGCACACGACCATGCCTGGTCCTAGCTGCAGCGGCGACAGCCACATCTCCGTCTGCTGCAATATGGCGTCCCTCACCTCTGGGGCGCTGTGCTTCCTGTCGCCCAAGCTGATGAGCTTAAGCACCGCCTGCTGACGTCTCCCCGTGCCAGTGCTGCAACGCTTCCAGCTAGCGCTGAGGGCGATGTTAAGGCGGAGGAGGAGGAGGAGGAGGAGGGGGGTTTATCAGAACCCATGCTGGCAATCTTGGGCGGGGGTGGTAGGTAGGCCGTCTCTGTTTGCGACCCCGTCCCCGCTTCCACTACATTCACCCAGTGTGCCGTCAAAGAGATGTAGCGTCCCTGGCCGCAAGCGCTTGTCCACGAGTCGGTGGTCAAGTGGACCTTTGCGCTGACTGCGTACCTCAGGGCCCGCCTGATGTTACGCGACACGTGCTGGTGCAGGGCGGGGACGGCACTCCGGGAAAAGTAGTGGCGGCTGGGGACGGAATAGCGAGGTGCGGCAGCCGCCATCAGGTCGCGGAAGGCCTGCGTCTCCACAAGCCTAAACGGCAACATCTCCAGGGCCAGCAGTTTGGAGATGTGGCAGTTTAAGGCTTGGGCTTGGGGGTGACTCGAGGCGTACTTCCGCCTGCGGTCGAACGCCTGCGAGATGGACAGTTGATGGGACGAGGAGTGTGAAGGTGCAGGCGAAGATGCGGGGGAAGGGGAGGCTGAAGGAGAAGGCCCCAAAGTAGCCGAGGCAGAGGCAGATCTGGAGGTGTCCTGGCTGGAGGTCTGGACCGCCGTGGCAGCACACAACAAAGGGGAAGAGGCAGTGGCAGGAAGACCTTGCGCAGGTTGTATTGCGTTTGCTCTCTCCCACTCAGCCCAGTGCTTGACTTCCAAGTGACGCCGCATGCCTGAGGTGGTCAGATTGCTCTTCTCAGAGCCCCTACTCAGTTTTGAGTGGCAGAGTGTGCAAACCGCGCTCAGTTTGTCATCCGCACAAACATTAAAAAATCTCCACACCACAGAAGTACGAGGCCTCGATGGGGGAGCTTCGCGCGACTGCCCGCTGCCGGGAACAGCTTCGGCCCTGCTGGCTGTGGCCTCACTTCTCTGTCTGGACTGTCCTCTGCCTGTGGACATTCCTCTGCCTCTGGACATCCCTCTGCCTCTGGACATCCCTCTGCCTCTGGACATCCCTCTGCCTCTGGACATCCCTCTGCCTCTGGACATCCCTCTGCCTCTTGCTGCCTTTTTCGGTGCTGCGCAGACCACCACCTCTCCACTGCTTTCCCCGCTGGACATCACCCCTGGCCAAGTGGGGTCGGTCATTTCGTCATCCACCATCTCCTCTTCCACTTCCTCACTCTGCTCCTCCTCCTGCCCACTGGACATTCCAACAGCCTCCCTTGATGGCAACTGCGTCTCATAATCATCATCGCTCATGATAACAGATGCTGGTTCAGGGTCCACATCAGCAGGAGATGGCGAATACTCAAGTGGTTGAGCATCACTACAAACAAATTCCTCTGCTAGCTCCTGGGATTCTTCCGGCACATCTGAAAAAGGACCCGAAAAGAGCTCCTGGGAGGGGTCAATGGTGGGATGACTCTGTTGGCCAGGTGTGGAGGAAGGAGGGTCAGAGTGAGACTGTGTGGATGACTGGCTGGTGGACAACTGTGTGGAAGCGCTATCGGCTATCCATTGCACCACCTGTTCAACCTGCTCAGGCCTCAACAGCGGTGTAACCCGCCCCCTGCTTAACTGTCCCATAAAGGCAGGGATTCTGGATGAGTGGGATCCTGGCTGACCCTCACCAGCACGCATTGTATCCCCACTGGCTTCAACAAGGCCACCAACAGCATTTCCGCACCCCCGTCCTCGTCCATGTCTGATTCCGCTAGCCCCCCTCCGCATTTTATTTTTTTTGGTTACAATATTTTGCCTTCACAGCCGTGTACTAACAGTTCAGACGGTGTGTATGAACACTACGTATATACAATTATTTTGCAAGAGAACGCAAAGTACAGGTGCCAATGAAAAGGCTTTTTTTTTAAATATATTTCTAGGTACACAGCCGTGTACTAACAGATCAGACGGTGTGTATGAACACTACGTATATACAATTATTTTGCAAGAGAACGCAAAGTACAGGTGCCAATGAAAAGGCTTTTTTTTTTTTATATATTTCTAGGTACACAGCCGTGTACTAACAGATCAGACGGTGTGTATGAACACTACGTATATACAATTATTTTGCAAGAGAACGCAAAGTACAGGTGCCAATGAAAAGGCTTTTTTTTTTTATATTTCTAGGTACACAGCCGTGTACTAACAGATCAGACGGTGTGTATGAACACTACGTATATACAATTATTTTGCAAGAGAACGCAAAGTACAGGTGCCAATGAAAAGGCTTTTTTTTTTTTTTTATATTTCTAGGTACACAGCCGTGTACTAACAGGTCAGACGGTGGGTATTTACACCTGGTATACAAAAAGGGTATTGCAAGCACACAGAACCCAGAACACTAGAGCCAAATAAACTGTATTTAAAAAAAAAATAAAATTCACAGCCGTATACTGCCTGATCAGATGGTGCATATACACACTAGGTATATAACAGGGTTTTGCAGCCAAAAAGAACGCAGAACAGTAGTGCCAAATATAGTTTTGTATGTAGCAGAGCACCTAATACACCACTAATGCCTCTCTCTGTCCCTACTCCAGCAGCTATCCCTGAATACAGCAACCGTTCTCTGCAGACTGTATATTGTAGTAAAGCTATCACTGTACTGCACTATAGTAGCCCTGATAAGGGCTTTTAATCACGCTCCTGCCTGTCCAACAGCTAAAACCTATCTGTCCCTTCTCCAGCCTCTGTCCCTGACTAAGTTCACGCAGCATATGCGAACGAGCAGGAAGAGCTGAGTTTTTAATATTCGAGGTCACATGGTTTTTCCAGCCAATCCATGTAGACGCTGTTTTCGCGCTGCCAGCGTGCTCCGCGGGCCTGTCATACCCCCCTGCATGTTGATTGGTGGAAAAAGAGCGCCAGGGAAGGTGGGAGGGGAAACGAATTCTAAGTGCGCCATCGCCGTTATACTCGATTGAAATCGAGTATGCCGAATAGCGTAGTATTCGATCGAATACCGGCTCGATCGAACACTACTCGCTCATCTCTAGTAAATACCCCTTTTTGATCACGTGGTATTACACTTTTTGTGAGAGAACGTGACCAAAAAATGACTGTTTTTTTTTACTGCGTTCACCTGGCAGGGTGGATCATGTGATACTTTTATAGAGCCGGTCTATACGGATGCGGCGATACCTAATATGTATACTTTTCTTTTTTTCCCTCCTTTTTAAATTTTTTTTTACTTTATTTTTGTAAAATGCTGTTTTTTGGGTTTTTTTTTACTTGAAACTTTTATTTATTTTTTAAACTTTATTTTTTAACTTTTTTTCACAATTTTTAAATTTTGGGGGTCTGATCCCCTTTACAATGCATTACAGTACTTCTGTATTGTAATGCATTGACTGTAAGTGTATTACTCACAGTAATACACTTGCAGCTCACTGCCTGTGAGATCCAGGGGGCTGGATCTCACAGGCTTCCGTAGATAGCAGCCTTATGCCTAAGGAAGGCATCGGGCTACCATCTAAGCCATCGGGTCCCCGTCACAGCAGCGCGGGTACTCGATGGCATCCCCTCCACGCCGCAGACATCGTATATGCCGCGGTCAGCGGGGTCCGGCTACTGGGCACACTACTTCACCCAGCGCCGTACTAATACGGCACTGGGCTTGAAGGGGTTAATAGATAAGCAATTCTATTACACCTTGATTCTCAAATTCAGGTGAATAACCTGTCTTGTTCTACTGTTAGTGGGGTGTCCACCTTGTTTATTACATAAACAATTCTATTATGCCTTGATTCTTAAATTGGGGTGAAAAAAGCTGTCGTATTGTTTTGTTATTGGGGTGTCCACTTCCCTCTCACATTAACTGTTTTACTACCAGAAAGGACTAGCTATGCATGTTGCTGTAATGCACAGTGATGTACACTGAGATACAATCCCTGCAGGTAGAGATGTAGCTGATTCAACACACTTCTTGGCAAATTAATTCAGAACAAAACAAATTTTTCTAAAAAAATTAGGCAAAGCGTCTGAATCGAGTTTTTGAAACTTTGCTCATCTCTAGTCTTTATTATGGAAAAAGGGATTTTTTTTGTTTTGTTTTTACTTGGTACCATTATATTTTTTGTTATGAAAAACACTTTTTTTTGGTCCCACTGTTGGACTTTATTTTTTGGAGGTCTGATCCCCCTCTGCAGTGCATTAGAATACACTGACAGCCTAACTATGAGGCCTAGCAAGGAGTAGGAGGCCAGCCCTAATGCTTGTGTAAGGCATCAGACTGCCGTTCCATTCATCAGGTCCCCGTCACCACAGTGCAGGGACCCGATGTGGAGGGAGCCTGTACCCTTTGCAAACCCTGTGCATGCCGTGGTCAGCACTGACTGCTGCATACATGAGGTTAATACACCAGCATTAATGCAAGCACCTTTGCCGGCGTATACAGAAGGGGCTCGGCTTTCAGTAATAGACGGACCTCTGCTGCTGATGGAGCGGGCACAGCTCCATCCCACCCGATTAGAGAACCTTACATGTACGACGCTGGGATCGTACGGGTTAAAGGGGGTATTTCAGTTGTTTGAATTTTTTTCTATACACAGTATAGGGGATAACTATTAAATTAGTGGAGGTCCTACCACCAGGACACCCAATGATCATGAGAGCAAGAACCCTCTACCGCGTGGATCCCCCTGAACGGAACAGCCGGTCACACATGCACCTGGCAACTCCATTCATTTCTATGGGAGTTCTGTAGATAGCGGAGTACAGCGCTCCACTATCTCCAGACTTACCATAGAATTGAATGGATGCCCAACCGGCCACTCCATTCATTTCAAGGTGGTTCTGGGCCTCGGTTCTTATGATTGATGGGGATTCCAGCTGTATCACCCCCACCGATCTAATAGTTATTTCTTTTGTTGTGCATAGTGGATAACTTCAAACAACCGGAATACCCATTTAAATTATTGAAAAGTGTTTTCTTCAATATTGTTATTTTTCCATTAATAATGACTTGGAAATATAAAAAAGTTGAATTTATACATGTACTTTAGTGCCGTTTTCTGAACCCCATGCAGGGACGGTGTCTGTCACAGCTCATCAGTGATCTCCATTATATAGCACAATTCTGGCTTTCAGCTCCTTTGTAAGACCTGCTTGCTTATTTCCTGGAGTGTACTCTCATGTCCAAGGCACCGCTTGCTACCCGAATTCTTCTTTCAAGCCTGGAAGCAGTCCCCCCTGCAGTGCTGAGAGGAGAAACAAGATGTCAGATCACACTTGCCATGTCACTGTCATTTGTAACATCATTCAGAAGGATAGCGTTGCCTCTAACAGCCTTTAACAACCTTCCTGAAGCTTATCTTCTCAGTACTGCAGGAACACAATAGAATGTGACAGTGTTTTCTGGATCTCAGCTGAATGGCAATGTGCATGTCGGGTGTCCCAGGGCAAGCTCTTTTCACAGCTTTGTTAGCCACCTTACTGGGTCACATAAAGGATGATTGACAGGCCGCCTGTAAAACACATCACTCTCTTATTTTCATTGTGTATATTACTGCGCACACGCAATGCGGATCTAGCAAATCCTACTTGACGTGCAATAACGAAGGCTATTTTAACCCATCAATGCAGTTGGTTAGTTTTGTCTGTGTTAATGAGAGATTCATAATCTCTGTGTCAACCTACTGTTCAGTAATCCCATATTGATTGTCGTTCAGTTCTATAGATATTACACTGTAATCATAGCTACATCTCTACATCTGAGTGTGGAGATATAATGAAAGTATGCAAAGAAGGCATACCTAGAATGAAAATCTCTCTGTGCCCTCAAGTATTGTATTTTTACGGGGAAAAAAAAAAAAAAAAATATATATATATATATATATATATATACACACACAGTGGAGGAAATAAGTATTTGATCCCCCACTGACTTTTAAAATTTTAATACTAAAAAATAAATGAAACGTCTCATAATTTTATGCCAGCTTTATTTTACCAGTGCCACATAGAATATCAAAAGAAAAACAGAGAAAATTACATGAAATGAGAAATAAAAAATAATTTTCATTTCTTTGAGGGAAATAAGTATTTGATCCCCTAGGAAAGCATCATTTAATACTTAGTGGCAACACCCCTTGTTGGCAAGCACAGCAGTCAGACGTTTCTTATAGTTTTTATAAGGTTTGCACACACTTCAGGAGTAATTTTGGCCCACTCCTCTCTGCAAATCATCTCCATATCCTTAAGGTTTTTAGGCATGCATTTGGAAACCCGAAGCTTCAGCTCTCTCCATAGATTTTCAATGGGATTGAGGTCAGGAGACTGGCTAGGCCATTCCATGACCTTCATATGCTTCTAATGGAGCCACTCCTTTGTTTCCTTGGCTGTATATTTTGGGTCGTTGTCGTGCTGAAAGACCCATCCACGACCCATTTTCAGTGCCCTGGCGGAGGCAAGGAGGTTGTCACCCAGGATTTTGCGATACATGGCCCCGTTCATCTTCCCGTCAATGCTGTGAAGTTGGCCTGTGCCCTTAGAAGAAAAACACCCCCAAAACATAATACTTCCACCACCATGCTTGACGGTGGGGATGGTATTCTTAGGGTCATATTCTGTATTTTTCTTCCTCCAAACACGTTGAGTTGGGGCCAAAGAGCTCAATTTTGGTCTCATCTGACCACAGCACCTTCTCCCACTCTCTCTTGGAGTCATTAATATGTTCATTGGCAAACTTGAGGCGGGCCTGGACGTGAGCCTTCTTGAGCAGAGGAACCTTGCGTGCACTGCAGGATTTTAAACCATTACGTCTCACTGTGTTACCAATGGTTTTTTTGGAGACTGTGGTCCCAGCTGCCTTGAGATCATTACTCAGCTCCTCCCGTGTAGTTCTTGGCTGATTTTTAGTCTTTCTCATGATCAATGAGACTCCACGAGGTGATATCTTGCATGGAGCTCCAGGCCTGGGTCGATTGACAGTAATGTTGTACTTCTTCCACTTCTGAATAATTGCACCAACAGTTGTCACCTTCTCATCCAGCTTCTTACTTATGGCTTTGTAGCCCATTCCAGCCTTGTGTAGGTCAACAATTTTGGCCCTGACATCTTTAGATAGCTCTTTAGTCTTGCCCATGGTGGAGATGTTGGAGTGTCACTGAGACTGTTGGCAGGTGGCCTTTTATACAGGTGACAATTTGGGACAGGTGTCTCTCATCCAGGTAACGACTTCACTGTGATTAGGGCATGTCAGTGGTCTGTGGGAGCCAACATTAGTCATGGTTTTCCTAGGGGATCAAATACTTATTTCCCTCAAAGAAATGCAAATTATTTTTATTTCTCATTTCATGTAATTTTCTCCCTTTTTCTTTTGATATTCTATGTGGCACTGTTAAAATAAAGCTGGCATAAAATTATGAGACGTTTCATTTATTTTTTAGTATTAAAACTTTTAAAGTCAGTGGGGGGTCAAATACTTATTTCCTCCACTGTATATATATATATATATATATATATATACAGAAAAATAAAGATATAAGAAAAATAAGCAGATAACTAAGACAGATAAGACAAGTCCTTACATATAACAGTCAGGAATCCAGTATCTACTAACTAGCAACTAATACAGTTATTTTACCAGAGAAGTGGTCTTGATTGGTTGGATCTGAGTCTGAGACATTGTATGTTGAGTATGTTGGTTTCAACTTACGATGGGTCAGAAAAGACCATTGTATGGTGAAAATATTGTATCCTGAGGCCATTGTATCTTGAGGGATCACTGTATACATGCAGCATGCCAGCGCTCGGCTATTTTCCGCGGCCCCATACAAATGAATGGAGGGCGGCCGCGCATGCGCGGTGCGCCCTCCTTCACTTTCGGGGCCCCGTTCTCGATATAGGTGCGGGTCCCAGCGGTAGGACCCGCACCTATAGGACAATGGGGGCATATCCTAACGTCCAAGATGGGAATAACCCTTTAAGGCACATAGTCCATTTACTTGGATCTGTAAAAATCCTTAAAACATTTTTTACGCTATAAATACTGATATATATATATATATATATATATATATATATATTTCACGTGACTACAAGACCATATTGAATAAATAGAAAGTTATAATAAATGGCTTTAGAAGCTGCAGCTTTAGAACATTTATAAAGCTTATTAGCAAAATTACCCAGCTTTGAACTGGTCTTTTTAGTTTGTGTGTGTGGTTATAAGATATCCACAGTGGCCCCCATAACAGAGACATCAACAGAGCTCTCCATAACAGTGACATCCACAGTGCCTCTATAACAGTGACATCCACAGTGGCCTCCATAACAGTGACATTCACAGTGCCCTCATAACAGTGACATCCACAGTGTCCTCATAACAGTGACATCCACAGTGTCCTCATAACAGTGACATCCACAGTGTCCTCATAACAGTGACATCCACAGTGTCCTCATAACAGTGACATCCACAGTGTCCTCATAATAGTGACATCCACAGTGTCCTCAACAGTGACATCCACAGTGTCCTCATAACAGTGACATCCACATTGTCCTCATAACAGTGACATCCACAGTGTCCTCATAACAGTGACATCCACAGCGCCCCCATAACAGAGACATCAACAGAGCTCTCCATAACAGTGTCATCCACAGTGCCTCCATAACAGTGACATCCACAGTTGGCCCCCCATAACAGTGACATCCACAGTGCCCTCATAACAGTGGCATCCACAGTGTCCTCATAACAGTGACGTCCACAGTGCCTCCATAACAGTGACGTCCACAGTGCCTCAATAACAGTGACGTCCACAGTGCCTCCATAACAGTGACGTCCACAGTGCCTCCATAACAGTGACGTCCACAGTGCCTCCATAACAGTGACGTCCACAGTGCCTCCATAACAGTGACGTCCACAGTGCCTCCATAACAGTGACGTCCACAGTGCCTCCATAACAGTGACGTCCACAGTGCCTCCATAACAGTGACGTCCACAGTGCCTCCATAACAGTGACGTCCACAGTGCCTCCATAACAGTGACGTCCACAGTGCCTCCATAACAGTGACGTCCACAGTGCCTCCATAACAGTGACGTCCACAGTGCCTCCATAACAGTGACGTCCACAGTGCCTCCATAACAGTGACGTCCACAGTGCCTCCATAAAAGTGACGTCCACAGTGCCTCCATAACAGTGACGTCCACAGTGACCTCATAACAGTGACGTCCACAGTGTCCTCATAACAGTGACGTCCACAGTGCCTCCATAACAGTGACGTCCACAGTGCCTCCATAACAGTGACGTCCACAGTGCCTCCATAACAGTGACGTCCACAGTGCCTCCATAACAGTGACGTCCACAGTGCCTCCATAACAGTGACGTCCACAGTGCCTCCATAACAGTGACGTCCACAGTGCCTCCATAACAGTGACGTCCACAGTGCCTCCATAACAGTGACGTCCACAGTGCCTCCATAAAAGTGACGTCCACAGTGCCTCCATAACAGTGACGTCCAAAGTGACCTCATAACAGTGACGTCCACAGTGTCCTCATAACAGTGACGTCCACAGTGCCTCCATAACAGTGACGTCCACAGTGCCTCCATAACAGTGACGTCCACAGTGCCTCCATAACAGTGACATCCACAGTGCCTCCATAACAGTGACGTCCACAGTGCCTCCATAACAGTGACGTCCACAGTGCCTCCATAACAGTGACGTCCACAGTGCCTCCATAACAGTGACGTCCACAGTGCCTCCATAACAGTGACGTCCACAGTGCCTCCATAACAGTGACGTCCACAGTGCCTCCATAACAGTGACGTCCACAGTGCCTCCATAACAGTGACGTCCACAGTGCCTCCATAACAGTGACGTCCACAGTGCCTCCATAACAGTGACGTCCACAGTGCCTCCATAACAGTGACGTCCACAGTGCCTCCATAACAGTGACGTCCACAGTGCCTCCATAACAGTGACGTCCACAGTGCCCCCATAACAGTGACGTCCACAGTGCCCCCATAACAGTGACGTCCACAGTGCCCCCATAACAGTGACGTCCACAGTGCCCCCATAACAGTGACGTCCACAGTGCCCTCATAACAGTGACGTCCACAGTGCCCTCATAACAGTGACGTCCACAGTGCCCTCATAACAGTGACGTCCACAGTGCCCTCATAACAGTGACGTCCACAGTGCCCTCATAACAGTGACGTCCACAGTGCCCTCATAACAGTGACGTCCACAGTGCTCCCACAAAAGTGACGTCCACAGATCTCCCATAACAGTGACATATACAGCGCCCCCATAACAGATACTTCAATAGTGGCCCCTATAACAGTGACATCCACTGAGCTCCCATTTCTTCACTATAAAACGTCTTCTGTAGTTTGTTGGCAATATTCATTGTCTGTTGTGGCACTTTTCTTCTTCAGGGTGCATAGAGACAATGCATAAAGTCTCCTGTGTATCTTTTCTTTAGGAAAACATTCATTGTCTGTTGTGGCACTGGCACCTTTCTTCTTCAGGGTGCATAAGGACAATGCATAAAGTCTCCTGTGTATCTTTTCTTTAGGAAAACATTCATTGTCTGCTGTGGCACTGGCACCTTTCTTCTTCAGGGTGCATAGGGACAATGCATAAAGTCTCCTGTGTATCTTTTCTTTAGGAAAACATTCATTGTCTGTTGTGGCACTGGCACCTTTCTTCTTCAGGGTGCATAGGGACAATGCATAAAGTCTCCTGTGTATCTTTTCTTTAGGAAAACATTCATTGTCTGTTGTGGCACTGGCACCTTTCTTCTTCAGGGTGCATAGGGACAATGCATAAAGTCTCCTGTGTATCTTTTCTTTAGGAAAACATTCATTGTCTGCTGTGGCACTGGCACCTTTCTTCTTCAGGGTGCATAGGGACAATGCATAAAGTCTCCTGTGTATCTTTTCGTCATTTAAACCTTCATTGTCTGTTGTAACGCTGGCATCACCTCAGCAGAAGAGGTTCTCCCTTTCATCTTCCTCTGGGTTATAGGGATGATGCATGAGGTCTTCTTTGTATTTGTTCATTAAAACTTTGTATGTCTTTGTAAGACTCCAAATTCGAATGAATGTGAGATCCCTTCTTTTATTCTTTCAGTGTGTTGAGACGGATCCAGATAGTATCTTGTTTTCTTCCTACATTTATACACCTTTGATGTGCTTCATGGGGTGGCAAGAATTTAAAGGGGTTGTCTTACTTTAACAAGTGCCATTTATTATGTAGAGAAAGGGAATACAAGCCACCTACTAATGTATTATGATTGTCCATATTGCTTCCTTTGATGGCTGGATTCATTTTTCCATCATATTATACACTGCTCATTTCCATGGTTATGACCACCCTGCAATCCAGCAGTGGTGGTTGTGCTTGTACACTATGGTAAAAAGCATTAGCCTATGTGCGTTTCCACAATCACGGCCACCAAAGTAGCCGTCACTTTTTCCTGTAGTGTGCTAGAACGACCCCCACTGCTGGATTGCAGGGTGGTCGTAACCATGATAACAGTCAGGGTGTAATGTGATGGAAAAATGATTGAAGCCAGCAAAGGAAGCAATATGGACAATCGCAGTACATTAGTAAGTGCCTTGTATTAAAGGGGTTATACAAAGCCTAAAATATCCCCCAACCCCCCCCCCCCAACACTCGGGCACCTCATATACATTATACTTACCTGATTCCCGGCCCCCTCGTTGCTCCGGATCCCTGCATGGCCGTCGATGCATCTCCCCTAGCTGTTGTGGAGATGCTCAGGGAGGCCGTGCAGTCATCCAGAGCGACGTGGGGGCCGGGGAGCAGGTAAGTATAATGTATACAAGGGGCCCGGGCATTGGGGGAGGGGGAGATTTTGACTTGGATAACCCCTTTAACTTTCTGGACATGATAGGTGCTGACGTGAGACAACCCCTTTAACCACCTCCCTTGTTAGGATGGAAATATATGGTTTTATCTGTGTGTTTGGGTGATTTGTGTGCCAGGGTTGCTTTCTGTTCCCAGTCCAGCCCTGGAAGAGCATGATGAGAGGAACTTTACATAATTCCTCTAATTGTGCTACCCCTCCATATTTGAGGGAAGGAGTCATATGCTGAGTCTTCCAGTAGGTTTATAGGTTTAACCCAAGCTCACCCTATCTCATGGTGAATTCAGGGATAGCAGTCCTTTTACATATACTATTAGAGAACACATACAGACACTGCATAACAGCTGATTTTTGCATTGTGAAGTCTCGTAAGGTAAAACAAATGTCTTTTAAAGGGATTGTCTACAGCTTTGGTGCTAAATATTTATCATATGGTGCTGTAGTTCCCACATAAATGAGGCATTAAGCCCCCATCCACTTAATGGCATGAGGCATTTCAATCATTCACAATGTTCTATCATTATGAATTAATAAAACTTTAAGCCTATGACTTTTGTAAGGGAATTTCATTTGTCAAAAGTTGCTCCAGTGTGCATGTTTGTGATCGGTGACTCAGAGTCTTGCCTGGTATTTCGGAGTCCATTAGGCACATCTATTACAAAACAACAGGACAGCAACCAGAATAGTTTATTTTATTAGCCTGCCCTCAGCAGGACCCCTGCTCCGAGACAATAGGAGGCAAGACGCCTGATGTGCACAGTGGGCATAAAAGAGACAGGGGTGATTCACAGGCAAAATAGATGTTCTTCTTCATGTCAAAGTAAGCTAACAGTGAGAAAAAGTACTTTTAAAATTGTGTGTTTTGTCTTACTTTTATGACATGGTGATTAATAAAACAGAGAAAAAGGCTTCAATTGGTAATAATGTACATGGTGGATAATTTAGTAGATTCTCGTCTAAAGTAGAGCTTTTTTTGGGGTAAGGCCTTATTCATGCGACTGTCTGTTTTGCAGATGCAAAACCTTCGATCATTTTGCTTCGGCAAAGGTGGTCAGTGCGTTTAGTGCTCGAGCATGGTTGATATGTTTTTTTGTGTCGGCAAAAAAGCACCATTTAAAAAAAAAACTTTCTAATACATGGATCAGTGAAAAATGGATGGCATCTGTGTATGGTCTGTGGTTTTCACTGACCTATTCAATAGAATGGGAGCGTTCTGTCTGCATGTATTGCTAACAAATACACGATTTCGGGTTCAGATACTACACATACCACTTTAAGAATAGTAAAATAAAGAGGTACATTTATTAAGAGAAGAGGGATAATTAGGCATATGTATGTCCCTTTTTAGCAAATTAGATAAATACAAACATAGAAAACTTACAACGAATAAGGGTTAGATAAGACACATAATTACTAATTACATAATTACAACCACACTTCATCTAGAGTCCTCCTTACAACATCCAGGTTGAAGGTACTTGCGTCACCTATTGAGTTAGCACAATCTATCTGACTGCAACACACATCAGCTGGCGAGCCCGTTTCAGCCTGTTATTGGGAACACCATCTTTTCTACACAAATGTCTTTCATAGGTGGACTCCAACTTTTTAACTGAAAACGTCCAGCTTTTATATTGTTTTAACGAAAGAGCTTCACCCCCTAATGGAGTTTAGCTAGCTTATGCAATCCATGATGGTCACTATGTATATCTTGTTCTTCTGTTATTATTATGAACCCTAGAGTGGCCAATTCTTAGGCTCACAATAAATCAGAATTCCAAGGCAAATTATGCAGACAATGCTAAGGCTACTTTCACACTAGCGTTATGGAATTCCGGTATTGAGCTCCGTCATAGGGGCTCAATACCGGAATAAAACGCTTCAGTTTTGTCCCCATTCATTGTCAATGGGGACAAAACTGAACTGAAGACAACGGAATGCTCCTGAAAGCATTCCGTTCAGTCTTCAGACCGGAGAGCAAACCGCAACATGTTGCGGTTTGCTCTCCGTACTAGTTATCCGCACCTAAACGGATCCGGAATGACCCCCAATGCAAGTCAATGGGGACGGATCCGTTTGGTGTGGACACACTTGTAAACGGATCCGTCCTCCATTGACTTTCAATAGAGGTTATTCCGGATCCGTTTAAAAGCTAATACAACCGGATCCGGAATTACGGATCCACAAGGTTGTATTACTCAGTACGGATCCGGCGGGTCCCTTCACCCGCCGGATCCGTACTAATGCTAGTGTGGAAGTAGCCTAACTCTCTTGTACACATACTTCCAAGCAAGTCCTTGTTAAATTAAAGGTCATCAAATAAATGGCATAATACCTAGTACACGTGTCTTCCTTGTTCAGTCTATCAGATAAAAAGGACAAAGTCTTCCACAAATATTCCAGAGCAGCTTCTTTGTTCATTTTATCAGACTGAAATGGACAAGGTCTCGCACAAACCGTTAGGGCAAATATACAATTTATCAAAGGTCAGGATAATTTTATCAGACCCAATGGATTTCAGATGATCAGAGACTCCATAGTCGCACTTCACTGCAAAATGGGCCAAATTCGGACCCATCTGGATATGCATATACAATTCAATGGATCCATATGGTATCTGTGGAGAACATGGACATGAGTCACTGATGTGTGAATGGACCTAATTTGTAACCATTACAATTTTATGTTGTTATTGCGTATTAAAAGCAGCAGCCAGCTATCCTCTCAGTTGTCTGAGATCATACAAAATATGGGTAAAGGCAGGTGATCAAATAGCAAAAGCGACAGTTCTCACCTGTTAGATTTCTCTGACGTTCTGGTGGTCTCTGCCAGTCATTTCTTGGCTGCAGCAATGATATGCCAGTTACACTTGATTGACGTATGTCTTTTTAACCTTATTAACTTTGTAACTGTGTAACTTTTGACCATTGTAGTCAATCCCTTGGTCTCAAGGTGTACATCCCTGAGCCCAGTGATTGGCGTCAGTGGTCACATGTGTAATCAATCCCTGCGGTTAGCGGTCTCGAGGTGTACATCCCTGAGGCCATATATTGGCGTCAGTGGTAATGTGTAAACAACTGCTTCGCTTAGTGGTCTGAAGTGTACATCCCAGAGGACAGTGATTGGCTTCAGTGGTCACATTGCAGCCAAGTAAACAGTGAGCCCTGACAACCCTGTAACGATGGGGGATTTAACAGGAATTATTGGTTCTTTTTCTATTTATTTGCCCAAGGTTGTTAATATGCCAGACACCTTCTAAATTATTATAATCATTTGAACTTATAATCATTTGAGCTTGACATAACCTGTAGCTCCTGAGCCCCAATAAAAAAAATCAGTAACCGCTCCATATCCACCATAAGGCATTTATAAAACTGGTGTTATCTCATGTGACTAAGAGACATTTTGGTTGCCCTAGGCACCAGGATTCAGAGCAGCTACTACCTTTCTTACATTTTATACATATGTTCAAATTTTTTGATTGTTTTTCTGTTTTTATTTAACCACCAGTGCAAAACCTTTCTTAACGTCTTTGTATGTATTGCCCGAAGCCTAGAGTAAATTGGCATGTAACATTACAGTTAAATGAACTATTTTTCTTTGTATTTTTTGATCTACCTAAATGTTTGAGGGTGGCTCTCCGTAATAGACATTGCTTACGGTACTATTCCGACCTTTTGCAGATTGTATTAACATTTACAAATTTGTTTTGGTGTGCTATGCTGATAAAGGTATTGCCAGGTTCCATACACTGCTGACAGCCCCCTCTTGCAAGTCAAAAAATGAGTTATTTCTTGTTTTCAGTGTATGTTAGACGTGTTCTATTTATTACAAATGATTGCATCAAAGGGTGATTTATAATGAAATGGCAATCCATAGATATCAGAATTTAAGCATTTGTTAGCAAATGTTCTATTTCACCTGTTGTAGAGCTATTTTATTTTAAAGCTATATGTCCATTTGTATATAATTTCAAAGTAAGATTGCAAGATGCAAACTAAAGTTATAGACCTGCCACTGAAAAAAAAACTAAGGGATATTGGTGGATAGTAAGCTTAAAAGGGTATTCTCATCTTGTTCAATGGGGGCATGTAGCTAGGATATGCTGCCATTGTCTTATAGGTGCTGGGACCCGCACCTGTATTGAGATCGGAGGGTGGAGCACTGTGCCTGGAGGACCCCAGGTTTCCCGGGGTCCGGCCACCACCAGGCGCAGTTCCCCCGCTTCTCCCATAGAAATGAATGGGAACGCACCGCGCATGCGCGGCCACCACTCCCATTCATTTCTATGTAGCCGACAGATATAGCCAAGCCAGCTGTCACGGAAGCTCCTGCGACAGGTGGCAGGAGGTCGGTCAGATTGGCAAAACGTGGTGTAGTTTGACATGTTTTCCTTTTTTTGTTGTTGGTTTTTACCACACCCTTTTCCCTCAGGTGTTGCTGGTGTGGTAATTGTCCCTCCTCTACTGCTTCTCCCACAGTTCCGGCAGTTTATAATGTCACGCTCAGGTGTGGGTGGGTGGGGGGGGGGGGGACCACACCAAGCGTAGGAGGGAAAGGAGATAGGCCTGAGAACTAGGGAAGGAAGGGGACACCTCCTAAAAGACACCCTGACTCATATCTTGACTGACTACCTGTATGAACTGGCCTCAAAGGTAGGCGAGTTCATACACAGGAACCTAAGATCCAATCTGACCCTATAGGACCCTGAAACTAATGTCAGGAAATGAGTCTACCTGTTCCTCCAAAAGGAAGGACGAACAGGTGACTCCCTCAGGCCTAAAAACAAACAACAGGGAAAGGTAATGAAAAGCATAAAAGGGAATGAGGACACTTATCTTCAATGAAGAAATGGAAGCACCAGGATCTCGGCAGAGAATCAACACCAATCCACCACAATATCCACTGAAGCTATAAACTGCAAGGAACTGTGGGAGAAGCAGCAATAAATAGAGGAGGGACAATTACCACACCAGCAACACTTGAGGGAAAAGGGTGTGGTAAATACCAGCAACAAAAAAGGAAAACGTGAAACTACACCACGTGTTGCCAATCTAACCGACCTCCTGCCACCTGTCGCAGGAGCGTCCGTGACACCAGCGCTCGGCTCTTTTCGGCGGCCCCTCCTGTACTTTGGGGGCTCTGTTCTCGGTATAGGTGCGGGTCCCACACCTATAAGACAATGGGGGCATATCCTAGCGATATGCCACCTTTGTACAAGATGAGATAAGTTGTCCACTTTTCACTATTGATGACCTATCCTCAGGATAGGTCATCAATATCAGATCAGTGCGGATCTGATTCCCGGCACCCCTGCCAATCAGCTGTTTAAAGAGAAGTCAGTGCTCGTACGAGCGTTGCCTTCTTTGCTCTGTTTACCTGCTCACCCCTGCAATTGCAATGGTGAGCAGGCATAATTACAGCTATGGTGCTCACATTCACTTCAGCTAGGACTGTAGTGGAATCTCGGCACACTCTCTCCTTCTTTTGCTTTCTTTTATTTAGTGTATGCAGACAGTAAACTACGTGTTTTTGGCACAACTGGAGCCTTTTTTCAACTCTACATACAGATCAAAATGAGCAAAATGGTGTCTGGTGGTGACTTAAAATACTGTCTGCTGGGTAACCAGACAAAGCAATTGTTGCACCTAAGGGTTCAGACACGTAGTGGAATTCCATACAGAAAATCTGTAGCAGTGAAGTGGATGACATTTTCACAAATGTGTCTACACCTGAAACTGCACATAACTTGACATACAGTGTGGATTTTAAATCTGCAGCATTTCAATATGTTGCAATTGTAGCAGGCTACATATGTCATCCATTGCAATGCAGAGGGTGAAATCTGTGGCAAATCTACAGCATTTCCATTTGGTGCAAATTTTGCCACTGCATAATTCTGGTACCCGCTATGTGTAGCAGTATTTTTTATTGTTGTGTAGTTTCCCAAAGAATCACTGGTTCTGTCTGTAACAAAAATAAGGCTTGAAAAAAAGCTCCATGTGGGAGCTGAAATGTTGCGCTATGGACTCTGGTGAATAAACGCGCTGTGATGGTTTTTCATCTATATGGGAATGTTGCGATGCTTTCTTCTTTTATTTGCTGACCCAGGATCAAGGTCTGGATTGCAAGCGCCTTTTTAATTGTGACTATTTATCTGTTGCTGGTTTTCTTTATATATACACACACATATATGATCCCTCAAGATACTCTGGCCTCAGGATACAATATTTTCCACATACAATGTCAACCATCGTAAGTTAAAACCAGACTCAACATACAATGTCTCAGACTCTGATCCAACTAATCAAGGCCACTTCTCTGGTAAAATAGCTGGATTAGTTACTACTGTAGTTATCAGATATTCCTGACTCTTATTGTAAGGGCTTTTATCTCAGACTTATGTGCTCTTTCATATTATCTATTTAGCCCTTTGTGCACTAGTGTTTGCCTAGTATTAATCCAAAAAGCCTCCTGGCATCAAAGTATCCTCTTAGTGTATCCACCCCTCTTCAGCTTCTAGGAGGAGATTGTATGGCAGAATGTGCCTTTATGTTTTTTTGTGCAATCTCTTGCATGCTAAATTATCTCCCCTGCATACAAGAGGCACAATACATTTAATGTGCTTAAAGTGTAACTGTCATATTTTTTTTTATTTGCTAGTTCATTAGTACTAGGCATGTATACCTGATTTAATCTGTCAATGATTGTCAAAAAGTCTGTAATTAACCTATAATAACAGCTTTCATTAATGTCTCTTTCCACTGGTCCCTTAAAAGACCGTTGCTATGGTTTGTCTGTCTTCCCTTTAGTATAAACAGGAGACAGAGGGGCGTTCCTTTACACTGCATGCCTGCATTAGGCTTCAGAGTGAGGAGGCGTGTCTCTCAGTCCAATCTGATTGGCTGGCAGGGAGCTGCTGGCTACAGCAAGTGTGTGTGTGTGAAGTGAGGGAAGTTTTGGCCTCAGAGAACTGGCAGTGGCCATCTTGAGAAGATCCTCATATTGTAGAGGTTAAAACAGCCGTAACAAAGGGAAAAACTAAAGGAAAACAGTGGTATGTGAAGAAACTAAAGATTGCTTTATGCATAATGCTCCACCAGCAGTACATATGCTAAAATTGATTTTTGATGAAAACATGGCGGTTTCGCTTTAAATTACATTCATGGACTCAGAGGTGTAATTATTAATTTTACACAATGGCCCTTACTTTTGATTGTGGGAATACCTCTTTAAAGGGCACTTGTCAGCAGATTTGTAGCTTTAAAACTGGCTGACCTGTTACAGTGCATTAAGCTACAAAGGTCCTGTAGTCACAGATTGGTCCCTGAAAAATGACACTGGGTTTTCTTTGCTTTCCAGGCCTTCACGGTCCCCTGATCTTTATCCTGTAGAGCAGCTGTCCCCAACCACTGGGCCGCGGCCCAGGACCGGGCCCTGAATCGATGTCTGCCGGGCCGCGGCGGTGGCAGGGGACAAGGAGATAAGCGCTTCCATTGTGGAAGCGCTCATCTCCATAGTCATCTGTATCGCCGTCCTCAGGACGGCGATACAGATGCCTGTGCTGCGGTGGGGCAGGGGAGGGAGAGGCGTCTCTCCTGCCCGTTCCTCTGATAGGCTGCAGGCCTAGTGCCTGTAGCCTATCAGAGGCCAGCTCAGGTGGTGCGATGACGTCATCGCGCCGCCTGAGCCGTGCAGAGCGGGACACAGGCCGGAGGAGGCCTGCATCGCATCGCTGCCAGGCTGATGGAGGTAAGTATAAGTGTTTGTTTTTTTTATTGTACAAAACTGAAGGAGAGGAGCACTATGGGCACTATAACTACTGTGTGGGGGGCACTATGGGCACTATAACTACTGTGAGGGGGGCACCATGGGCACTATAACTACTGTGAGGGGGGCACTATGGGCACTATAACTACTGTGTGGGGGGCACTATGGGCACTATAACTACTGTGTGGGGGGCACTATGGGCACTATAACTACTGTGAGGGGGCACTATGGGCACTATAACTACTGTGTGGGGGGCACTATGGGCACTATAACTACTGTGAGGGGGGCACTATGGGCACTATAACTACTGTGTGGGGGGCACTATGGGCACTATAACTACTGTGTGGGGGCACTATGCTACTATAACTACTGTGTGGGGGCACTATGCTACTATAACTACTGTGTGGGGGCACTATGCTACTATAACTACTGTGTGGGGGCACTATGGGCACTATAACTACTGTGTGGGGGCACTATGCTACTATAACTACTGTGTGGGGGCACTATGCTACTATAACTACTGTGTGGGGGCACTATGCTACTATAACTACTGTGTGGGGGCACTATGGGCACTATAACTACTGTGTGGGGGCACTATGGGCACTATAACTACTGTGTGGGGGCACTATGGGCACTATAACTACTGTGTGGGGGCACTATGGGCACTATAACTACTGTGTGGGGGGCACTATGGGCACTATAACTACTGTGAGGGGGGCACCATGGGCACTATAACTACTGTGTGGGGGGCACTATGGGCACTATAACTACGTGTGGGGGGCACTATGGGCACTATAACTACTGTGAGGGGGGCACTATGGCACTATAAACTACTGTGGGGGGCACTATGGGCACTTAACTACTGTGAGGGGGCACTATGGGCACTATAACTACTGTGATGGGGGGGCACTATGGGCACTATAACTACTGTGTGGGGGGCACTATGCTAGCTATAACTACTGTGTGGGGGCACTATGCTACTATAACTACTGCCTGTGGGGGCACTATGTACTATAATACTGTGTTGGGGGCACTATGGGCACTATAACTACTGTGTGGGGGCACTATGCTACTATAACTACTGTGTGGGGGCACTATGCTACTATAACTACTGTGTGGGGCACTATGGGCAACTATAACTTACTGTGTGGGGGCACTATGGGCACTATAACTACTGTGTGGGGCACTATGGGCACTATAACTATGTGTTAACTACTGTGTGGGGGCACTATGGCACTAACTGTGTGGGGCACTATGGGCACTATAACTACTGTGTGGGGGCACTATGCTACTAAAACTACTGTGTGGGGACACTATGCTACTATAACTACTGTGTGGGGGCACTATGCTGGTATAAACTACTGTTTGGGGGCCCTAATGGGGAATAACTACTGTGTGGGGGCACTATGCTCCGCCCCCCAACAACCGCAGCGCCCCCCCCCCATCCAACGACCCCCCCCCCCCCGGGCTCTGGGGAAATTGTCTAGCGAGAAACCGGGCCTTGGTGCAAAAAAGGTTGGGGGCCACTGCTGTAGAGTATCTCTGGGACAAGGTAGAATGGGCTGTTCAGAGCTTGTTAGTACCTCCATCTAATGTGCAGCAACTGCAAGAAACCTGAATGATTTCTACACTTAGAGGAATCTATGCCACGACAACTTGCTTTGGTTCTGAAGCCCATCTGAAGTCCAACATGCTGCTAGATGGGTGTCTCTGATATAAGAGCCCTTCAGTGTATATGCTGTATTTGAAAGTACCGTAACAGTTTAGCTTGTCCAGGTATCTGGCACTTCAGCCTGAGTAGTAGGGGCCTCCACAGAATCAAGGGGTCTCTTTGCAGCTATGGATTTATAAAGACTTCACAAAGATTTCATTGGCCCAGAGTGCTAGATCATTCTATTAGTTGCTATTTGCATCATAAGATTTTAAAGCAGTCCATTTGTAATACTGCTGTTCTCTTTATGGATCGTCTAGGAATAGAAATCCAAAAACAATTCCAATCTCTGCATGCTGTTTAAAGAGGACCTGTACCCTCTCCTTACATGCCTGTTTTACTGACTACTCGCATTCCTCATGTAATATCAATTCTGCAGCATCTGTTCTTATGAATCTGTTGTGCCATTACTTTATTATTCCTGCTAGAAGTTATAAGTTACCAGTAGTTGGGGGAGGGTGTCTGTGCACAGTCAACACTGATAATATAGTTTTCCAACTGGTAACACTCATATGGACCTTCATTCATAACGTCTGGCAGGAATAATAAAGTAATGGCACATCATACAGTCATAATTATAGTTCCAGAATTGTTATTACAAGGGCTATATAAGTGCTTAAAATAATAATAGTTGCTAAAACAGAAATGTCAGGAGAGCTTACAGGTCTTCTTTAAAGAGGTTCTCCAGGAATGATTTAAAATGTCTGCCAGCAACCTGTCCTAGAATGTGAGCAGGACTGGTTGCGACCACTTGCAGAGCTGCCTAAGAGTTTGACGGTGTGGGTCCTCACTACCCACTATATATTACATATTGATGAGCGTTCCTGTCAGGCTGCTCAGCCATGATGGCATATCGTAGAAGGTATTGCATCCTTACCATCTATTGTACAGCAGTGTAGTGTATTATGAGGCATCGCCACCTCAGACCCCTAGGCAGCTTCGCTAGTGGAGCAACCAGTCCTACTCAAATTGTAGGACAGGTTGCTGGCGGCCATTTTAAATGATTCCCTGAGAGCCCCTGTTCTCTGTAGCTTCAGTCTTGATAGATTGTTATTGTTTGTCTTTTAAAAGTTGCTCCTTGTCATAAAGAGAGTTGTGTACTAGTTGAAAAGCCATATTGTTTGCAGCCATAGGACTTTATAGCTCTGTGACTTTTTTATTTTTATTCAGTTTTGTGTTGGTCTACATTTTTACTAATGCTGCACTAGGTACATGAGTGCTAAGTAAAGATACTTATTTGGATATAATTTTTTCATTCTCTGGAATTGGTTATTTGCAGCCCCACTTTGGCTGGGAAGGGTTAAATCTGCAGTTTACCCGGCCTTATAAAACACAGTTTAATGAATCATGGCCCCCGCAAAGCACGCAGGGAAGAAGTCTGGTGATTATCTTCTCTGCAGGAAGACTAGCACAACTTAAACCAAGAAATAATGATCAAAATTCTCATGGCTCCCTTGGTCACCATTTATATAGCTGAGCCTAATAAAGGAAGAATTACAATTCCTAATGTGGATCTGAGCAGAGTGATGCGTGTGGTCTGTGCGCAGGAAGGAAATCTCAATTTTCCAGTTAAATCGCATTATACCTTTTTACAAGCCCCATTGTTTACACTCAGGCTCGATAGGCCCCATAAATTATTACAGATAAGCCTTCCCCTGGAAATGGATCAATCAGGCTGATATTTTAGTATGTGTTCTTAAAAAACTATATAAATTAGGCTTCTATGGTGAACTAAGTTTGGATCAGAAGAGCCGTGGGGGATGCAGATTTTTTCTTACAAAAACACAATTCAACTGTTTCTAAATGTCCGCATGTGATAGATAACGCATACAGTTGAATGATCAGGCAGATGATTAGAAGGTCGTCCATGTTCTACTCAGTGAATAAAGACCAGGTTTCACATGGACCATGCGTGGTCCATTTTTCTAGCAGACTCTTTCATTTGAGTCTTGCAAGAAAAACTGACAAGAGTAGAACATGCTGCAGGTTTCTCGGCACAGACCAAAGGTCCTCGCAGACAATTGCTCACGTGAAGATACCTTTCCAGTAGAATGGGCCAGTGTTCAGTCCGGGTGCTGTCAGTTGTAAACTCAGACAGCACTCAAACGGGAAAAATACCATTATAAAATTAGCCTAACAGAATGTTCACATGTACTCTAGAGCAGAAACCACCACAGTTGTTCACTTTGAATGTGGTGGACCTGCTCTCAGCTTAGGATCCGGCAGAATGTTCAGGCAAGGAACAACCTGCTGGAACTGTCTGCGTTCTGGCATTGCCGGAATCTTGAAAGTCTCCATCTAGCCCCATTAACTATAATGGGGACCAGCGGCGATCCAGCCGCCACCCGGCAAATATGCTGAGAATCGGACGGAAGACAACCGCTGCTCCGAAACAGCCTAGTGGTAGTGTGACACTAGCCTTAGCTCCATTGAATGGAGCTAAACCTCGAGCAGACACCTGACGTAGCTTGAAGAAGACTCCATCTATACACTGTGCCAAGAAGCACATGCACCTTCTAGGCTCGTTTGCAGCTTTAAACCAATGGCCTACAAACTGAAGCGCTGCCTCCCAGTGGGATGAAGACACACATGGATGCCACACCAAAATTCCAACGGCAAATTCCACAGTTTGAACATACCCTAATGGTACAGTATATGCACCAAGTGCAGTTTATGCAAATTTTCATGTGGTTTTCGCTGTGTTTCCGCACGTGTTTATGGTGGATATGCCTCGTTTCTCACCCACTGCATTGCAAAGGGTGAAAGCTACACTGTCATTTTGTAGTAAACATAGCATGGAGTGTTTTTCTGTCTGGCGCTATTTTATATCCAGAAACACATCTGATGCACTGGTTGAATATGAACAATCCCATAGAAAACCATGGAATCATGTCTATCTTCACTTTCCTCCAGCATTTTCTGCACCACATCAGAGGGAAACTGAACTGGATCTCCAGATGCCTATGAAGCGGGCCTTAGAGGCTACCTTGCGTAAAAAAAAAATTCACTTTGTTTCAGTCTGCAATGCCCAATCTTTCTTCATTGTGAGACCCACTGCTCCTAGTATTAAACTTTTTTTTTTTTCCTGTAGTTTTGTCCATCCTTGTAAGGCCACCTGTACAGGTTGCAGAATATGTGCAGTTTTTCAGCGTGAATTCCCGTGCAGAAAACCGCAATGTAGTACAGTACCAGCAAAGCATAAGTCTCATGTACACTTTGCTGATTTTTTTCTGGGCAGAAATTGACCTATAGTTCGGATTTCCAAATCTGCAGCATGTCAATTATGTTTACGGTTTTAGATGTGGATTTCACCATTTTCCAGTGAAGGGTAAAATCTGCGGCAAAACCGCATCTAAACTGCACCAAAATGCTCCATTTGGTGTGGATATGTTGCAGAAATGCACAGAAATCTGCTTGGATTTCATGTGCATTCACCCACACTCGTGTGCAGGTGGCCTATAACATGCTGGATGTGAGGTCTGAGTGTCCAGGGTGCTATGGTCTTTAGTAGCTCTCATGCACAATCACACCTTCATTCCTGTACTATTTGCCCTTCTAATATAACCCCCAGGGGTGGATTGGCCATAGACCTGCAGGGAAATTTCCCAGTAGCCCGATGACTAGGATGGCCACCCAATCCCTGCTCACAGCCAGCAGCCACATTCTCTCTTATGCATCTGGTCAGCAGCCACAGGCACCCTCCTGAATTTAAGTATATCAGTATCCTCAAGACATCGATTCCTCTGGCGCAGGTGACAGTGTGATATTTGGTTTAGTTGGGCCAGTATATCATCCTGCACTAATGTATTGCTGGCCCTGCCTACTTCTATTGTCCCACTTTCTGTTAATTTAGACCCTCTTACAACATGGGGCCACTTTTACCTTTTTTTCCAGGGCCACTTTTAGTTCTCAGTCTGCCCCTATATTAGAAGGGTGACTAAGGCCTCTTTCACACTAGCGGCAGCACGGATCCGGCACCTAAAGGGTGCCAACGGATCCGTGCTGCCGCTGATACATGTGTGGAGCCGGAGCAGCGCTCCGGCCCCACACATGTTGACACAGACATTGGGACAGAAATACATACAAACATATAGACATACATATACATACACATACATACTTACATACTCCAGCCAGGGACGCCGGCAGCACGTCTTCACGCACCTCCTGCGCACAGTGATGATGATTCCCCACAGTGCCCTCTGCTGGGCGCAGTGGGGAAACATCATAGCTGCGCGCAGGAGGCGCGTGAAGACATGCTGCCGGCGTCCCTGCCTGGAGTATGTGAGTATATATGTGTATGTATGTATGTCTGTATGTATTTCTGTGTAGCCGGATCCGGAATGACCCCCCCATTGCAAGTCAATGGAGGACAGATCCGGATTACTGGTGTGTCACACCAAACGGATCCGTCCCCATTGACTTGCATTGGGGGTCATTCCGGATCCGTCTTGGTGCGGATGCCTGGACCGGAGAGAAAACCGCAGCATGCTGCGGTTTGTTCTCCGGTCTGAAGACGGAACGGAATGCTTTCAGGAGCATTCCGTTGTCTTCAGTTCAGTTTTGTCCCCATTGACAATGAATGGGGACAAAACTGAAGCGTTTTATTCCGGTATTGAGCCCCTATGACGGAACTCAATACCGGAATTTAAAAACGCTAGTGTGAAAGTAGCCTAAAACTGTGTGAAGCCTGAAGAAGCTTAAAGGGTGAAAAATATACTATTTTATTATATTGTTAATATCATTGTGTGCAATACTGCAGTTTTGTTTTTAATTCATGCCATTGCCACTTTAAGACTACACACAGTCTATTTTCCGACGACATAATTTTGTCCATGCTCCATTTAGTTCTATGTGATATGTTACAATTGTATTCCCTTCTGCAACTGAATGTATGGTGTATAGATCTTTGTGCATGAAAATAGTAAAACCTAGATCTAATCCACACAGGAATCGTACCAGAAAATAAAGTCTCTGTAGCTATTGTAGATGTGTTACCCAGCGGGATGTCCAAACAGAGCAGCAGGGGACAGGACAACAGAATCACAAGAAGTCAAGTCTCCGCTTTGTATTATTCTAGGCACATATCGTAACATGTAATCCCTTGTGGGATTCTTCAGCCAAGTCCCCTGTAATGTTTGTATAGTGGTGTGAAATTAGCTGAGTGGTCTCCAGTCAGGCACTTGTAAACTGGTTTATTGGCTTCTGCAAGAGAACATACTGGTATGTAACTATTATTCAACACAAACCGTAATGGAAGTCATAAATTAGAGACTACTTCTCGGGCAAGAATTACTGCAACCATGATGTTTCCCTGTCTGGAGAAAAGTCGCCCAGCAATCACAAGAATTCTGACATGATCAAGATTGCCGAGATCACCACAAATCATGTGTTAGTTTTTCCCTTTTAGGGAACATCGATGGATCTTGAAAGTAGCAGGTGAATTTGTATGCCTGAAAAAATGTAACCATTGCACATTTGCAGGGTGAGGTGTTAAAGGGTTATCCAAGATGCGCCCCAATTCTTATTGGGAATGTGATCCGAGCCTGGGGTTAGATCCCACAGAGCAAGTATGAGTCTGAATCTCTCGAAAGCAATTTGGCAAGAGAGTCAGTCTCGTGCTTGTGCTGCAAGTTGTAATCCCATTTTAGGATCTCTTTCACAATGTACAGCAAGTCATCCATGAAGTGCTGCTACACGGGATTGCGGCACATCTCAGATAACCCCTTTAAATCTAAATGTATCTGCTGCAGTGTGATTGCCAGTTCATGTCTAGTGTACTGCATGATGCTGTGCTTGGAAGAAGCAGGAACCTTTAGGGTGCATTCACACGACCGTAGTTTTGGGTCCGCATCCGTTCCGCAATATTTACCTGGCATATATCTGTCGCAGATTGTGATGCAAAAGCTATTTGCGCCACAGTCTGTGACTTTTCCCCATTAACACCAGCACCTCTACATAACTTCAGTGATCCAGCTCACGGGGTTATTAAGACCAGCATCTAAAACATCAGTCTTAATAAATGACCTCCAGTGTTCGTTTGTTTGTTTGCTTGCTTCATTTTTGCGTCTCTGAACATAGAGCTGATATGACTTGCCAAAAGGTTCCAGTTTTGTCTCATCCTTCCAAAGGACATTCTCCCAGAAGCTTTGTGGCTTGTCAATATACATTTTGAAAAATTCTAGTCTTTCCTTTTTATTATTTTCTTTCAACGGTGGTTTCCAGATTGGTCATCTTCCATTAAGTCCACTTTGGCTAAGACAGTGACAGATGGTGCTATCTAACACTGATGTACCTTGACCTTGGAGTTCACCTTTAATTTATTTGGAATTTGTTCTGGGCTCTTTCCGCTCCCTCCAGGGAGGTCGGTTACAGTCCCATAGACCTTAACCTTCTCAATAATATGTGTAACTGTAGTAACATCAGGCTGTTTGGAGATGGTCTCATAGCCTTTACCTTTAACACGTTTGTCTATAATTTTCTTTCTAATCTCCTGAGACAACTCTCTCCTTAGCTTCCATTGGTCCATGTTCAGTGTGATATACCTCTTGATACCAAACAGCATAGTGACTACTTTTCACCCTTCACGTAGGCAGACTGACTGATTACAAGTTTGAAGACACTTGTGATGCTAATTACAGGACACACCTTAGTGTACCATGTCCCGACGGTCAGATTATTTTCAATATTTTCTAGGGGAACCATCATTTTTGTCCAGGACAGTTTCATTATTATTTTTTTTATTATTCTATTGAACTACATTCAAAAGCAATGTCTGATTTTCATTAGCTGATTTTCAGGTAATTTTTATTATTACTTTTATCAGTTTCAAGTTATTTCAGTGACCCTTGTGGGTTTTTCTTCCTTTAACAGAAGGGTACCAACAATTTTGTCCACGTGTGTATCAGCTGTAATCAGATTGCTTCACTGTGGGTTCAGTCTTTGTCTTCTGTCCATTTACCAATTCTTTACTCATGTATATGTATTGCCCCTCCAGTCTCTACACCTGTAGTTCGGCATACAGTAGTTTTTCAAAAAATATATATACTTTATATATCACATCAGCAATTGTTTGCGTCACAGGCTTTTTTTGTTTCAGGAAGGATGGAAGGCCCTGAGATGTGTATTAGACAAACTTAATCTGCTTCTTGAAAGAGTAACCATTTTCGATCACTGTTTTTTCCTGTTTCTTTTTCCTCAGTTGTACATTGCACAGGGCAGACATTGTTTGTGCAGCTGACTTTTTGTTAGTGTCATCGGGTAGATAAAAGGAAGCGAAATCATTACACCAGTCTGCCCTAATTCTTCCAGGTCAGCCCCTTCATTTCTAATAATACCCAATGATGTGTGAACCGATGAGCGCCAGACTTTGTAGAGGGAGCTGTGAATAACTGGTCTTTGAAGTGAAGCTTTATCTTTTAGAACATGCTGCAATTAATTTGTATGGATTAATTTAAAATCTAGAAAAACCTGCACAATTACATAATAATAAGATTTTTTTCTATAAATATTCGATATGTAGGTAATTGTATTAGATCTTTCTACAGTTCTGTTATTGAGGTCTGTATGTTGTTTATTTTATACTACAAATGAATTCCTTTTTATTTTAAAGAAGTTGGCCCAGGAGGATGAGTTATGGAAACCACTAAGCGACCCCAATTGTAGACAAAAATTCTTGGTTTAAGATGTGCCAAATTTAACAAAGATTTGATCGATTTGATGTAAAGTACATCAACACAGACAGACAAAACTGACTTCAAATATTACCCCCATTATTCATTTCCCCCATTTCTCGTCACCTAGCCCAAAAATGGGTGTGGCTTACTGAAAAAAGGGATATGGCTTTGTGGGGAAAATGGTGTGCCTTGAAGAGGTTTTTGGGTTTGCATCAACATCAATCACAGAAAAAAACGTGGTCTAAAATGGCAGAAAATTGCTCAGACCCCATATGCTGTTGCGCATATCAAACCGGGGGAGCAATTCCTGCACATGTGGTCCGTTGCTAACAGCAATCCCCAGCAAAAATGCATACAATGGAGGATGCCTGCAGCGGACCACATGTACCACAAAACCATCCTACACAAGGTAACAAATTGTGTGGATGTGGCGAACTATATAATCAAACAATCACAAGTAGAGGTGCACTGCGGCGGTAATGCAATTGACAATATATGGCTAAACCCTCACGCTGATGTTAAAATGAGACTTTCGCCAATATATTCTTATATCAAGAACATACCGGAGCCCGAGCACCGCATCAAGGTACCTCAGAGTGGCTCGGGACCTAACGCTAACCTACCTTGCCGTTGGGCAATTGCGGAAGGAGCATATAGGCCGTCACACAGCAACCTACTCCAAGTTACCTCCAGCGTGGAATCACACATACAATGGGAGGAGGGAGGAGACTATGAGCCCCACCTACTAATGACTCATGTGACTCAGGCTACACAGGTGCACCAGAATGTTACCATAAGATGTAAGTAATGGTACATTCAAACCTGGAGTTGCCACACCTCCTGGTATAAATATTCAAATACAATCACAGAAAAAACATGGTCTAAAATGGCAGAAAATTGCTCAAACCCCATATGCTGTTGCGCATATCAAACCGGGGGAGCAATTCCTGCACATGTGGTCCGTTGCTAACAGCAATCCCCAGCAAAAATGCATACAATGGAGGATGCCTGCAGCGGACCACATGTACCACAAACCCATCCTACACATCAACATCCTTTAAAATAATAATTTATAGTTAGCTATAGCTATAATTTTATAATGTACTAGCAGAAGGACCCGGCTTCGCCTGGGTATATTTAATCTATTTTATTTAATGTTTGTGAGTGTGTTGTTAAAAGATATCGAGAGTGACCTCTACAGTGCCCACCCCTTTAACAGTGACCTCCACTGCAGCCTGACCCTTAACAGTAACATCCACAGCGCCCTCCCCTTTAACTGTGACCTCCACAGCCGCTAAAGTGGCCACTGTCTTCACCCCAGAAAGCCGGACCTCACCGGCCATGCCCCCAAATGTGAAGCCACGCCCCTTTCCAAGTGAAGACCCACCCCCAAACATGAGGCCACGCCCCTGGCTTCGTGAAGACATGGAGGAGAAGCTGTTTGAGTGTGAGCTACTGAAAGGGTGAATATCTCTGCGTCTGTCAAGGCACTGCGCTGGACAAAGGACAGGGAGCCAGAAAACTGGACTGTCCAGCCTAAACCGGACCTCTGGCCACCCTAGGGGCAGGCTGATGTTAGGGTGGCCAGAGGTCCGGTTTAGGCTGGACAGTCCGACTTTCAGACTCCCTGTCCTCCATCATGCGCAGGGCCTGGATGGAGGACAGGGTTGTCCTTTTGAACAGCTCACTCTCGGACAGCAGCACTGTGCAGTCTGAGCATGAGCTGCAGGTAGAAAGTCACCCTCCCTCCCACCCCTGCAGCTGACAGAAGTTTTTATCTTCATTATTTATCCTCATTATTTTTATCTTCCTTTTCTCAATACCCGTCAGCTGTGGAGTGGAAGGGGTGTGGCCTGACCAAGTCAGGGGCGTGGCTTAGTAGGACATGAGGGTGGGGCTTTTAAGTCCCTTTTTTGAGGGTGGCCTGAGGGTGGAGGTCGATGCCATGGTAATTTATGAGGAAACACAGTGGGTAGCAGTGGAAGAAAACATGTTTTATTACTACTGAACGGTAAATATGTGAAACTTACATTATATTAGGTAATGATTGATGATGAGTTAGTCTAAAACATAAGTTATATTTATGGTAACCGGAATACCCCTTTAACACTGTCATCCACGGCGCTCTGCCCCTTTAAAGCAGACCTACAGCAGTGAAGGAAAATAGCTGGGTTGTTATGGAAACCTGTGTGTGGAGACTAACTGCCTGCAAACTTCTATTGGCTGATAAGGGTCATGTGACCAGGCTTCTATTGGCTAATGCATTTTTTGGGAATATCTCAGGAACGGTATGTCCTGGAGAGCTGAGATCCGGTCTAAAACCTTCCCGGACACCCGATGTACCTGTGTGCCAAATTTCGTGATTGTAGCTGTGACCGTGCCGATTCCTTTAGTGGACATACACACACACATACACTCAGCTTTATATATTAGACTAGCTGAAGGACCCGGCTTCGCCCGGGTATATTTATTCTATTTCATTTAATGTTTGTGTATGTGTCGTTAAAAGATATCGAGAGTGACCTCTACAGTGCCTGCCCCTTAACAGAAACATCCACAGCAGCCCACCCCTTAACAGAAACATCCACAGCACACTCCTTTTTAACAGTGACCTCCACAGCAGCTAGGGTGGTCGCTGTCTTCACCCCAGAAAGCCGGACCTCACCGGCCATTCCCCCAAACGTGAAGCAGCGACCCCAGTCCCCATGAAGCCACACCACTAAACATGAGGCTGCTGTCTTCCATTCTAGGCTGTGGTTACATGACCTTGTCCATACACTTCTTTCTTATTTCCTGTGATGTTACATCCATGCAGCAACAGAGCAGCAGCATCAAAGCAGCAACAGAGACAGTGATAGGGAGTGTCCATGTAACTAGCTGGGTGAGAGGAGCTATAAACTAGCTGGTAGTTAGGGGTGATGCTGGAGCTGTGGCAGAGAAAGGAGAAGGGTGTCATGGGTTTGGTTGTATACAGCAACAGGGTGCGACATACAGGATGGAAGCAGAGCAGAGTGATTTATTTATGTGGTGAAAATGGATCAGCAGTCCAAAGAGAAAAAAAATTGTTGACTTGTACAACCCCCAATTCCAAAAAAAAAGTTGGGTCGCTGTGCAAAATGTAAATAAAAACAGAATGCAATGATTTGCAAAGTTCATAGAACCGTATTTTCTTCACAGTATACCATCTCATGGGAAAAAAATTAACCATTTTAAAATTTGGTCGCAACAACATTTCTCAAAAGAGTTGGGTCAAGGGCCATGTCTACGATTGTTTGGCATCCCCTCTTCTTTTAACAACTGGTGAGGATTCCAAATGCTATAGTTTTGAGAGAGGAATGTTGTCCCATTCTTGTCTGATGTAGGATTCTAGCTGCTCAGAATTCTGACAGTTTTTTTTTGTAAATCTGTTTATTAAATTGTTAAAACAGTACAATGATAAAATCAGAATCACCCTCAATCAAAAGAATAAGTAATAGAAAACAACCCAAACAAATAGTTTGCTAAAAAGGAGAACCTGGTGATCTGATAAAATATTAAAGATAGCCCACTGAGGAGTAATGGTAAAAATAATATTATAGGTGTGTTGTAGGTGAGATTGCGCAGCCCCCCCCAAAGATTCTGGATTTGAGAGCAACTCCACAGAAGATGGAAGATATCTGTATTCTGAGTATTACATTAAGAGGAAAAGAAACAATTTTGAAAAAAACTGTTTTCCTGTAAACAAAATTAATTGATTATGGGCGAAAGCAGTGTATTTCTGAGAGGCATCCGCAAAGAAAAGAATAGAGTAGTTAGAATCCAGAAGGTCAAGGATCCAGATACATCCTTGAGTTGCCAGAGTACGATAGATAACTGGCGATTACCCCCTAGAAATTCCGGATGGCCTACGAAGGTTTGAAAAAAGAGTATGGAACTGTCCAAATTATAGATTTTCCGGACCTTATGAGCAGTTTGAATTGTGTTCCACAAGTTTGGAAAGTCTGGAAAGTCTAATTTCAACATTTGTGAAATGAGATTTGCTATGCATTTAGTCAAGAACATATCTAAAATTAGCGGCCAGGTTATACAAAGAAATATCAGGAAAGTTTAAACCTCTCAGTGCCTTGGATTGGTGCAATTTAAATAAACTAATATGACTTCTCCAGGTACTACCTCGTATAAATCTCTGGAAAGTTCTCTGAAGAAGTTGAATGTCAGATTTCCATAGCAATAGAGGGAGAGTCTGAAGTAAATATAATCATTTAGGAAAAGCCTCCATTTTAATAAGGTGGTCTAATGGATTTTTTGCTTCATGATGCACCAAATGTTTTCTTTTGGTGAAAGGTCTAGACTGCAGACAGGCCAGTTCAGCACCTGGACTCTTTCTGTGAAGCCATGCTGTTGTGATGGGTCCAGGTTTAGCATTGTCTTGCTCAAATATGCAAGACTTCCCTGAAAGAGACATTGTCTATATGGGAGCTGATAACAGGCTGTACGGTCCCTCTCCTCTTGAGTCCACAGAACTCTGTGTGTGAAATTCTTCCTGGAAACCACATTTTCATTCATCTTACCACAGAACAGTTTTCCATTTTGCCTCAGTCTATTTTAAATGAGAGTTGGCCAAAGCCAATTTTACATCGATGATGGCCAAACTTTTTGGAGATGTGTTGTTGTCATCAAGTTCTAAATGAGTTAATTTAGAAATGGTAAATTTAGAAATGATAAAATGTCTCAGTGTAACGGGGAGTCGGCGGCGCGCTTCCCCTCTGCCGTGCCGCCGGTCTCCCAGGAGTGCGCCGGAGCGGGGACGCAGGATGCGTCCTCGTCTCCATGACGACACTCACAGGAGAGGGTCCGGCTCGCGCACTGATACAGCGTGTCCGGCGTCCTCCCCGCCCCCCTAGTAAACGAGCAGGCGGGGACATCTGAGCGCTGGTCTGGGCAACCAGCGCTCAGAACATTTATTTATACCTGGTTTTGGGTCATGTGGCACTGGCCACGCCACATGACCAAATTTGGTGCAGATTTGAGCGCTGGTCACGTTTGGCCAGCGCTCGGTATGCAAATGAGGTCATGTGACGCTGGCCCCGTCACATGACCCAGTGGAGGGCTATTTAAAGCCACTAGTTGTCCTCCCTAATCGCCTGTGATTAGCGTTACTACTTTGATCAGTGCTTGTGCGACCTAGTGTTTGATTGCTGTTTGACCCTGACCTTGGACTTGGACTTCGACCTCTCTTTGCTTCACCCCCGGTATTGACGTTATCTCCTGTGCATGACCCGGCTTGCTGACTATTCTGATATTGTGTTTGTTTCGTCTGTGTTTGTCTCTCCAATTGTTCCCTGTTCCTCCCTGTGCACTTATACAGAGCAGGGACCGTCACCGTGGTTGTCCGCGGCCGCCTAGGGCCGACTGAGGCAAGCAGGCAGGGAGAGAACGGGGGGTATTCAGTACAGGGTGCACCTTCCCTTGTCTCCCCCGTGACAGAATCACAGGCCATACTAAATGGAGCCGTTGCGAATTCTCACGGATCATATAAGTGACATGGCTCAGATGATCCAGGATCTGGCCGAGAGAATCCAACACCAGGAGCAGCTGCAAACTGTACCCGCAGCCGCTCCCTCCATTATTGAACCCTATATAAGGTTGCCCGATCGGTTTGTGGGTAACCGAAAGACTTTCCGTTCTTTCCAGGAAAGTTGCAAATTATATTTTCGTTTACGCCCACACTCCTCGGGTTCTGAGCAGCAGCGGGTAGGAATAATTATTTCCTTGCTGCAAGGGGATCCGCAGGAGTGGGCTTTCTCATTGCCATCTGACTCCCCATGTCTGTTGTCTGTGGAGGCCTTTTTCCAGGCCTTAGGTCTTTTGTATGAAGAACCAGACTGGGCCACTGTAGCAGAAACTCAGCTCAGGAACATTCAGCAGGGAAACCGCCCTGTAGAAGATTACTGTGCAGAGTTCAGGAAGTGGTGTGTCTCCTCTGGGTGGAATGACCCAGCTTTGAGAAGCCAGTTTAGGGTGGGGCTGTCAGACCAACTCAAGGATCTTCTGGTTTGTTATCCTACTCCTGACTCCCTAGAGACGACCATGACTTTAGTTATTAAGCTGGATCGACGGGTGAGAGAAAGACAGAGGGAACGATCAAATACTCCTCAAGCTGTCGTCCTGCCTGAGTTTCCTCCTCTGAGTCCACCTCCTGCCAAGGTCCCGGAGTCCATGCAGTTAGGAGGTATCCTGAGAAACCAAAGACGTTTAAAGGGAGCCTGTTTCTACTGCGGTGAGGTGAACCACTGGGTCCAGCAGTGTCCAAAACTTCCGCCCTCTAGGAGATCTCCGGTGGGAGGTAAGGTAACCCCAGCAGTGGTAAGGAGAAAGATTTTAGTTCCCATCTCCATTGCATATGATCAATTCAGGGGTTCTGGAAAGGCTTTTGTTGACTCTGGTTCTGCTGCTAATTTTATTGATTTTGATTTTGTACAGTCTGTGGGTTTACCGATGGTCCCTTTAAGGGAGGGTATTCAAATTATCGCCCTCGACTCCACTCCCCTAATTAATGGGAGGATCGAGTTCTGTACTCCTAGTGTGACCCTGACGGTTGGGATTTCGCATTCCGAAAAATGTGTTTTTTGGGTTTTAAAAAATTTACCTGCTGACCTAGTTCTTGGTTTACCTTGGTTGCAGGACCACAATCCTGTAATCAATTGGTCAACAGGTGAATTAGAAAAATGGGGGCTGAATTGTGACAAGTGTTGCAAATCTGTATTGCAGTTGGGAGGTACTACTGAGTCTCCTTTCTTACCTGAGTACATCAAGGATTTTTCGGACGTTTTCTCCATGTCCGAGGCTGAGTTCCTCCCTCCTCACCGGCAATATGATTGTGCCATCGATATTATTGAGGGGTCCAGATATCCCAAGGGCCGTATCTATAATCTCTCTACTCCAGAGCGTCAGTCTATGAGGGATTATCTCAAGGAGAGTCTGGCCAAGGGTCACATCCGGCCTTCTGTTTCTCCCATGGGGGCAGGATTTTTCTTTGTCGGGAAAAAGGATGGAGGGTTGAGGCCCTGTATTGATTACAGGGAACTCAATAAAATTACTGTTAAAAACAGGTACCCGCTGCCCCTTATTCCTGATTTGTTGAATCAGGTTCAGGGTGCTTGTTGGTTTACTAAGCTAGATCTGAAGGGGGCGTACAACCTGATCAGAATCCGTGAGGGTGATGAATGGAAAACTGCCTTTAATACCCCGGAGGGTCATTATGAGTACCTAGTAATGCCCTTCGGGTTAAGTAATGCTCCTGCGGTGTTCCAAAATTTTGTCAATGACATTTTTAGACCATTTATTGGAAAATTTGTAATTGTCTATATTGATGACATCTTGATTTTTTCTACAGACTGGGAGAGTCACGTATCCCACACCAGGCAAGTGCTGGAGGTGTTGCGTGAGAACAAGTTGTTTGTCAAAGGGGAGAAGTGTATCTTTGGTGTTCAGGAAGTGACCTTTTTGGGATACATTCTCACCCCTTTTTCCTTCAAAATGGACCCGGGTAAGGTACAGGCCATTGTAGAGTGGGTGCGACCTTCCTCTCTGAAGGCGCTCCAGCGATTTCTGGGTTTTACTAATTTCTATCGGAAATTTATCAAAAATTTTTCTGTTATAGCCAAACCCATTACGGATTTGACCCGCAAGGGAGCTGATTTAGTCAACTGGTCCCCTGCAGCTATTGAAGCGTTTGAAAAGCTAAAGCGGTTTTTTGTTGATGCTCCTGTGCTGATCCAGCCTGATCAAAATAAGCCGTTTGTAGTTGAGGTGGATGCATCTGAAGATGGTGTGGGGGCAGTACTGTCCCAGGGGTCTTCCACCTTAACTAATCTCAAGCCATGCGCCTTCTTCTCCCGCAAGTTCTCTCCTGCCGAGAGAAACTATGACATTGGTAATAGGGAGTTACTAGCAATCAAGTGGGCATTTGAGGAATGGCGTCATTTTTTAGAAGGGGCATTACACCGCATTACGGTCCTCACGGATCATAAGAATTTGATGTTTCTGGAATCTGCTAAGCGATTGAATCCCAGACAGGCGAGGTGGGCTTTGTTCTTTACTCGTTTTGACTTTTGTGTTACCTTCAGACCCGGAAGCAAGAACATTAAGGCCGATGCCTTATCCCGAAGTTTCCAGGCGTATCAGCCTCCTGACGTCCCTCCTGAGCCCATCCTGCCAGCTGACATCATCGTAGCCGCTACCTCATCTGATCTCGCTTCTGAAATCGTGGCAGGACAACATCTTGCTCCCACTGGTACTCCCAATGACAAGTTATTTGTGCCAGCTCATTTGCGGTTGCGACTGCTGGGTGAGTGCCATAGCTCTGTTTTATGTGGACATCCTGGTATCAATGCCACCAAGGAGTTGGTCTCTAGGCAGTATTGGTGGTCGTCAATCTCCAGAGATGTTCAGGCTTTTGTAACTGCGTGCAATACTTGTGCCAGGTCCAAGAATCCCAAGACTCGGCCTATGGGTGAGTTGCGTCCATTACCCATACCTGATAGACCTTGGTCACATCTGTCCATGGACTTCATCACGGATTTGCCATGCTCTGAGGGTAAAACCGTGATTCTTGTAGTGGTGGACAGATTCAGCAAGATGTGTCACTTTATTCCTTTGTGTAAATTACCCTCTGCAAAGGTTTTGGCTTCCGTATTTATGGACCACATAGTTAAACTACACGGTGTTCCTGAGAATATTGTTTCTGACAGGGGGGTGCAGTTTGTGTCTAAATTCTGGAGGGCCTTCTGTAAGAAGATCGATATTTCCTTATCCTTTTCGTCAGCCTTTCATCCAGAGACCAATGGTCAGACTGAACGTCTTAATCAGTCCGTTGAGCAATATCTCAGATGTTATGTTGCTGATAACCAGCATGTGTGGGCCAGATTCCTGTCTCTGGCCGAGTTCGCGATTAATAACCGTGTGAATTCGTCTTCTGGGGTATCGCCGTTTTTCTGCAACATGGGGTTTCATCCGCGCTTTGGCTCTTTTTCTCCAGCTGTTTCGGCGGTCCCAGAGGCCAATGCTCTCTCTCAGGAACTGTGCACAGTTTGGGCACAGGTTCAGTCGAACCTGGAAAGAGCCCAAAGGATTCAAAAAACTAAGGCCGATAAGAAACGTTCTAAGGGTGTGAATTTCAAGGTGGGGGACATGGTATGGTTGTCAACTAAAAATCTACGTATGAAAGTACCATCCTATAAGTTTGCACCTCGCTTCATTGGTCCATACAGGATCACCAAGGTGATCAATCCGGTGTCGTTTGAATTGTGTTTACCTGACTCCCTTCGTGTTCACAATGTTTTTCATATGTCTTTGCTTAAGCGTTATGTTGCTCCCGCTGGTCCAGAGGAACTGCCCCCGCCTCCGGTCGAGGTGGAGGGACAAGTGGAGCACGAGATTCATAGAATCATTGACGTTAGGAAGGTCCGGAATTCCTTCCAGTACCTTGTACACTGGAGGGGATTTGGGCCTGAGGACAGATCTTGGGTACCGCTGAGCAGGATGCATGCAGACGCACTTGTTAAGAGTTTTCATCGACAGCATCCTGAAAAGCCGGTTCCTCCAGCTAAGGGTCCGGTGGCCCCTCGTGAAGGGGGGGGTACTGTAACGGGGAGTCGGCGGCGCGCTTCCCCTCTGCCGTGCCGCCGGTCTCCCAGGAGTGCGCCGGAGCGGGGACGCAGGATGCGTCCTCGTCTCCATGACGACACTCACAGGAGAGGGTCCGGCTCGCGCACTGATACAGCGTGTCCGGCGTCCTCCCCGCCCCCCTAGTAAACGAGCAGGCGGGGACATCTGAGCGCTGGTCTGGGCAACCAGCGCTCAGAACATTTATTTATACCTGGTTTTGGGTCATGTGGCACTGGCCACGCCACATGACCAAATTTGGTGCAGATTTGAGCGCTGGTCACGTTTGGCCAGCGCTCGGTATGCAAATGAGGTCATGTGACGCTGGCCCCGTCACATGACCCAGTGGAGGGCTATTTAAAGCCACTAGTTGTCCTCCCTAATCGCCTGTGATTAGCGTTACTACTTTGATCAGTGCTTGTGCGACCTAGTGTTTGATTGCTGTTTGACCCTGACCTTGGACTTGGACTTCGACCTCTCTTTGCTTCACCCCCGGTATTGACGTTATCTCCTGTGCATGACCCGGCTTGCTGACTATTCTGATATTGTGTTTGTTTCGTCTGTGTTTGTCTCTCCAATTGTTCCCTGTTCCTCCCTGTGCACTTATACAGAGCAGGGACCGTCACCGTGGTTGTCCGCGGCCGCCTAGGGCCGACTGAGGCAAGCAGGCAGGGAGAGAACGGGGGGTATTCAGTACAGGGTGCACCTTCCCTTGTCTCCCCCGTGACACTCAGTATCTGATGTGTTTTATGTTCTATTGTGTATAAAATATGAGTCTATGAGATTTGCAAATCATTGCATTCTGTTTTTATTTCCTTTTTACACAGCGTCCCAAATTTTTTGGAACTGAGGTTGTACATGAGGTAAACGTCTACATGAACACCTCTGTTAAAAACCATAGTAATCCTGGAAAACTCATTAAGGCTTCATTCACACGACCGTATGTGTTTTGCGGTCCGCAAATTGCGGATCCGCAAAAAAAACGGATGACGTTCCGTATTGCATCCGTGTCCGTTTTTTTTGCGGATCCATTGTAACAATGCCTATCCTTGTCAGCACAACGGACAAGAATAGGACATGTTCTATCTTTTTTGCGGAACGGAAATGCGGACATACGGAAACGGAATGCAAACGGAGTACCTTCCGTTTTTTTTGCGGACCCATTGAAATGAATGGTTCCACATACGGTCCGCAAAAAAAAACGGAACGGACACGGAAACAAAATACGGTCGTGTGAATGAAGCCTTAACATGTAACATTTTGTGCCACAATTCTGGCGTAAAATTCTGTTACAAAGTATGCCAACCAAGCTCACACCATCTTTAGAATTAGTAAATCTGACCCAATCTATGGAAATGTGTGGTGCTGGTTTTAAGAGATCAGCCATAGTTCTCTTATCATGGACAACTCTTTTAATATAATATTTATTTGGCCTTCATTGGCAGGGTTGGTTATAATAATTTGGCTGACACTTTGGTAATAATTCATCTGCTTCTACTCACAAATATTTGTTGGTGATGTAATGCTACCTTTTCTTGATTTGATGTATTTATAGATGCACTTTTCATGAGAATTCTTTTGCATCTAATGGAAAGTTGTGAATGTAGGATCCTATCAGTGGAAAAAATATGTGTGCTTTACATACAATGAAATCTGTTGTTGCTTTGCAAGAAGCTCACAAGAAGGTGAAAGGCCCTTTGTCAGTTGGAAAAGGTATATACTGTATGTGCCTAGTAGGTATTGTCTCTCGCTGTCACACCATTTAACGACTGGAGTGTGATTAATGGCTCAGTCAAATGACTTCATTTCTCAGAGGGCTTCATGAATAAGAATGAATTCAAAATGAAAAGATATTGAACTGTAAGAATGTTAATTTATACATTTAACAGACTGATGATAACATAAAGGTAAGTGGTAAAAAATTAAGATCCATTTTCCTTTTCTGCTAGTACTTTGAAGTGATATATATATATCCTTTATGATTCTCTCTTCCGTGCACAGTGGTCAGAGGTTATTTCTATTGAAAATGATGTCGGATAGGTGACTAGCAATGTCAAAACGTATCTTTTGCTTCTGAAAGCAAATATGAGTAGAATGATTATCCTTCTCTGTAAGGGCTCATTGAGACTACTGTATGAATAGGACCACATCCGCTCCGCAGTTTTGCGGAACGGGTGCAAACCCATTCATTTCAATGGGGCCACAAAAGATCTGGACAGCACATCATGCACTGTTGGCATCTGTTTTTCCGTTTGGTGGCTCCACAAAAAAGATAGAGCGTGCCCTACACTTGTCCGCAATTCTGAATAAGAATAGACATTTATATCATAGTGCCATCCATGTGCGGTCCGCAAATTGCGGAACAAACACGAGCTGGTATTCGTGTTTTGCAGATCCGCAGTTTGCGGACTACAAAACACTACGGTCGTCTGAATGAGCCCTTAGGCACATAAACTATAATCAGTTGATGCTTATTTATTGTCAAAGCCAAATTCAAATAAAAATGCAGGATACTTCTCTAGTTTATTATGTAAAACAGTCCAGGAGGGTGACGTTTCATTAAAGATAATGACATAATATTCAGTATCTCACAAAAGTGAGTACACCCCTCACATTTTTGTAAATATTTTATTATATCTTTTATGGGACAACACTGAAGATATGACACTTTGATACAATGTAAAGTAGTCAGTGTACAGCTTGTATAACAGTGTAAATTTGGTGAGCCCTCAAAATAGCCCAACACACAGCCTCTAATGTCTAAACTGCTGGCAACAAAAGTGAGTACACCCCTAAGTGAAAATGGCCAAATTGTGCCCAAAGTGTCAATATTTTGTGTGGCCATCATTATTTTCCAGCACTGCCTTAACTCTCTTGGGCATGGAGTTAGAGATCTTGTGCTCCTCCCAGGGCTGTGGAGTCGGTAAGCAGAAGCCCCGACTCCAACTCCGACTCCTCAATTTCCCCTGAATCCGACTCCCAACCCAACTCTGACTCCATCATACATGGCGCATGTTTAAGTGATAAATTTAAACAAACTTTGCATAAATCAACAGTACAGATGTCATGGCAAAAAGAGTTTGTAATATATGTTTTACTAGATATCTTTGCTCTGAACTTTCAGTATCAGGCTTCTCTGGGTACAGCTCACTAAGGGCCTGATCTTTGAAAACTGTCTAGGCCTAAGACTTTCTTTGTTGCCCATAGCAACCAATCAGAGCGCCCCTTTCATTTCTCCAGAGCACTATATGAAATGAAAGGGGAGCTCTGATTGGTTTCTATGGGCAACAAAGAAACTTCTACACCTAGACAGTTTTCATACATAGTGCCCTAGGTGTTTTGCATCAGCAGCATATAGAAGCCATGAGAGCAGCTAACCTCTCCAAACATGAGTTCAGAGGAAAAGCAAACTAAAACATAAAGCAGACAGAGAGAACATGCACTGGGCAATTGATTTATGTACAGTTTATTGAAAGTTTAGATATACTGAGAAGTACTTGCCTTAAAGGGGTTTTCTCAGCACATTCATTCAATTGATTCACTGGCTGTTTGCACTTACTATGTCTCCTCAGGCCGTGGTGGGGGTCTCCAGCAGTTATTAGCATATATTAACTTACTCTGACAGAGCAGGAGGCAGGAGGCTCTAACATGATTACAGGTAAAGCCATCCTTCTCAGTCACATTTTGCTTACTGAGGTCACTCCTGCTCTCAGCCAATCAGATAACAGTCTTTCTGGTCTGCAGGTTACTATAGAAACGTGTACAGTGAGAGACCTACTGAACTGTTTATAGTTCATGACTAAAGTAAAATCTACTGACCAATGTATTTCGAAAATGTCTTCTTTTAACTGTCCCTTTATGTTGAAAGCTAATTTTTGTATCTAGTGAGAAAACCCGTTCAACCACTTCCCATCCGGGCCATTTACCCCCTTCCTGACCAGGCCTAATTTTGCAAATCTGACATGTGTGACTTCATGTGGTAATAACTTTGGAACGCTTTTACTTATCCAAGCGATTCTGAGATTGTTTTCTCGTGACACATTGTACTTCAAGTTAATGGTAAATTTGAGTCGATAAGTTTTAATTTTATTTATAAAAAAGCCAAAAGTCTACTTTATGTTGGCATCATTTTGGTAGTGTCATTTTACTTTTTTAGGACAGTAGAAGGTTTAGAATTTTAGACGCAATTTTTGCAAATTTGCAAAATCAACTTTTTTAAGGACCAGTTCAGTTCTGAAGTCAGTTTGTGAGGCTTACATAATAAAAAACACCCATAAATTACCGCATTTTAGAAACTATACCCCTCAAACTATTCAAAACTGGTTTTAGAAATGTTGTTAACCCTTTAAGTATTCCACAGGAATTAAAGCAAAATAGATGTGAAATTTCAAAATTTGACTTTTTTTTTTTTGCAGATTTTCCATTTTAATCATTTTTTCCTGTAACACATCAAGGGTTAACAACAAAACTCAATATTTATTACCCCGATTCTGCAGTTTGCAGAAACACTCCACATGTGGTCGTAAACTGTTATTTGGGGATACGCCAGGGCTCAGAAGGGGATGAGCAGCATCTGCATTTTCTAACATGGAATTTTTTGTCATGGTTTGTAAGAGTGATAACCTTTTAATTTTTTTGTGGACTGAGCTGCGTAAGTTCTTATTTTTTGCGGGACAAGCTGTGCTTTTTATTGGCACCATTTTGGGGTACATCTGCCTTTCTGATCACTTTTTAATCTAACTTTTGTAAGGTTAACTAAAAAAAAAGCAGTTTAGGGGCATTTTTTTATATATTTTTTTTTTACACCGTTCACTTGATGGGGTAGATCATGTGATATTTTTGTAGAGCCAGTTGTTACGGACGCAACGATACCAAATATGTCTTTTTTTTTTTTACGTTTTACACAATAAGAGCATTTTTAGAAAAGAAAATCATGTTTTTGCGTTGCAATTTTTTAAGAGCCATTTTTTTTTCATTTTTCGGGCTATGATCTTGTGTGGGGGCTCATTTTTTGCGGGATGAGGTGACGTTTTTATTGCTATCATTTTGGGATGCATACGACTTTTTGATTGTTTGATATTATGTTTTTTGGTAGGTGAGGCGACAAAAGCTGTTTTGGCATAATTTTTATTCGATTTTTTTTTACGCAGTTCACTTGATGGGGTAGATCATGTGATATTTTTATAGAGCCGGTCGTTTCGGACGCGGTGATACCAAATATGTCTATTTTATTTATTTATTTTTATTTGTAACATTTTTTTAATGACATATTTGGGGGAAAATTATTATTTTTTATATGTGATTTTTATTTTGTATATAATACTTATTTTGCACTTTGTGTCCCCCATAAGGTCATGCAAGACCTCAGGGGGACATTTAACTTCACTTTTTTTTTTTTTTTTTTTTACACTTGATTTCTCCTGTAACTATGGCTGACATAGTAGCCCCAGTTACAGGGGAAATACATCCCCAGAGAGGCTGTACAGCATAATACTATGCTGTACAGCCTCAGTGCAGGGCTGATCGGGTCTATGAGAGACCCGGCAGCTCCTGCACGCTCCCGGCCCCGGCGATCATGTGACCGCTGGGCCGGAACAGGAAGCGCAATAGCCCTTCCTGCTCTGTATACACAGTGATTGGTGAGCGCTGTGTATACACCGATTGGTAAGCGCTGTGTATACACCGATCTACAAGGCATTGACTCCTGGGAACGGTCCCTGCCTTCTCTTTGGGGTACCCTGCTGTCACTGACAGCAGGTACCCCACTGTGCAGCTGCACGATTAGCATGCAGCTTATATATTTTAGGAGTCGGTCCATTTTATACCAACTCGGACTCCACCAAAATGGTCATCGACTCTGACTCCACAGCCCTGGCTCCTCCACCTTCTGTTTAAGGATGCCCCACAGATGCTCAATAGGTTTTAGGTCTGGAGACATGCTTGGCCAGTTCAGCACCTTTACCCTCAGTTTCTTTAGCAAGGCAGTGGTCGTCTTGGAGGTGTGTTTCGGGTAGTTATCATGCTGGATTACTGCCTCCGGCCCAGAGTCTGATGGGAGGAGATCATGCTCTGCTTCAATATGTCACAGTACATGTTGGCATTCATGGTTCCCTCATTGAACTATGCTGCCGGCTACATGGCACATGCGTGAGATCTGAGGTTAAAATACATTTCAGGCATCTAAGTTGTATCCCAGCTGTATTTTCTTCAGACATAAAATCAAAATGTACAATAAAAAGTGACATTTTTGAAAGGGTGGTAGGTTGTTACAGGTATGTGCAGCGATGCTGACTGCAGCGCATCCCACAGCAGCTGGAGGGTACATGGGGAGGATTCATAGAGCAAACACAACGATCAAGATGGTCCCACAGTGGCTCAATTGGGTTCAAGTCTGAGGGCCCAGAGAATGCCATGAAAACATTCCCTAAACCATAATGCTGCCACTACTAGCTTACAGTATGTTCTTCCAGTAATGGTTGCAGGCCGTTATTCTCTGATGTTTCTCACCTGACACACTAACAGCCATCCGTTCGATGAAACAGAAAATGTGACTCATTAGGGAAAGCAAGCCTTTGCCAATCAGTGAAGGTCTAATTCGTATAATACTGCAAAACCTAAAGCTTTTTCTGCCTCTGCTGATGCTACTTTGTTAGTAGAGGTATAGTGACCATCCTTTTGCTTGGGAGCCCCATACTCAGTAGGGTTCTCTGAACTGTTGATGTTTGGTAGCCCCCGGGTTCGTTTTGACGATGAGCCCTCACGCACCTTTGTAACTGACATTCACCTCTCAAATCAATGGCATTTCCACATTGCTTATTCTCAATGGTGCCATTTGTCCACTCACAATTCACTTTCATCACAGTAGCAAACGGTTTACAAACTGCATAGTTCCAAAAATACTGCTGCCTTTGAAAGGCAGTCTGCTGGCAATACTTATTGAGGCACTAGTTTTAGTCTGTGTGGATGTGGGGTCGCTCTGATGGAACTATTAAAGTAGGAGCTTAAGCTTTTATGTGGATGTGTTCCTGTACTGTGGATGTATTTTTTTAAACCACCACCCACGCAACAATGCCTGTGAAGAAATCCATACTTACCTGCTCCTTGACACTTGACAGCTCTCAGGCTGTCTTCACTGGACTTCTGATCTCTGTCAACTTCCTGTATGGATAGGGTCATCTGTGCCGCTGCAGCCAGCTACTAGCCTTGGTGGGGACAAGTCCCCAGTTGGGGGTAAGATCAGAACCAGTGTTGGAAAATATTTTTGCAATAAAATAGCAGTTGAGGCTTGGAACAAACTCCCATCAGATGTGGTTGGGAAATCTATAGCCTGGGATAAACACATGTCTATCCTAAGATGAATAAGAGATAATATATCTTCAGTGTTTTTATGTGAACCAACAGTGAAATGCCGGGGAGCAGGTAGATATGGATTTCTTCAAAGGTATGGCCGGGTGGGTGAGGGGAAATTTTTTTTTAAAATAAATAAAATCTTCGACCACTCTGAGGACAGCATAAACTGGTGACAGATGTATTGATTGTAACTCTCCTTTGTGGAATACATTTTTTTCTGGTTTTAGATGTATAGGTAGAGGGAGGAAAAGGCTAAGTAGCATTTCGGTAATTGTCTACACAGGACTTTCTTTGGTAATTCTTTGGTGATTCTGGACAATATAGTATTGTAGGATCTCCACTATGGATTGATTGCCGTAATGGCAAAAACGGCAAAAGCAGGGGGATTCTGTGCACAGTTTCCTAGCTTATCTTTGTACTGTAGTTTAAGATATTCTGAGCTATAAGAAAAGCTACTGTCTGGAAGGAGACTGCCTCTTAACAGACATGGATGTGTTGCCTATATCGGAAATGAGAAAGGCGTGCGGGCATCTTCATAAACTCTTTTTAAACTAAAGCTGCAGGAACCAGTGTCAGACAGCTGCTGCCAAGGCCAATAAGATAATGGGTTGCATCAAAAGAGGCATAGATGCCCGTGATGAGAACATAGTCCTGCCACTTTACAAATCACTAGTCAGACCACATATGGAGTACTGTGTACAGTTCTGGGCTCCTGTGAACAAGGCAGACATGGCAGTGCTGGAGAGGGTTCAGAGGAGGGCAACTAAAGTAATAACTGGAATGGGTGGACTACAGTACCCAGAAAGATTATCAAAATTAGGGTTATTCACTTTAGAAAAAAGACGACTGAGGGGAGATCTAATAACTATGTATAAATATATCAGGGGTCAGTACAGAGATCTCTCCCATCATCTATTTATCCCGAGGACTGTGACTGTGACGAGGGGACATCCTCTGCGTCTGGAGGAAAGAAGGTTTGTACACAAACATAGAAGAGGATTCTTTACGGTAAGAGCAGTGAGACTATGGAACTCTCTGCCTGAGGAGGTGGTGATGGTAAGTTCACTAAGAGAGTTCAAGAGGGGCCTGGATGTATTTCTGGAGGTTAATAATATTACAGGTTATAGTTACTAGAGATGGGTCGTTGATCCAGGGAGTAATTCTGATTGCCTGACTGGAGTCGGGAAGGAATTTTTCCCCCTAAAGTGGGGAAAATTGGCTTCTACCTCACAGGGGTTTTTTTTGCCTTCCCCTGGATCAACTTGTAGGAAAACAGGCTGAACTGGATGGACAGATGTCTTTTTTCGGCCTTACAAACTATGTTACTATGTCTTTTAGTCTTTATGCTGTATGTGTCTTACAGTCAGCCCGAATCATCTTATTTAGGCTACTGGCTGTTGCCTCCACTTTGTATGTTAATTGTCACATAGCTATGGTCTGCCACGTTGTACTGCAGTGCAGAAAATGGCAACGAAATATAAATGATAATAGGCACAATGCTTAATGTCCAACATCTGTTTCTGAAATCCTTGTAATTAAGGAAAGGATGACAGTAAGAATTTGCATGCGGATTCTTTTAATCAGAGCGCTTTAATAGTAGCCAGCTGAAGACTTTGTCACACACACACAAAAGATAAAACACACAATTGCAAGGTGCTCAGATAATGAACGCCTGGCTTTCATCACTTCCTCATTTTACTTGTCAGCTTTTGACAAAGCCTTTTGTCATTTCTTTGTGGTAATCCTTCATTGCTAAGTTTTCATACTTTGACAAGGGACCGGTCTTTATCTTCCAATCCGCTCAAAGGATTCGATAATAAATTACACACTGAAAGAGTCCCCAAGCTGTCCACCTTTTTTCTGTAGTTTTATTGAAAGACGTCTTGCAAAGAGGTCAGCACTTTAAATGGCGCTATAAAGCAGTTTTTCATTAGGCTTCACTTCTGGGAATGGATTAAATTGTTCTTTAACTCAGAAAGCTTTTATGACATGAGCCGTTTGTAAAATGCGCATACATGGGGTTACGTTAGTGATGAGCTAATTCTATGGAAAATACTGTACAGGAAACTATTGTCAATCATGGAAGCATGCCAAGTACTTAGTTGTTAGGTACCTGCCGCTCTCTAGGGACGGAGATGGAAAGATGTTAATAAAGAGCTATGATGGATAGAATCTCATAAGCTTAAGAGAGCCTATCTCCACCCTTGACATGTCTATTGTAATAAAATCATTTTTTTTATTTTTCATGAAATAATAATTATGGTACATGTTTTCTAAGAACTGTGACATATCCTTGTAATTCCTCTTGGAAATATATGAATACATAGACCACAGGGCTTTAGTAGTTTGGGGTGTGTTCCTCTTTGACCAGGGGAATGGCAACCAGCAGTTGTCCAGTTCATAAATATTCAGGAGGAATGGAATTATATAGTAAATCTAGAAAAGATCCTACAGAATTTCCTGAATAATGAAGGTATTCACTAAAGCATCCAAGGAGTGGTGAGAGGTGCTCCTTAAGAGGACAGGATAGATGGATTAAAAATCTGTTCTGCGCTGAAACCAGATGGCTAATGTGCAAGTAAAGGTCTGTTGGTTCAAAAGGCTGAAACCTGGCTCAAGGAATAGCTGCAGAGAGTTTTGGTCAATGATTCATACTAAATGGTCTGATGTTACCAGTGATGTACCTGACAATAAGTGCATGGATCATTAGTAGAGATGAGCGAGCAGTGCTCGTTACGAGCACTGTAACACACGGGTCCCGTGTGAAATGCCCGCAGGCATTGCGAATCCGTCCTCATCTGCATGTAAATCAATGAGGACGGATCGTTTGGTATGACACTCATACCAAACGGTTCCATCCTCACCCGTCTTAAAGTCAGTGGGGACGGAACCGTTTGGTATGAGTGTCATACCAAACGATCCGTCCTCATTGACTTACATGCAGATGAGGACGGATCCGCAATGCCTACGGGCATTTCACCTGGGACCCGAGCGTTACAGTGCTCGTAACGAGCACTGCTCGCTCATCTCTAATCATTAGTGTTCAGCTTTCCTATAGGTGATACAGGTTAGCAGATGATGAGGCCAAACTATGCAGTGAACAGTAATATAGTCAGCGGAACATGTTTACAACTGAACTAGACACTTTGATATGGTTATCTGTCAGGAGGCAAATAATAGAGTGCTTAGATGTCCTAGAAAGTTGTCCCTCATTCGAGCCAGCTGTCCAAAAACCTGGCTTTTTAGGCTACTTTCACACTAGCCTTAGTACGGATCCGGCGGGTGAAGGGACCCGCTGGATCCGTACTGAATAATACAACCTTGTGGATCCGTAATTCCAGATCCGGTTGTATTATCTTTAGCATCTTTTAGACGGATCCGGAATAACCTCTTTTGAAAGTCAATGGAGGACGAATCCGTATACAAGTGGCAAGAAACCTTTGCTACCATAAAGTGCATTATTATCTCTAGAGGATTTTTGTTCAACCATTTAGTACATGCATTGAATTTAAAGAACACTTAACCCTAAAAAACAAGAAAAAAAATCATTACTTGCTCAGGAAAGTTTGTGTTTAGTTTGGACATGTGCAAATTGCTGCAGAAAGCAGTTAAACAGACATCCTGCAGTCAGAACAGTTCTTCTTTCCTCCCTGCGTCTCCATCTTTGGCAAGAGAGCGGCTCTGTGTACTATCATGAGCTCACAGGCAGATAAGAAGTCCCGGAATGAGGCATTTATTAACACTGCATTCACTTCAATAGACTGTCAGACACTGTGAAAGAGCTGGAAGCTGTAAAACTTTAGTAGCTTCTTACAAAACCTTTCCTTGTATGTAACATAGTTTGTAAGGCCGAAAAAAGACATCTGTCCATCCAGTTCAGCCTGTTTTCCTACAAGTTGAGAGCAGGGATAGTAAACAGTACCCGGGCAATGACATTCCAGAAAGTGCTATGCAGCTTTCCAAAGTGCCTGAATGTGAAGTATGCCTATATATCTAGGAGGAATTTCTCATTCCTGAGATAAGGCAAATCATACTTACATCCTACCTAGGAGTAGAAGTCTTGTGTGCCACAGAGGTTAAACCTGTCAGCCCCTCCTCCAGTGTGCAGCACGCATGTCTCTGAGATCACTCAGGAATGTGGTCTTATCAGCACAATGGGGGATAAGCACTAGATTTACAAGGCACATCATTACACAGAACCAACCAGTACTTATAAAATACTCATTATTTTTGGCTGTATGGTATACAGTTTTAATAAACTGATAACTTTTTATTCCCAAAGCACTGAGTTGTGTCTTTCGCACTGTGTTTTCTGTATGTTTGTCATATGGATTGGGCTCATAGGTTAACATTATGCCATTGGAGATGAAAAGTGTTCTTTTGGCCTCTGTGGTTCCATACAGAGTCATCCAATTAAACATTGCCATAATGCCAGGGGTTCTATGAAATAAAGAACAAACCCTCACTGACCTTTTTAATGTCCCACCACCCTCAATGCATTGATCACAGTCATGTGACTTCTTCTGCCAGACACAGATGAGCGAGTTAAATGCAAGAAACTCACTGCATGTGTCAGTCTGACTTCTCATTCTGACCTCCGCTCCTCTGACAGGATTGCACAGCATTATAATGAATTAGAAGGCTGTGTATCCCTGCGAGACCTGGAATCTATTGAATTAAACTTTTTTTTAAATGTGGGCATATTATTCTTTTAGCATTGCATTCGGTAACTCATTTTGTTCCTTTTGGCCACATACAGTGTAAAATTTCTTTTAGCTACAGTAACACTTGGCTAAACACTTGTGTGGGACAAAATATATCAAGTTGTGCTGTCATCGAAGCAGCACCAATTTTTAGAAGTTTTTCTTTTTCCTTTCCATTGGGGCGCTTTGATGAAACGAAGCATGCCAGTCTCACTGTACTGTATTACACATCGTCTGCAAAATACGATTCATTTTTACATTTTAAAGAAAACATTTGACTGTAGGTAAAATGGTGTATTTTCCTTGATGTATGACCGCCTGAGGCTAAGGCTGTGTACACATCAGATTTTTGTCCCATGCTTAATGCATACACAGGGAAAAACAGGATGGAAAAGCGTAGTACCTTTTTTTCACAAGGCGATCCTATGGTGACAAATGTCACTATATGGCGTCACTCTGAGCCATCCAATTAAAATATATGTCCTACACCTACATTAAATGATGGACAAAATCATGGAGTGAACACAGCCTAAAATGTGTAGTGCCCTAGTAATCGCCTGCTTGCTGCTGTATATTTGCTGGACCTCTTTACAAAGTGTGACAATTGATATGGCTTGCCTAAATTGCTTCGTAATTTTTCTGCCATGGTAACAGTCTTTGATATCATTGCAAGATGCTCCTGGATCTACGGTCATGATATTGACAGCTTAAAAGAAAAAAGCCTAGCACAGAAAACAAGCAGTAACAATATGTTAAATTACCCAACACTGTAATAATTTTAAAGGCAGCACAATTGGCACGCTTAAAGGAGTGTTTCTTAAGAAACAGAATAATTACCTCGCCACATCCCGGCAGGGAAAACTGAACATGTACAAGTAAATGAGTGGGAAAGACAGGGGGTGGAGTAAAAGATACAGCATGTCTAAATTGCTCACAGAACCGACAGAAAATGAACTGCATTATTGCTCACTGACTTGTTCTGCTGGTGATTGAGGCGTTCGGCAGAACAAGCAGAAAAATGATAGGTTGTTCTCACACTGCTAGAAGTTTAACAAATGCTCACCCATTCTCCCTCCATCATCCCTGTCATTGCTGAGAGGTTCACTGTATTATATTGATGCCTCGGTTCACACTTATTGCCGTATTCTTTTCAGATTCAATCTATCTGCAATGGGCCACTAAACATTCCAATTTGCAACCTGTGGAGCTGGGTTGAGGCTGACTTAGTGATACACTCTGTTCTATCTGTGTGTATTAATGCATATAGACTTTATATAATAGAAATGTAAAACTTGGGCTTGAAAGAAAAATACATTTAATATGATTAAAGAAAGTACTATGCGTTGTTTGGTTTAGAATACTCATTCTAAAAAAAAAAAAAATGTTTTAGAAAATTCTGTGTTAATAGATCCGGGGCCTTGTTCAGAATCTTCATCTGAGCTGAGAATACCTACAAAGAAGATTTGTACCTCTGGAGGACCCAGCACGTTTTTTGTATTACATTACATTTCATTGGACACTGTAATGCTTAAAGGGGTTATTCGGGAATTCATAAAATTAAAATTGCTGAAAATAGTTAATTACTTTATTATAAATATATTCCCAAATACATTTCATTAATTTTCTCTAGGGAGCAATCATGAGGGGAGATAAAATGGCCACCACCCTATTAGTACACACAAAACCTGTCCTAATCACATGGCACGACAAGGTACTTCAGAACACTGAGCTATAGAGCTGCCTCATCATCCTCTCTACTGTACATGTCAGGAATTATAATCCTAAATACAGCCTATAAGATCTGCAGATGAATCTCTGTACGAATAGAGTTCCTCAACTAGTAACACCCATCTGGACCTTTATTGCAAACGGTTAGTAAGTCATAACTTCTAGCACCAATATTAAAACATGGCACAACATGAAATCATAAGAATAGATGTGCCAGAATTCTGATTACGTAAGGAATGCAAGTACTTACTAAGGCTACTTCACACTAGCGGCACTGGATTCCGCCAGGCCGGCGGGTGTACAGCCTGCCAGATGCGTGCTGCCGCTGGTGCACGTGTGGGGCCGGAATTACGCTCACTATAATGGGGGTGGGCCGCAGATCCGGCCGCCTCTTGGACCAAAACTACGGCATGTCATCCGCCTGAACAGCCTGCCGGAATCCACTGCCGCTAGTGTGAAAGTAGCCTAAGACAGATATATCAGAAAATGTGACACGTTTTCTTTAATTTCCCATACTATAGGGCAATTAAACATTGATTCCACCACAGATTACATTTGATTTCTGGGAGTCCCCTTAAAGGGGTTGGCTAATGTTAGAAGGGCAAGCCTGTTTTCTACCAAAAATGTCTCCATACCTGCCTATAGGTTGTATGGATAGAGCAGAGGTTTTGTTCTTCTCTCCTTTTTTTGTGTGATATACGCATCACGTACTGAACTTTACCAAACTGTTGATAAACTTGATAAAAGGCCGAGTAATCCTGTGCTACTAGGCAATCTGCTACTGGCAAAGCAACAGGGTCCAGGGTTGTGTCTGCACAGTCAGATATCTAAGAAGCCCTCATACTTCCTACCCTTTTACATCAGAAGAATGGAAGGTGTGTCAAGCAGGGTTCAACAGCATAGCTTACCACTTCTAGTTAAGAAACCGACAAGGAGTACAATCAAGCCCTAGTACCCTCACAGACTTTGTTAGCGAGAAGCAGCCCATGCACAAACATATTTTGTGTCCAAATGGAAGAAATACTTCTCTTATGTTTAGTAATACAGTTGTCACCCAAGATACAATGGCCTCAGGATACAATATTCTCAACATACAATGGTCTTTTCTGAACCATTGTTTGTTGACACAGGACACAACATACAATGCCTCAGACCCAGATCCAACCAATCAAGGCCACTTCTCTGGTAAAATAGCTGGATTAGGCTACTTTCACACTAGCGGCAGTCCGGATCCGGAAGGTGAAGGGTGCCGCCGGATCCGGACTGCCGCAGGGACATGTGTGGGACCGGAACCGCGTAAGTAAGTAAGTATGTGTGTGTATGTGTGTGTATGTCTGTATGCATGTCTGTCTGTATGTGTATGCTAGTGTGAAAGTAACCTTAGTTAGTAGTTATCAGCTATTCCTGACTGTTATATGTAAGGACTTGTCTTATCTGTCTTAGTTATATGCTTTTTTTTTCTTAAATCATAATCTTGTCTTATCTTGGATCACATTTTGGGGCTTTGGAACCAATTAGGCTAGTTTCACACTAGCGGCAGGGGACTCTGGCAGGCTGTTCCGGCGGGTGAACAGCCTGCCGGATCCGTGCTGCCGCTGGTGCACGTGTGGGGCCGGAACTATGCTCCAGCCCCATTCACTGTAATGGGGGCGGGCCACGGATCCGGCCGCAGCAAGGAAAATTTGCTGAGGAGCGGCCGGAACAAAAGTACAACAAAGAACAACAAAAGTACTTTTGCTTGGAACACCCTGCCGGAGTCCCCTGCCGCAGATGTGAAAGTACACTTACTCAAGTTACAATGATTTCAGCATGCAATGGTCATCCTGGAGACAATTAATATTGTAACTTGAGAGACCACTTGTAGTATCATTTCCTGTTATAGTGTAGGGATTTTCCTTAGTGATATGATTCTCTGTTCAAGTTGTAAATTGTAGGTTACTTTACTGATTATCTCTCTGACTTCTGCCTCTAATTTTAAGTTTGGGTTTGTAAGAAGCGTGTTGTGTCCCATTTAGAAAGGTTAACCCCCCACCTCATTTTAATAATCCCATAGAATTGTGGTGTTGATGGCCTGCACTGGCCAATTTTCATATATGAACAGTTGTTAGACCACTCATTTGGTAATTGCCATGTGGGATAAAAGTTATCCCTAAATTTTACGACTAGCTCACCTTACACAGTTTGCTTTGCTTCTAGCTTGCATACTATAAGAAATCCTGTACAGATGGGAAACAATTTGCATAGTTCTTTTATCGTCCTGGTATCTGTGGCATGCCCTTCTGGCACTGCTTGGTGCCCTTGCTTGCGCCACCAGCCGAGATTCTGACTAACCGGTGAAAACCGTCTCAATTAACTTGATGAAACAGAGCAGCTTCTTGGTAATGTGTCACAAAATCTCCTGACAGCTATAATGAATTAGGTTAGTTATAGGAAATAGAATACAAGGGGAGAAGGCAGATAATGAAACATGATGCTATTATCGTAGTATAACAGAGTGCATCCAGACTTCATTCTTCTCATTGCTGATATTATACTATTAACTCACGGCTGCATTCAGCTTCCCATCCACGTGGCTTATTTTCAGGCGTGCACTGCAGAGATTTGGAAATGCTACCATCTACAGCCTGATGCTGGCAGACAAATGACGAAAGGCACAAAGTCGGATCATATTAAGCTGTTGTTTTGTTGTTTAATTAGGTTTTTTCTTCCTGCTTGTTATTAATTTGTGTTTTTGTTGGTTATGCAGCCATGCATGGACACATATCACTCTTCTATTTCTTCATTACACAATTTTACTAACCAACAGCATTTAGCATAATATGTGATTTACAATCCGGGTGTTGTGAAGAATTCATGAAAAAATATGCCCCCTCTACTCGTGTGAGCAACCCTATTGTTTTTCAGTTTGGTACACCTGTAGGGGCCTTTACTGTCCCTCCATATTAGGGATGAGTGAACCAAACTTTACAGGTTCGGGTTTGGCTTTTGGACAGTGGAGGAATCCCGTTATGGATTCCGTTATAACGGAATTCTTTGACGGAATGCAAAACAGAAGCCTTTAAGAGTCTATGGCCAAGCATAATGGATCTGTCTGGCCAACTTATAAAACATCCGAAGTCAATTCGCATAAAACTTTGTTAGAATACTACAGTCATGGGCAAAAGTTTTGAGAATGACACAAATATTATATTTTCACATCTGCTGCCCTCTGGTTTTTATGTGTGTTTGTCAGATGTTTTTATCACATACAGAAATATAATTGCAATCATATTATGAGTAACAAAAGCTTATATTAACAGTTAGAATGAGTTAATGCAGCAAGTCAATATTTGCAGTGTTGACCCTTCTTCTTCAGGACCTCTGCAATTCTCCCTGGCATGCTCTCAATCAACTTCTGGACCAAATCCTGACTGATAGCAGTCCATTCTTGCACAATCAATGCTTGCATTTTGTCAGAATTTGTAGGTTTTTGTTTGTCCACCCGTCTCTTGATGATTGACCACATTGATTGATCCCTCAATGGGATTAAGATCTGGGGAGTTTCCAGGCCATGGACCCAAAATCTCTATGTTTTGTTCCCTGAGCCATTTAGTTATCACCTTTGCTTTATGGCAAGGTGCTCCATCATGCTGGAAAAGGCATTGTTGATCGCCAAACTGCTTTTGGACGGTTGGGAGAAGTTGCTCTCGGAGGACATTCTGGTACCATTCTTTATTCATGGCTGTGTTTTTAGGCAAGACTGTGAGAGAGCCAATTCCCTTGGCTGAGAAGTAACCCCACACATGAATGGTTTCAGGATGCTTTACAGTTGGCATGAGACAAGACTGGTGGTAGCGCTCACCTCGTCTTCTCCGAATAAGCTGTTTTCCAGATGTCCCAAACAATCGAAAAGGGGATTCATCAGAGAAAATGACTTTACCCCAGTCCTCAGCAGTCCACTCCCTGTACCTTTTGCAGAATATCAGTCTGTCCCTGATGTTTTTTCTGGAGAGAATTGGCTTCTTTGCTGCCCTCCTTGTGACCAGGCCTTGCTCCAAGAGTCTCTGCCTCACAGTGCGTGCAGATGCACTCACACCTGCCTGCTGCCATTCCTGAGCAAGCTCTGCACTGCTGGTAGCCCGATCCCGCAGCTGAAACACTTTTAAGAGACGGTCCTGGCGCTTGCTGGTCTTTCTTGGGCGCCCTGGAGCCTTTTTGGCAACAATGGAACCTCTCTCCTTGAAGTTCTTGATGATGCGATAGATTGTTGACTGAGGTGCAATCTTTCTAGCTGCGATACTCTTCCCTGTTAGGCCATTTTTGTACAGTGCAATGATGACTGCACGTGTTTCTTTAGAGATAACCATGGTTAACAGAAGAGAAACACTGATGCCAAGCACCAGCCTCCTTTTAAAGTGTCCAGTGGTGTCATTCTTACTTAATCATAACAGATTGATCTCCAGCCCTGTCCTCATCAACACCCACACCTGTGTTAATGGAGCAATCACTGAAACGATGTTAGCTGGTCCTTTTAAGGCAGGGCTGCAATGATGATGAAATGTGTTTTGGGGGATAAAGTTCATTTTGTAGGCAAATATTGACTTTGCAAGTAATTGCTGTTAAGCTGATCACTCTTTATAACATTCTGGAGTATATGCAAATTGCCATTATAAAAACTGAAGAAGTAGACTTTGTAAAAATTAATATTTGTATCATTCTCAAAACTTTTGGCCATGACTGTATACGGAGCAAGCACTCCGTACAGTATTAGAATGTATTGGCTCCGATGAGCTGACGTTATTACCGTATTTTTCGCCCTATAAGACACACCGGCCCATAACAGGTTTTAGAGGAGGACAATAAGAAAAAAAATATTTTTCATTAGACCTCTGTTCAAACCACCAATCAGACCCCCAATGTTAATAAGACCTCATCTAACAGCCCCAATAAGACCCCCAATCAGACATCAGCTCAGACCCCCAATGAGACCTCAGATAAGTGCCCAACTGCCTCATATCAGCTCCCCAGCAGCCTCATATCAGCCCCCCAGGCAGCCTCTCTTCAGACCCCATATTGCCTCATATAGAATAAAATAAAAAACACTTACCTCTCCTGCATCCTGGACGCCACCGCCACCCGCGCTCTGTCTTCATCCTCCTGCCGGCTGTGAACTGGCACGCACAGCGTGAGGTCACGAAGCGCCCTCACTCTGTGTGCAGCTCTGCACAGCCGACAGCCAAGCGGAGGACCAGGAAGCGGTGAGTACAGATCATTCATCGTTTCCTGGTCCTCCTGTGCTAATGAGCGCTTCCATAATGGCTCCATAAGACGCAGGGGCATTTTCCCACCACTTTTGGGGGAAAAAATGTGTCTAATGGGGTGACAAATTACGGTACTTTGCGAAGTCTTGCAAGACTTCGGGTAGTAACTTCAGAAATTAATTTCTACTGATAAAAACCTTTTTACTGAACTCCTATTTCTCAAGTCGACTCACAGCAAATTTTGCACCTAGCTATGAGCAGAAATGGAGCAATTTAGCATGGTAGTCCACACCTTGGTACAATATATCTTTCTTTATTCTTTATTTCAGAAACACTACATAAATCACCCTAATAAACACTAGGTAAAGCTTATTGCATTTTCTTGTGAACCAAATCTGAGATTCATTCAAGTGCATCACCATAGACCCTAAATTTCATGGTCAATTTTGCAAGTGTCCTCTCCATCATCTGATGTTTTTGGTCTCCATTATTTATGTAGAATAGTTATTTGGCTCACCAGTATATTCCCTTAAAATCCACCCACACTTTTTTATATATATATATATATATATATATATATATCATTATCCATAATGGAGATGTGCAATAAAACCCATGGTTGTGGTGCTTTTGGATCCATTAATACTTGTGAAACACAGCACAGCCTAAAAATGAACTAATGCCAGCTGTGTAATAGATTAAAGGGGTATTCCAGCACAATTTAAAACATTCTCAATGGCCCACTAATAGCTGAAAACAAAAAATGAACTTATACTCACTTCACCGATCCCCCCCACCGCTGTCATACTGATTGTGCTTGAGTCACCGCTGCACTCTTAATTCCAACTCCCGTTACCAGCACAGCCGGAAATTGCTGGGAATGCCAATCCCTGGGCACAGCGACGACCAACTTCAGCCAGTGATTGACCGCCTGGCATTCCCAGCCATTTTTAGCCCTGGTACTGCCAGAACTGCCGTGCCAGGGGATCAGTGAGGCGAGTATAAGATCCTTTATTGTTTTTAACCATTGGTAGGTCATTGATCATGTTTTGAAATGTACTGGATTACCCTTCTAAATTATTTCCAAATTCTGTTTTTGCACCATCTAGAAGCTGTAGTAAAGACCCACACGTCTCACATTGCGTGCATTTCTTAATACAGGCTGGGCCATTTATATGGATACACCTAAATAAAATGGGAATGGTTGGTGATATTAACTTCCTGTTTGTGGCACATTAGTATATGGGAGGGGGAAACTTTTCAAGATGGGTGGTGACCATGGTGGCCATTTTGAAGTCGGACATTTTGGATCCAACTTTAGATTTTCCAATTGGAAGAGGGTCATGTGACACATCAAACTTGTTGAGAATTTCACAAGAAAAACAATGGTGTGCTTGGTTTTAACGTAACTTTATTCTTTCATGCGTTATTTACAAGTTTCTGACCACTTATAAAATGTGTTCAAAGTGCTTCACACACTGATAGCAAGACCACAGAAGAAATGCTAGCACAGGCTTCCAGTATCCGTATGTTCAGATGCTGCACATCTCGTATCTTCACAGCATAGACAATTGCCTTCAGATGACCCCAAAGATAAAAGTCTAAGGGGATCAGATCGGGAGACCTTGGGGGCCATTTAACTGTCCCACGATGACCAATCCACTTTCCAGGAAACTGTTCATCTAGGAATGCTCGGACCTGACACCCATAATGTGGTGGTGCACCATCTTGCTGGAAACTCAGGGAACGTGCCAGCTTCACTGCATAAAAGGGGGGAAACACATCATGTAGCAGTTGAATGGCCCCCAAGGTCTCCCGATCTGTCCCCCTTAGACTTTTATCTTTGGGGTCATCTGAAGGCAATTGTCTATACCAGGGGTAGGGAACCTCCGGCTCTCCAGCTGTTGTGAAACTACAATTCCCAGCATGCTTCATTCATTTCTATGAGAGTTCTTAGAAGAGCAGAGCGAGTATGCTTGCTGGGAGTTGTAGTTTCACAACAGCTGGAGAGCCGGAGGTTCCCTACCCCTGGTCTATACTGTGAAGATACCAGATGTGCAGCACCTGACACTACGGATACTGGAAGCCTTTGCTAGCATTTCTTCTGCGGTGTTGCTATCAGTGTGTGAAGAGTGGGAGAAGAGGGTTGCATTGACAATCCAACACAACGGGCAGCACTTTGAACACATTTTATAAGTGGTCAGAAATTTGTAAATAACTCATGAAAGAATAAAGTTACCCTCTTCCCATTGAAAAAACTAAAGTTGGATCCAAAATGTCCGACTTCAAAATTGCCGCCGTGGTCACCCCCCATCTTAAAAAGTTTCCCCCCTCCCATATACTAATGTGCCACAAACAGGAAGTTTTTATCACCAACCATTCTCATTTTATTTAGGTGTATCCATATAAATGGCTCACCCTGTACTTTCACATGGCTGTAGTTTTTCATCTGCGTTCTTCCAAAGCAGCAGGCACACAAATGACCTTTTCAACATGCTCCCTATGTTATTTATGACTATCTAATATACAAATACTAAGCACCATGAATGCCTTGGATATCCTAGTTATATTTCAGATGCATCATTTTTGCAATGTGGGGCTTTCAAGAGAATATCTATTCACCTGCATATTAATTATGAAATAGTTCTAAAGCCACCATTGTGACAATCTGCTGATGAACAATATCCACCGGCAGACACATTGTATGACTCTCCCCCGAGGATCCAAGAAGACTTTGTAAGTACATGTATAGTGACCAGGCAGGAGGTTAAGATTAGCTTAAATAATGAATGTGACAGTGAGTATCAGACAGATCTGTAGTCATATTCCCCAGATATTACTCAGACATAGAAAGATATTTCACTCACAAAGACAGGGTTAGGAAGGCAAAGCAGCTCCAGGCTACAGAAAACCTTTTTTCTGCTCTGATGCGATGCATTTTTGGCATTTCAGCAGAACGATTGAACAAATAAATTCCTAATGCACGCCACATTGAAGCACTGATCTCATGAAGCACACGTTTAGTCATCTTAAAAGAGATTTCAGCATTTTCCTATGTCACTGGAGGTTGGTGTGAGCGGCTTCCTAATGGCCCACAGCTTTTATTATGTGTTGTAATGAAAAAGGTCCCAAGGAATCATCAGATTCAGATGAAAAGGTACAGCCTATCATTTCTGTCCATTGCAGAAAATGGAGGCCAATGAATGGAACAAGTAACAGAGATACATGACATGCGTAACAGTTTCTGAATCTGCAATATATCAGTTCTTTCTGAGGATTTTCACAGCAGATTTCACACTTTGCATCGGGAGAAATCTGTGGCAGCTATGCAACAAAATCTTTGACAAAAGCTACAATTTTCTGTCCTGTGTAGATTTTCCCTTAAAGGGGTGTTCCCATCTCACAAATGTAGTTTGTATAGTTAGATATAGCCATACCAATATTATTACTAATAGAATGTATTTATATAAAATGTACCGTTTAGAAGATTTGCCTATTTGTATAGGCATTGTCCAACACACATCAGTCAGGCTGTTGCCCCTGGTTACGACCACCGCAGCCATGTAGTAGTGGTGGCCGGCTTGCTCCTTTTCAAACCCGCTCTGAGGTAACTGTTCCATATAGGAATTGTAATAAACACTGAACGCTGAGTTCGAACTTGTAAAACACAAGTTTGCTCATCCCTAATTGAGAATAAGGGCAAGTTCACATTTGCATTGGAGGCTTTGTTTGGGGCCTCTGTCAAAGATTCTGTTAAAAATACAAAAAAAAAACAGATGAAAAAGTGCTGTGTGCAGGACTTTTTTGTCCGTTAAAGAAAAACAACAGGATCCTGAACGGACTCCATTGTAGTCAATAGAGTCTGTTTTGTTATGTGCCCCCTCCAGCACATCCATTATAACCATTGTCCTGCTCCTGTAATGGAGCAGAACAACTAAAAAAATGGCAGCACAAAAAATGTGAACCGGCCTAAAAGATGCCTGATTTCTTACACAAACAGTACCATACCTGTCCACTGGCTGTATGTGGTATTGTAGCTCAGCTCCTTTACTTCAGTGGAGCTGATCTATAGTACCAGTCCCAACCAGTGGACAGGTGTAGCCTTGTTTATAGAAGATGGCAACCATTTTTTTGTAATCCTGGACAGCCCTTTTAAAATCTCTGCACTTTCAGATCTCAGTAAGGTGTCTCATCAGTGATTGACAGCTATCTCTGTATGAATGTGTATACTGAGATAGGTGCCAGTCAGTGACCGCTGTCAGCTCTTCTGATCCTGACAAGTATGCCAAGTTTTGTAGGTGCTCATATTCCCCATGATATGACACTTCTGGGAATCACTTTTGATACATTTCCTCCAAAATGTTGGTACCAACATATGTTTGAAATTTGAGTAAGGGATGTCTTTGTGCCCATTGTGAATACCGGATGGCGGTGGAGACTACGGGCTACCGGTGGATGTACGGGCTACCGGTGTAGACTAGGGAGGAGCCACAATAGTAGAAGGAGTGGCGTACCCGACCAGACAGTGTATCAGTGTGATAGTAAAGAAGTCTGGTGATGCTAATAAGGCTGAGTTCACATCAGCGGAAAGGACGGATTCGACATATAACTGAACTGAACGGAGCCTACAGACCCCATAGACTATAATGAGGTCCGTTAAGTTTCCGCTCAGAGGAAGATTTTTGAAGTGGAGACAAAAGTTGTGCATGTAGATAATGACTTTTGTCTCAGCTTCAAAAATCTTCCTCTGAGCGGAAAACCTAATGGTCCGTAGGCTCCGTTCAGCTCAGTTATGTGCCAAATCCGTCCTTTCCGTTCTCCTGTTTCTATAACGGAGCAGGAGAACGGAAAGGCTGAACGCTGATGTGAACTCAACCTAAAATGTAATTCGTATCCACTACTGCCAATGAGATGGTAACTGATCTCTGTTGTTTCTTTAGTTGTATGTCTTCATGTATTCTAAAAGTAATGTGTCACTTAATATTAGGGAGAGTAGAAATGCTGCCACTTGTGAGTTTTAATTCCTTAACACTGTAACTTTCATAAAGATTACAGCTAAAACTGCCATAACCTACTATTCTCTGCTGGGAAACGGGTACATTCTTCTTGATATTGTTTTGATTGGAATTTCAGCCGCCCTCCTTCAGGCTACATGTTAATATTATATATTTTTTTTTAATAACATTGAGTTTTCGAGGACTTTAGAACAATTATTACCGCAGGCTGACAGAACCAGCAGCCATTCCTTTATTAACAAACTTGGCAAGTTTATGAGAGATCTTTCAGTCCACATAGAGTGGGGGTGGGGGGGTGATGAGAAGAAAAAAAGAATATTGCCAGTTTCTCAAGACTCAATTTCAGTCTATGTGCTTCTTGCCCACATCTGTGAAAAGTAATTAAACTAGCTAGAGCATTGGGCTAGATGAGAGGAGTTCTGGGAAATTCAGTACAGGAGTCAGTGAGCGCTGCTCTCTACTTGGCTACTGGCAGTTTAAAACAAGTTATTGAAACTTTCATCTTGCAGAAAATTATAGTGAAATTATTGGCAGCGGAGAATGGTAATTGGATGTGTGTGTGTATTTATTTCATTTACTTCCCATAGTTTTCACACTTAAAAGCCTGTTTCTAACTCCCAGCCACATACAGATGTCAAGGATCACTGGGAGAGAATTAATTTAGGGTATCTGTGCACGGTGCAGATTTATATGCAGAAAATCCGCATTAAATCAGTATAAAAAAGATGATAAAAATCTGGAATATGTATTGGTTTTTGTTCGTTTTTGGGTGCAGATTTTCGATGTATTTTAACAAGCCCATTGATAATACATCAGCCATGGATCCGCACAACTAATTGTCATACTGCAGATTTTAAAATACCCACCACAGGTCAGTCTCTGCACGTACAAAATGCATACTGTGCACCATAAGTTGGTAAATCTCATTTATGTTGCTGGTTATGGAGCAAGTGCACGTAATCCGCAGGTATCTTTATGTCTCCCCAATCCCCAGTGATTCTGCTGACATCTCTGGGATATCAATATGGCCTGGGCATGATGACAGCGAGGACTGTATGACTATTGATGTCCACAGCTCCACCCAGATAATTATTGTTAGTTAAAGGAGTTGTCCAGGTTAACAGCTGAACCTGAACACATCCCCTTTTTCACCTAGGCAGTGCCTCTGATATAGCATGAAATGCTCCGATGCTCTCCCTGAATCGCACAGGGCAAGGGCTGTTTGTTTATATTTTTTACACTGCTAGGTGGAAGCTTCTGCCTAGCAGTGTTGCCGGTGACATCAACGGCACTAATGGGCGGGCTTTAGCTCTGGTGCTGGTGACATCCCTGGGCCTCACTGCTAGGCAGAAGCCTCTGCCTAGCAGAGCCCTGGTACGTCACCGGATCTAATGAAAAAGCCCTTGTCCTGCACAATTCAGCACAAGGCAAGGGAGAGCATCACAACATGAAGGGTTCAGCTCTGGGAAATGTCATGGGTTAAGCCTTCAATGCCCAAGATGGTAATAACCTCAGTAAGAGCTGACATGGCATGGCCGGACTTGTGGAAGCAGCTGCTGATTTATAATCTGTCTCTTATAGCAGTCAATGGGACTATGCAAAGAGTAGTCACAGCAAAAGTAATTGAAAAGGATAGCTCCCATTCACTGCTATGGGAGTGCAGCCTGCTCATCCATTTCTGTTACTCTTTCTACCTCTGGCCAGCCTTTACTCAGGTTATTCCCATCTCACCCATGGAAAACCGATATGGGAATAACCCTTTCTTTTAATAGGGTATTGCCATCTTGAAAAGAATATGCCATAAATGTCTGACAGATGAGGGTTCCACTTTAGTCTGTCTGCAAAGTTGGGCCCTACCTATCAGTCACATAATGTGGATATTATGTAATTGTTCCAGATGAGAATACACCTAATACCCCTTTAATCCGGAGGGATTCTTAAAGGGAATCTATCAGCTCCAAAACATCCCTCAAACTAGAGTAAGCGCTGTATAGTGTAAGTGGTGCGCAGTCCGGATATGTCAATTTTTATTTTCATACACTGCTCCCACAAACCAGCAGTAAAATGCATTGAGCGGACTCCTCTCCATTATGTGCCTGAGCTCAGGAGTCCTCTCAATGCATTTTACTGCTAGTTTGCGGGAGCACAGCATCAGAATGGAAGTGAGTATGTAGATAAACGTTACATAACCAGACTCTGCTTCACTTACACTATACAGCGCTTACGCTAGTTTGGGGGGGGGGGGGTTTCAGAGCTAACAGATTCCCTTTTTGAAGATTGAGGTCTGTCTTAATATTGGAAGGCTGGTGAACACAACCATACGTATGTTTCGAGAGCTTTAGGTAGGGTGCATTTGCGGATGCGGCTTATTTAATGGCGTTGAACATATATCCATAAACATTTTGGTCTGTCCTTGATTTTTGGTTTAGTATACCAAAGAAAAATAAAAAATGGAGGCTGGCAACCTATTCCACATTTTTGGAAAGTGTTAGACAACTGTGTAAGACCTCCAAGAAAGAAACCTCCATGGTATGATATGGTATGGCGGGGACCAGAGCAGAGAGGTGCTGGAACGGCGGGACATTTTAAAGATGAGTAACGTTTTTTATTTTCTGCAGCCCCCTGCTCTATGTAGAACAAGTTCTGGATTATCACATGCCAAGATATCAAAGGTTTCTGTGAACAAGATGGATAAATTACTATCCGGCCTATGGAAACCTATACTGATATCCCTGTGGCACATGCAGTCATTTTGTGCTCTAATTTCATTATAAGAAGCTTCTTGACATAGGAAAAGAAAAGCATCTGCACGTAAAAGGTATCCCCTGCAGCAGCTGCACTGACGCAGAGGAAAATATAATTGGCAAATCTGATCTTATAACCTCCCCTGGAAGCTCTAATGTAATAATAATACTGATGCACTCTCTCCTCTCCATGAAAAGATGGCTGCAGATCGCGGGTAGCCTGCTGGCTAATTATCCTAATGAGCATTGTTGGAAAAGCCATTAAATCTGACAATTAGCCGTAGTGATAAAGGTTCACAATAGTTTATTGAAATCACAGAACTGTTTCATAGCTGATGTATTTGTCAGAGAAAAATAAAATCTATATGCACGAAGAATAGAAAGATCATCACATAATAAAGTAATTTAAAAAGCAGATATCTAAAAGCAAACTAAATCCCATTATTTAACCCCTTCCAGGCTGTAATTTTTCACCTACCTGACAGAGCCTGTTTTTGCAAATCTAACATGCATCACTTTGTGATAATAACTACATCCAACTGATTCTGAGTCTGTTTTCCCGTGACACATTGTACTTCATGCTATTGGTAAATGTGGGTTGATATCGTTTACCTTTATTTATAAAAAAAAATCCCAAATTTACAGAAAATTTGGAAATATTTGCTATTTTATAAAATTTTAAATTCTTTGCTTTTTGATAATTAATAAAACAGGTATTAATTAACCTCCACCATATGTCTACTTTACGTTGGCATTATTTTGTAAATGTTGTTTTTAGGACATTAGAAGGCCTAGATGCAATTTTTAAGTTTTCAAGAAAATTTCCAAAACTGACTTTTTAAAGGACGAATTCAGTTATGAAGTCACCACCCATAAATTGCCCTATTTTAGAAAATAAACACCTCATATAATTTAAAGCTAATTTTTAAAAACGGTTAACCTTTTAGCTGTTCCACTGGAATTAAAGAGGACCTTTCACCACTCCTGACATGCCTGTTTTAATAGCTTCATGCATTCCCCATGTAATAACAATTCGGGAACATCTATTCTTATGTCTGTATGTTGTGCCATTCCTTTATTATTTCTGCTAGAAGTTATGAATGAATTGCTAGCAGCCTGCAGTAAGGGTACAGAGGGGTGGTAACCTGTTGGGGGTGTGTACCTGCACAGGCTTGCTCTATCCAATCAGTTCTGCCATTTTCAGACTGTGCAAGTACACACCCCAACTGGTAACACCCATCTGTACCCTTACTGCAGACTGCTAGCGTTTCATCCATAACCTCTAGTGGAAATAATAAAGGAATGACACAACATAGAGCCATAATAATAGATGTTCGAGAATTATTATTACGTGGGGAATGCATGAAGCTATGTAAACAGACATGTCAGGAGAGGTGAAAGGTCCTCTTTAAAGGGTTTTTGTCACCAGTTTTGGGCATATAAAACAGGATGACATTTGCAAATGTCACCTGATGCCCAAAGTGTTACTCACTCTCTGATTGCAGTCCCCGTTTTTGTATAAAATCGACTTTAGTAATATGCAAATGAACCATTACTAGGTGCAAGGGGCGGTAACCCTGCACCTAGTATCGCCGTTTCCCCACCTTTAGGTACGCCTACTTTCTTCTGATGGACAGGGCCAGGCAGCTCGCTCTATCGGCTGCCGGCCCTGTCCGCGCTGCAGATCCTGCGCGGCCTTCATTCGGTGCATGCGCAGTGATAAAGCCGGCGGCCAGCGGCACTCACTGCGCCTGCGCCGAATGAAGGCCACACGGCGCAGGCGCGGGATCTGCAGCGCGGACAGGGCCGGCAGCAGATAGAGCGAGCTGCCTGGCCCTGTCCATCACAAGAAAGTAGGCGTACCTAAAGGTGGGGAAACGGCGATACTAGGTGCAGGGTTACCGCCCCTTGCACCTAGTAATGGTTCATTTGCATATTACTAAAGTCAATTTTATACAAAAACGGGGACTGCAATTAGAGAGTGAGTAACACTTTGGGCATCAGGTGACATTTGCACATTGCAAATGTCATCCTGTTTTATATGCCCAAAACTGGTGACAGAAACCCTTTAAAGCACAATTCTAGAATTTCTATTTTAATCCATTTTTCTTTACAGCAAAGATAAATATTGAGGTTTGTTTTGCTATTTATTACCCTGCAGTTTACAGAAACACCCCATATGTGGTTGTAAACTGCTATATGGGCACACCACAGGGCTCAGAACGGAAGGAGCGCCATGTGGTTTTTGGATGGCAAATTTTGAGGGGTTTTGGGTGTCATGTCACATTTGAAGAGACCCTGAAGTACCCCTACAGTGGAAACACCCCAAAACTAACCCCATTTTTGAAAACTACACCACTTAAAGGGGTATTCTCATCTTAGACAATGGGGGCATATCGCTAGGATATGCCCCCATTGTCTTATAGGTGCGGGTCCCACCGCTGGGACCCGCACCTATATCCAGAACGGAGCGGGGAGCGCTGCGCCTGGAGGACCCCAGGTTTCCGGGGGTCCGGCCACCACCAGGCGCAGCTCCCCGCGTCGCTCATAGAAATGAATGGGAGCCGGGCCGTGCATGCGCGGTGCGCTCCCATTCATTTCTATGGAGCCGACGGAAGTAGCTGAGCCAGCGCTCGGCTATTTTCGGCGGCCCCATAGAAATGAATGGAGGGCGGCTGCGCATGCGCAGTGCGCCCTCATTCAGTTCGAGGGCTCCGTTCTGGAAATAGGTGCAGGTCCCAGCGGTGGAACCCGCACCTATAAGACAATGGGGGCATATCCTAGCGATATGCCCCCATTGTCTAAAATGAGAATAACCCTTTAAGGAAATGTTTGTGGTGTATACTGAGCACTTTGACACTACAGGCATTTCATAGAATTAGGGTTAGTGTTAGAACAGGATAATCTTGGTTCTTTATTTGAGATTTTTACAAAAGCTATCCCAAAATATGACTGTGTGCATTACATTGTAGTTATGATAAGCGTCAGGTTTTTTCCTTTGACTTGTATGGGGAGAATACAGCCATTGTATGTAGCAATCCAGTGAAGAATTTTTCAAATAGGGATGTATGAACAGCTTCATAGGATAACATTGATATTCAAGTCCTTTTTTATGTGGAAAGAATATAGATCCTGAATATTGCAGAAAAACTCAATTTTTCTTACCAGGCCTAAATTCATTCATATGGATGTTGTGCACTTTAAAAAAAAAATCTAGTAATTTATTTAGACCTAATATAATATTTGAGGTAAAGTGGGACCTCACGTGTACAAATAAAATCATCACAATGTTTTGAAAGTGCGATCTCTTTCTTTGTGACTTGCAGCCCTTCTGTAATTGCTTACATGTAGACATTTCCAGTCTTTCTCCATCCAACACAATAGCATTTATTTGCATTTCTATGGTTTGTTATTTCCAATTACTCCTCTGTTCTATCTGCCCAAACCATATAATTAAATCTTTTCAGCTCATAGTTCCAGCGCAGCTGCATCAGCTTACAAGTCCAGCACTTATGCTCCTAATATACACTTGTTCACAGCATAACTCTGTGTCTATGCCGTATGTAGTAAATACTTTCTAGAAAGGACAAAGGATATTGAACTGAGATGTTTCTATAGTAGGAAAATGCAGTGGCTTGCCTTGACTGTACACATTTCTCTCACGGCCACGCTGCTGGATGGTATTTATGACGCTATGTTACCCTTCTGGAATGTATTATATAACGATGACATAATGCTGTCAGTGTAATACAATACTGTAAGGGTTACATAGCATCATAAATCAATATAATGCTATGCAATCCTATCAGTGCTACATAGGTCAAGACGGGAGCTCTTGCAGACACCCGCTGCGAGTTCAATGCATTGAACTCACTCATGTGAAACCAGCCTAATGTCTATGGGGTGTTTATTCTCATATATGTTAGCCCATCTGTGCATGGGTTGTGCATCTACAATAGCCATTCCACTATTATTCCAGTTTCTCAACATACTTTCTAAGATTGGACATTTCTACTTTTGGCCAGTTTCAGACAAGCGATTTGTCTGCTGGCAACATGCTCCATGTGGGAGCGTTATTTCCTGTCCGGACTCTGCTTGTGTAATGGGACCTCACAGCATTATAGTGATTTATAAAGCTGTGTGTCCCTGCCCAACATCATCTATAATGAATTGTACAGACATAATGCCATCAGTACAGTTCAGTAGATCCGAGCTCTGGCAGGGACACATAGCATTATAAATCATTATAATGCTGTGAGGTCCCGTTACAAGAGCCCAGTCCAGGATGGGAAATCATGCTCCCACATGGAGCGTGTTTCCCGTATTTCTCCCTTGTCTGAAATTGGCCTTTGTAACAGAGCGATGTATGGTGGAAATAAGACCTGTTGTCAGCACAAACCTGGTGTGTAATTGTAGAAAGAGGAAGGAGATAATAAGAATACATTCTTACATTCCATCGTTCATAACAAAAGATGTGCATGTGGCAACTAGTTATTGCCTTAGACAGCATCTCATTAGGAAAAAGTTGCGGCACAGGTTTGTGTGGTGCCTCCTCATTACATTCTCTGTACAACACCATCAAAACCTCTCTTATTTTCTTCCTGCTCATTTCATTGTTTTATTGACAAATGCAGAAAAAAATTGAGGGAACACAAACCGTAGCTACTGAAGCAGCCAAAATGCTTGTCCTTTTGTACTTGGGCTTTCAAGCACAGCTTTTAAATGATAGTCTTTGTTCTGTCAGCGCACAATTTCTTTCCTTTGTATGTCTTTATGTTCCTAGAATGTGTTATATTGTACAATTGCAACAAATTATAGGGTTTATGCATAATAAATCATATTAGACTATTAATATGCAATAAGGTAAACAAAACTACGACTCTTAGTGGATATGTTTACTTAAAGGGGTTATGCAGTGCTACAGTATTGATTTACCTATCTTTAGATCATCAATATCAGATTGGCATGGGTCCAAATCCTTGCAACCCTGCCGATCAGCTGCTTGGTAGCTGTGAACGCTGCTTCCTCTTATAAATTACCTGTGCTCTGTCTCTTTTGCAGCAGCGACTTGAGTAGGACGCCTGCTCCTTTCTTCCCGTCACTACCAGCATAGTGATCTCATAGAGAAGTGGCCTAAGCACCGCTATATCTGTCTCCAGAGAAGGAAGTTGAAGGGGGTGGCTGCGGCATTTAATACCATAGTACTACCATATTTGTGGACTCGCTGGAGCTGTGCAAGAGGGACTATTTTCTTTGGAGCGGAGGGAGACAGGAGTACAGAGCTTAGGCAGATGTGGGGTTCAGGTTAGCAAGAGCTGACTACAATCTACTGTTGAGGCTAAAGAACATGAAAGTTACACTGTGGACAGCATTTTTTGCACTGACATAATTAAAATATGGTTGACAGGACCAGACGTGATGGCGTTTACACTGTCTACACCATGTCCAAAAAGCAGTTTTATTCTGCTGAAAAACATCTCCCAAGTGCCCAGCTGGGCTGACTTTGCCTTGGGCACATGGAACAGCAAAGCAGAATAAAGTGCTTCTCCTGGACATGGAATGAAGACACAGCCTGCACACAGGGATGTTTAGAATGCGTTTCCAATCTTCTGAGGGCAATGCTGTTAGTTATATTGGTAAAAATGAGGTGACAGACTCCCTGTAAGTCCATAAAGGCCGTCCCACTATTCGGGTCCTGAACCAGTTGGGAATTTGGTTATTGCTAGGAACCTGTTTCCTTTATGAGATGTACAGGTTTCAGATTTCCAGTCTATATCTGGGTAGTTAAAGTCCCCCATAATAACAACCTCATTATGATTTGCTGCTTCATATATTTTCCATAGTAGTAGATTTTTTGTGGGATCTGTTATATTTGGTGGCTTATAGCAAACTCCTATGAGTCTTTTATTATTGGTTTTCCCACTAACACGTGACTCCACATTTTAATTTCCCTCACTTATATTTTTACAGAGTGTGGGTTTTAGACCAGATTTTACATAAAGGTAAACCCCTCCCCCTCTCCGTTTTTTATCATTTCTAAACAGACTGTAACCCTGTAAGTCAAAAGGGTTATCCCATGATTAATGTAAAAAATGAAAATCAAATGTAATATAATACATGACAATCCTTTTCTAACAAAGTTAGAACCAGCCCTGTACCTCACATGGATCCAGAGATCTCCACATTCATTGCTCTGCTGGATTTATATCAAGCTGACAGCTCAAGTGTCTTTTCTGCTGCAGCTCAGGGGCGTGTCTCAGCTCTCCCTATCACAGCTCAGGGGCGTGTCTCAGCTCTCCCTGTCACAGCTCAGGAGGCAGTTGGAGGATGAAACTGGGCATGTGCGGCCTTCTCAGTTAGCAGGACAATGGAATAAGTAAAAGAGTAAACAGCAGATGGTGCTATACAGATACACTTTATTGAATAACTCAGTGACTATACTAAATTTTTAATTACATGCTATTACAAAAGTATTCAGACCCAGGCGCTGGTTTGAAAACTGTAGAATATTTTTCATGGAACAACCCCTTTAACCGCCCAGTCATAGCTATCATCCCATCCATATCTCAGTTATTCCCACTATGTCATAGTTCTCCTCAGACATTACTAATTCCAGTTCACCAATTTTATTGGTCGGGCTTCTGGCATTAGTGTACATACAATTAAGTTCCATTACTTACTCATGTCACTATCTGCACTTTCTTCAACTTGCATCTCCCCCTTCCTCCAAAAAACATAGTTCATACACTCCACCAACCACCTTGCCATCTTCTCCCCCAAAACAGCTGTTCCTTCGCCATTGAGGTGCAGTCAATTGTTATGATTGAACCTGTAGGCAATAGAGGTCAGCCCAGTTCTCTAGGAACCCAAACCCCTCCTTCCCAGTTCTTGAGTCACTTGTCTACATTTCTAATCTTTCACTGCCTCTCTAGTGTGGCCTGTGGTACCAGTAGTATTTCAGTAAACAGTATATTTGAGGTCCCTGCCCCAAGCTTGCGTCTCTGAAATCATTTTTAAGGACCTTCCACCTACCTATTGTGGGAAGGCCCAGTAAGAACAAAATATCTTACCTCAGGGGCATAGCTAAAGGCTCATGGGCCCTGGTGCAAGAGTTCAGCTTGGGCCCCCCCCCCCCCCCCCAGCGCTGGTGCACCTAGCTTTTCTGCCAGCCAAGTCAAAAATTGACCCCCCCCCCCCATGCCAATTCTCACACTAACCTTTTTCCTCCTAACATTACGTATATCACTACAGAACATACAGGGTAAGGCTACATTCACACCACAGTTGTTTTTGCAGCCTCTGATCTGCATATTTTGCAGCTTCGGCTCAGATGCGGACCCATTCACTTAAATGAACACTGTGTGCTGTCCGCATCTGTATGTCCATTCCTATTTTTGTCCATTTGCAGACAAGGATAGGCATCGTTACAGTGGATCTGCAAAAAAAATTGGATGCCATACGGAACATCATCCTTTTTTTGCGGATCCGCAATTTGCAGACTGCAAAACACAATGTTCGTGTGAATGTAGCCTAATACAGCGCCCCATACCTCTTACATCCAGTATAATACAGCGCCCCATACCTCTTACATCCAGTATAATACAGTGCCCCATACCTCTTACATCCAGTATAATACAGCGCCCATACCTCGTACATCCAGTATAATACAGCGCCTCATACATCTTACATCCAGTATAATACAGCGCCCCATACCTCTTACATCCAGTATAATACAGCGCCCCATACCTCTTACATCCAGTATAATACAGCGCCCCATACCTCTTACATCCAGTATAATACAGTCCCCCATACCTCTTACATCCAGTAGAATACAGCCGCCCCATACCTCTTACATTCCAGTATAATACAAGCCCGCCCTCATACATCTTACCATCCAGTATAAATACAGCCGCCCCATACCTCTTACATCCAGTATAAATACAGCGCCCCATACCTCTTACATCCAGTATATACAGCGCCCCATACCTCTTACATCCAGTATAATACAGCACCCCCATACCTCTTACATCCAGTAGGAATACAAGCGCGCCCCCATACTCGTACATCCATTATAATACAGTGCCCCATACCTCTTACATCCAGTATAATACAGCGCCCCATACCTCTTACATCCAGATAATAAACAGTGCCCCATAACCTCTTACATCCAGTATAATTCAGCGCCCCATACCTCTATACATCCAGTTATAAACAAGCACCCATACCCTTACATCCAGTAATAATTTACAGCGCCCCCATACCTCTACATCCAGTATAATACAGCCGCCCCATAACCTCTTACATCCAGTATAATACAGCGCCCCATACCTCTTACATCCAGTATAATACAGCGCCCCCATACCTCTTACATCCAGTATAATACAGCGCCCATACCTCTTACATCCAGTATAATACAGCGCCCCATACCTCTTACATCCAGTATAATACAGCGCCCCATACCTCTTACATCCAGTATAATACAGCGCCCCATACCTCTTACATCCAGTATAATACAGCGCCCCATACCTCTTACATCCAGTATAATACAGCGCCCCATACCTCTTACATCCAGTATAATACAGCGCCCCATACCTCTTACATCCAGTATAATACAGCGCCCCATACCTCTTACATCCAGTATATAATACAGCGCCCCATACCTCTTACATCCAGTATAAATACAGCGCCCCATACCTCTTACATCCAGTATAATACAGCGCCCCATACCTCTTACATCCAGTATAATACAGCGCCCCATACCTCTTACATCCAGTATAATACAGCGCCCCATACCTCTTACATCCAGTATAATACAGCGCCCCATACCTCTTACATCCAGTATAATACAGCGCCCCCATACCTCTTACATCCAGTATAATACAGCGCCCCATACCTCTTACATCCAGTATAATACAGCGCCCCATACCTCTTACATCCAGTATAATACAGCGCCCCATACCTCTTACATCCAGTATAATACAGCGCCCCATACCTCTTACATCCAGTATAATACAGCGCCCCATACCTCTTACATCCAGTATAATACAGCGCCCCATACCTCTTACATCCAGTATAATACAGCGCCCCATACCTCTTACATCCAGTATAATACAGCGCCTCATACCTCTTACATCCAGTATAATACAGCGCCCCATACCTCTTACATCCAGTATATATACAGCGCCCCATACCTCTTACATCCAGTATAATACAGCGCCCCATACCTCTTACATCCAGTATAATACAGCGCCCCATACCTCTTACATCCAGTATAATACAGCGCCCCATACCTCTTACATCCAGTATAATACAGCGCCCCATACCTCTTACATCCAGTAGAATACAGCGCCCCATACCTCTTACATCCAGTATAATACAGTGCCCCATACCTCTTACATCCAGTATAATACAGTGCCCCATACATCTTACATCCAGTATAATACAGCGCCCCATACCTCTTACATCCAGTATAATACAGCGCCCCATACCTCTTACATCCAGTAGAATACAGCGCCCCATACCTCTTACATCCAGTATAATACAGTGCCCCATACCTCTTACATCCAGTATAATACAGCGCCTCATACCTCTTACATCCAGTGACGTCTCCTCTGATGTAGATCTTCTCTTTCCTCATCTTCTCCTTTCAGACCAGACGCCATTTTTCAGCCATTTCTCATCTCTGCAGTTAGACAGAAAAAAATCTTAGTTTACTACTTTTCCATCATCGTCCCGTCTTCTGGACAAATCATCCTACCACCCCCAGTACTGTGCCACTAGTACCACACAGATAGTGCCCTTCAATAATTATTGGCACACAGTGTCCTAAAATAACTGCGCCCAGCAAATAGTGTCCCTGACAGTAATAGTGTAAACATAACGCCCCCAGAAATAACTGCGCTGATACTGTGCCAGGGTGCCCCCACAGTAATAGTGCTCCCCAAAGTCCCAACTAATAATTCTCTGCCAGAGTGCACTTGTTAGTAATAGTGCCCCCAACAGTACTAATGTCCCCACTGTGCCCCAGAAGTAATAATGCTTCCAATGTGCCAGTAAGAAGTGCCCCCACAATTTCACCCCAATAATGTGCCAGTAAGGGCTCGTTCACATCAGCGTTATGCTTTCCGTTTGTGTTTTCCGTTATAACATGGTTATAACGGAAAATAACGGAAACCATAAGACGGAAGTCAAAACGGAAGCCTTTAGAGGCATTCCGTTTTGATCCGTCATAATAGAAGCCTATGAGAATCATAACGGATCCATTTGGTTCCCGTTATGCAAGACGGAAAACAAAGTCCTGTCGACAGGACTTTTTTTTCCGTTCTGCATAACGGAACTCAGACGGATCCGTTATGATTCTCATAGGCTTCTATTATGACGGATTAAAACGGAATGCCTCTAAAGGCTTCCGTTTTGACTTCCGTCTTATGGTTTCCGTTATTTTCCGTTATAACCATGTTATAACGGAAAACACAAACGGAAAGCATAACGCTGATGTGAACGAGCCCTAAGAAGTGCTCCCCACCCATAGATGCCCCCCAAATTATGTGCCAGAAAGAAATGCCCCAATAATGCGCCAGAAGTTCCCCCCATTGATTCCCCCCCAAAATCATGTGCCAGTAAGAAATGCCCCAGTGCTCCCATGTGCCAGAAAAATGCCCCCAGTGCCAGTAAAAATGCCCACAGTGCTCCCATGCCAGTAAGAAATGCCCCCAAGTGCCAGTAAGAAATGCCCCAGTGCCAGTAAGAAATGCCCCCAGTGCCAGTAAGAAATGCCCCAGTGCCAGTAAGAAATGCCCCCAGTGCCCCATGTGTCAGTAACAAATGCCCCCAGTGCCCCCATGTGCCAGTAAAAATGCCCCCAGTGCCAGTAAAAATGCCCCCAGTGCCCCCATGTGCCAGTAAAAATGCCCCCAGTGCCAGTAGAAATGTCCCCATGTGCCAGTACAAATGCCCCCAGTGCCCCTAGTGCCCCCATGTGCCAGTAAAAATGCCCCCAGTGCCCCATGTGCCAGTAAAAAATGCCCCCAGTGCCCCATGTGCCAGTAAAAATGCCCCCATGTGCCAGTACAAATTCCCCCAGTGCCAGTAAAATGCCCCCAGTGCCCCCATGTGCCCGTAAAAATGCCCCCAGGGCCCCCAGTAAAGCTCCGGTCCGTGACTGCTACAATAAAAAAAAAATGAACACTAATACTTACCTCCATCAGGCTGGCAGCAATGCGATGCAGGCCTCTTCCGGCCTGTGTCCTGCTCTGTACGGCTCAGGCAGCTCGATGACGTCTAGTGCCTGCAGCCTATCAGAGGAACGGGCAGGGGAGATGCCTCTCCCTCACCTGCCCCGCAGTACAGTACAGGCATCTGTATTGCCGTCCTGAGGACGGCGATACAGATGAATATGGAAATGAGCGCTTCCACAATGGAAGCGCTCATCTCCCTCTGCCCCGCCGCCGCCCCCATTTGTGCGCAGGGCCGCGCCGCACCTGGCTAATTGGCGGTGCGGCCCTGCAAGTGGCCCCCCTGGCTTAGGGGCCCAGTCGCAACTGCAACCCCTATAGCTACGCCACTGTCTTACCTGTGTAATTGAAGGTGCAGTTCCCAATTGCCGAAATGACCAAAGCTCTTGCATGATCGACCCCTTGGACATCTGATGGGATCCTCACACAGGGCACCAAAAACTGTCACTGCAATTTAGGACAAGTCCTAAACCTTGCGGAGACTACACATCACTTGTCTGTTTGGTTCTTAGGTCGCCCGCATCCCCTGGCACATGGGGAAATCTTATTAACCAATTTGAATCCCACAGACAAGCAAGGTGTAGTCCCCTAGCTTGGGACTACAGACAGTTTTTGGTGCCCCGTGCGAGGATTATGTTCACCATGAACACTGGGTTTCACCAGCACCTCCCTGTAATCTATTAACTCGATCCCTATATGTTGAATCAGTCTTTACGAAGTGATGGCACGCCACTCCATAAATCTTGTAGTGGAGGGAGTATGTTACTTCAACGCTGCTCCCAGCTCTGTCAATCAGCTAGTGATGGCCTTTCTTGAGTATAGGCTATCGCCTAGTAAAGGCTTGACAGCTCCTTTAATTTCCTGTGAAATCACATGTAGGCCTTGCAATTCAGGGAGAAGTAATAGTTTACTTATGAAATGAAATATTTCCTGTGTGTGTAGCGGTTTGTGAATTCCAGTTAACATCTCCCCATAATTTCTCCAGGCTGTAACATAATTGCACAACTATAATTCCTTAACATTGTCCCTGATTAAGCCCTAATACATTGACTGCTCTGTCAAATCCAAACTTAAATGAAGGGCCAAGGGTGTTATGCTGTTCCTGTAGCCTTTTACTGTAAGCTGTTAATCACATTTCACGCACGAGGCCTCATTTCATGTTTCTCGTCTCCCCTCTTCTGATAATGTGTTAACTTGTTTTTTTGGCATGCTTTTATCAGGAAATGACCATTACTGTGTTAAGGGGATTTAAATGAACAGATTATAAAAAGAAACCAAATGAATCCTTCTTCATAATTCGATAACTGCAAGTAATTCCCTCCCACACAGCTCTGAAACCTGTAGGCGCAGTCAGATTCTCAATGTTTTCCCTATCAGATCATGTACCGTTTATGGCGAAACTACATGATCAGCTGGAGGCGAGTCTTTACTAGGCAACTGAGCGTCACGTGCTTAATTACTAGGGACAGAACGCCATAGAGCTGTGCCATAGATTATAAATTGTCGCTGTGCTTAGATTGTACAGTATCTGGAGGGTAAGTGTTTATTACATTCATCCCTGTGATGCCAGCATCTCGGCTCTCCCGGCAGCTGTTCTTTGCTGTTTTCAGTTACAGGCCATCTTCACCTGCTTCCTGCTGCTCACTTCCTTAGGGTGTGCACTTTCCCCAGCTGCTAAAGGGCCAGCATGCAGTGCTAATATGTCCCTCTCCAATACCAGCTTTTCCTGGGGTATATAGGGCACCTTACTCTATGGGAAGATGCCTGAGCTATAGGTTCATAGCTTGTCTAGTCCTTCAAAGGTGCACTATTATATTGTTCTGGCATCCAGTGCCCTACCTCTGCCAGTTTACTGAATTCACCCTGTGCTGCCTTTCCTAACCCTTGCCTGATCTCTATATTGTCCATGTGCCACCTGCCCTGACATATTGTATGACTACTGTACAGAAGTCCGCCTGTCCTGACCTGACCTGACTTGCCTATCCCTTTGTTACCATTCACTGGTGTCTGAACAGACACTACTCCTAGAGGTAGTGGCTTGGTGGCACCTGTAGCAAAAGAGTGGTCCACCTTGACAAGAGAAGTAATCCTAAGTGAAATCCCTTTAGCAGCACAGTGGGTCCATACCTACTACATAACAATTTCTTTAGATGACAGTGTAAAATAATGCCAATGTCTAGTAATCCATTTTTCCTGATGGGACTATATAATTACATATTTATTGTACCATCTATATGTTGTATTTTTCCAGCTCATCCTCGTATGTAAAATGTCTGTTTCTCCACCTATGAGCTACTTTGTCTCCTTGCGCCTGGCTCCTGCCCTGATCAGTCACCCTTGATTCACCGATGACACCCGTCTTGAGAGACGATTTGGGTTTTCAGCTGACTGCATGGCCAGGTTATGTGTCTATAGATGTGTGTAGATAGCGAAGGGGAGAAAAGGAGGAGTGATCTTTTAAAGGGGTATTCCTATCACAGACAATGGGGACATATTACTAGAATATGCCCCCATTGTCTGATAGGTGCGGATCCCACCTCTGGGACCTGCACCTACCCCGAGAACGGAGTGGGGAAAGTGGTGGCCGGAAAACCCTGGATTTCCTGGGGTCCGGTCAATGCCAAGCGCTCTCCCCATACAAGTGAATGTGAGCGCACCGCGCTTGCGCAGCCACCGCTCCTATTCACTTCTGTGGGGCAGATGGAAATAGCCGGCTCCATAGAAATTAATGGAGGGCGGCTTCGCGTGCATAGTGCGCCCTCCACCACCTTTCCCTGGTCCATTTTCGGTGTAGGCACCTATCAGACAATGGGGGCAAATCCTAGCGATATGCCCCCATTGTCTCTGATGGGAATCCCTTTAAGAGAGAGCAGAAGCAGAGATACTGCTGCTGGCTCTAGCAAGTTCTGGTACTGCTGTGAGCTACAGGAAGATAGGGGAGCAGGATCTCCTCTGTGTATAGGAGACTACATAGCAGCTAGTCTTCCCCCACTATCTCAGGGAAACCTGACAGAGATTGAGCCTACAAAGGGAAAACACAAGTTATTCTGAACAGTCAATGAGTGCACTTAAAGTGGGAATAAAGTGGTGCACAAGCCTTCTCTGAGACTTCGCTAGGCTTTTATTCGACCTAAACAAAGTTTCTGTTTGCTGCATTATTCCTATAATCTTAAACTGGGACACACATTAGGCTCTTCAGCAATGTAAATCCGCCATTAATGTTAGTGTAAATTAAAGGTGGACGTAATTTATGAATTGTTTAATTGCAAAACAAGTTTAATTAAATTCCAAGGATATCATAAACTTGTTCGCTCTTCCTCCAGCGGCCATACAAGTACTTTTGACCATTGTCATCATTTCTTACTAATTGATATGGTTGTGGTGCAGTGTAAACAACCACTGTAAATCGGAAATAAGTAGCTGATGGGTGAAAGAATGTGAAGAATTTCACTTCCATGTAAACTGAATACATTAGTTTTAATTAGCGCTTTAGGGTTATTAGGCTTGTACACTATTGATAAATGAAAGGTGAGTCTTCCCTGAGACAGCTCTGATAGATCGCTACTACAGGCTGCTTACAATGAGGGAACAGAGTAAAAGTACTCCAAGGTGTGACCTGCTACAAAATCCTGTATACAACATGTACTTAAGGGGTGACGGTCATGGCTGATAAGATCATATTTTTAGAGTAGTTTTACAATGAATTAACATGGTTTGATGATTAGTCTGAATTTCAGAAGAATATTCCTTATACCACTAATGATAAATACAAAACTGTAAGCCCTCTAATAGGTGCTTAGGGTATTGCTGTAAATGAGATTAATAAGCCACCTATGTTGTATTTGAACCTCTTTAATTATTGTGACAGACAATAATTAAAGAGGTTGTTCCATGAAAAATATTTTAAATTTTTCTAACACCTGGATCTGAATACTTTTGTAATTGCATGTAATTAAAAATGTAATATAGCCACTTAGTTATTCAATAAAATGTATCTGTATAGCGCCACCTGCTGTTTGTTCTTTTTTCTAAAGCCTCTATCCAGCTCACTGAGGTTGACATACGTGCTCAGTTCCATCCTTCAGCACCTCCAGCTGCAGCAGAAAGGACACGCTCCTGAGAAAGTACAAGTTTCCTGAGCTGCCAGCTTGAAATAAATCTAGCAGAGCAATAAATGTGGAGATCTTTGGATCCATGTGATGTAGAGGTCTGGATCGCAGTTTGTTAGAAAGGGATTGTCATTTTTTTACATTATTCATGATATAATCCCTTTAAATAATAGAGTATATTGCACAATAGCTTCTTAAATGAGTTGTCTTGTCACAAAGATTTATTCCCTGTCCACTAGATAGGTCTGTGATGGCTAACCTCCGGCACTCCAGCTGTGAGAAAACTACGACTCCCAAGATGCACACTTGCTTGGCTGTTCGCAGAACTCCACAGAAATGAATGGAGCATTCTGGGAGTCGTAATTTCACCTCAGCTGGAGTGCCGGAGGTTAGCCATCACTGGGATAAGTGTTTGATCAGCAAGCTTGGCTACCACCCACAGTCCCATCGACATACAGTTGAACTGAGCATTAGGACTGATGCACACGAATGTGTGCAGCCCGTGTGCGCTCTGTATCAGGGATGCAGACCCATTCATTTGAGTGGGTCCACTATCCACAAGATACAGAGCAGAAGCACTACGGAGTAGTGCCTTCGCAACACAAAAAATCGAAGTTTTATTTTGTAGCAGTGCGGACTGAATTTTGCAGATCACGGACCCATTCAAGTGAATGGGTCCACATCTGCAAACAGCTGATGCATGACCAAGCCCTGCATTGCGGATCACTCAAGACTGTTGGGGTCCCTATAGCCGGACCCCTGTTGATCACAAATCCCCTATAGTCATGAGACAGAGACAGAGCACGTTCTATGTTTGTCAGTAATGTGACATGTAATACAGACACACAGTGCACACAGGTATGTCTGGGATGTGACATGTAATACAGACACACAGTGCACACAGGTATGTCTGGGATGTGACATGTAATACAGACACACAGTGCACACAGGTATGTCTGGGATGTGACATGTAATACAGACACACAGTGCACGCAGGTATGTCTGGGATGTGACATGTAATACAGACACAAAGTGCACACAGGTATGTCTGGGATGTGACATGTAATACAGACACACAGTGCACACAGGTATGTCTGGGATGTGACCTGTAATACAGACACACAGTGCACACAGGTATGTCTGGGATGTGACATGTAATACAGACACACAGTGCACACAGGTATGTCTAGGATGTGACATGTAATACAGACACACAGTGCACACAGGTATGTCTGAGATGTGACATGTAATACAGACACACAGTGCACACAGGTATGTCTGGGATGTGACATGTAATACAGACACACAGTGCACACAGGTATGTCTGGGATCTGACATGTAATACAGACACACAGTGCACACAGGTATGTCTGGGATGTGACATGTAATACAGACACACAGTGCACACAGGTATGTCTGGGATGTGACATGTAATACAGACACACAGTGCACACAGGTATGTCTGGGATGTGACATGTAATACAGACACACAGTGCACACAGGTATGTCTGGGATGTGACATATAATACAGACACACAGTGCACACAGGTATGTCTGGGATGTGACATGTAATACAGACACACAGTGCACACAGGTATGTCTGGGATGTGACATGTAATACAGACACACAGTGCACACAGGTATGTCTGGGATGTGACATGTAATACAGACACACAGTGCACACAGGTATGTCTGGGATGTGACATGTAATACAGACACACAGTGCACACAGGTATGTCTGGGATGTGACATGTAATACAGACACACAGTGCACACAGGTATGTCTGGGATGTGACATGTAATACAGACACACAGTGCACACAGGTATGTCTGGGATGTGACATGTAATACAGACACACAGTGCACACAGGTATGTCTGGGATGTGACATGTAATACAGACACACAGTGCACGCAGGTATGTCTGGGATGTGACATGTAATACAGACACAAAGTGCACACAGGTATGTCTGGGATGTGACATGTAATACAGACACACAGTGCACACAGGTATGTCTGGGATGTGACCTGTAATACAGACACACAGTGCACACAGGTATGTCTGGGATGTGACATGTAATACAGACACACAGTGCACACAGGTATGTCTGGGATGTGACATGTAATACAGACACACAGTGCACACAGGTATGTCTGGGATGTGACATGTAATACAGACACACAGTGCACACAGGTATGTCTGGGATGTGACATGTAATACAGACACACAGTGCACACAGGTATGTCTGGGATGTGACATGTAATACAGACACACAGTGCACACAGGTATGTCTGGGATGTGACATGTAATACAGACACACAGTGCACACAGGTATGTCTGGGATGTGACATGTAATACAGACACACAGTGCACACAGGTATGTCTGGGATGTGACATGTAATACAGACACACAGTGCACACAGGTATGTCTGGGATGTGACATGTAATACAGACACACAGTGCACACAGGTATGTCTGGGATATGACATGTAATACACACACAGTGCACACAGGTATGTCTGGGATGTGATATGTAATACAGACACACAGTGCACACAGGTATGTCTGGGATGTGACATGTAATACAGACACACAGTGCACACAGGTATGTCTGGGATGTGACATGTAATACAGACACACAGTGCACACAGGTATGTCTGGGATGTGACATATAATACACACACACAGTGCACACAGGTATGTCTGGGATGTGACATGTAATACAGACACACAGTGCACACAGGTATGTCTGGGATGTGACATGTAATACAGACACACAGTGCACACAGGTATGTCTGGGATGTGACATGTAATACAGACACACAGTGCACACAGGTATGTCTGGGATATGACATGTAATACAGACACACAGTGCACACAGGTATGTCTGGGATGTGACATGTAATACAGACACACAGTACACACAGGTATGTCTGGGATATGACATGTAATACAGACACACAGCGCACATAGGTATGTCTGGGATGTGACATGTAATACAGACACAGTGCACACAGGTATGTCTGGGATGTGACATGTAATACAGACACACAGTACACACAGGTATGTCTGGGATGTGACATGTAATACAGACACACAGTGCACACAGGTGTGTCTGGGATGTGACATGTAATACAGACACACAGTGCACACAGGTATGTCTGGGATGTGACATGTAATACAGACACACAGTGCACACAGGTATGTCTGGGATGTGACATGTAATACAGACACACAGTGCACACAGGTATGTCTGGGATGTGTCTGCAATCTTCTGTGGGGCAGTGCTCTTAGTTATATTGGTGAAAATGAGGTGACAGACTCCCTTTAATTGTTTCTTCTGTGAAGACAACCATACCTAAAGATATAGTTTTGCTCACACAGGCAAACGCCTTACAACCTCTGATAAGTGAGAAGGTTTAATGAGTATTTATTTTCTCTTAGTTCTACTTGTCTACTTTCTGTTTTATCGCGTTTTTTTATGTTTTGTTTTTTGTTTTTTAATTTTCCTCTCTCTACCAGGAGGTGGCAAACCTTGATTTCACTGATAAGCATGCTCACCGTAGAAGCTAATTATACAATCGGATGGTAATAATAAAGCCTGACATGTGTCTACGAGTTTTAATAGAATGTCGGCACATTCAAAGTAGGAAGTAATTGGATTGACAGACACAAAGCCAGTTATTATACCGTTATTATCTGATTGAAATAAGCCGGCAGAAGCGCAGGCAACTGTAGCATAACTAATCTGATAATAATGAAGTCCACACTCCCAGAAGCGTGTGTTGCTTACATGGGAATTGAAAGCAGATAAGTAGCACTCAGCCCACCCAGATTTCACGATCTTCCAATGCTCTGTACTGACATGTAGACCACAGAATGCAGACCTCATTTTTAGATAACTGTAGTTCCTGCTCGCAGTATTTCTACTCTCACATAACTACTGGAAAATTCATTGTAACAAAAAGAAAAGCTTGAGTTTTTGTAGCAAAAAATAAAAATATGTAAATAAATAGTCAGTATCTTGTCCTTGCGTGCCGTAAGAGTGTTTTGTACCACTGTGCGTTCTACTTTTTGCCACTTTTTCTTTTGGTTTCTGGGACTAACCCCCCTTCCTTCTTAAGTCACTGTATTATAATGTCCTTTGTTACTAATACTAATGAGCGTTCGAGAGTTTTCTAAAATTTGACTTGGTTGCTTCGCCAAACTTTACCAAGAAATTCGATTCGTTACAAATTACTTTGTTAATTAATTGTTTGGAGCGGACTCTATGACAGGGAACGGTGATCACGCCGGTTATTTTTTTATTTTTTGAACCACCATTTCAGGGAAAATTAATTTACCACGAGACGCCAAGGAATTCAAATTCGTGGCGAATCAAATTTTTCATGAAATTTGGATTGAATTCCATCTTGTTAACTTTGATTCACTCAACACAAGTTACTAGGGATCAGTTGTCCCGTATGTGTTTCGGCTTGGTTTATACCATACAGTTTGCCATACAGTTGAGAAATATGTTGTTTAGTTCCCTCTTTACATCAGGTTTAAGCCGTTCACCTTTGGGAGTAGTCTCCAATCGTAGATTGTAAGCCCTTGGAGGCAGGGTCCTCTCTTTCTATATCAGTTTGATACTTATCTTGTTCATGCTTATTATACTTGTTTTTGTGTTTTGCCTTTACACACTTTTCATATGTACAACGCCATAGAATGAATGGTCCTTTAATAATTGTAATAGATACATACCTCCAATGGAAGGCCCTGATACTTTATAACCATTCTGGAAAACATTTAGAGGCTACATACATGTTTGTTGGCAATTATTATTATTATTATTATTATTATTATTATTATTATTATTATTATTGCATTATATTCATTTTGAGCTATTTTTTTTCAAATTGGTTTTTATTAAAAAGGTACTGTAGTAGCACCCTTTGGATTTTCTGTCTTTTCCGTCATCTAGGGAGTAGCCAGACTCCTTATTTCTGCTCTATAACCTTCTAAACACTCATTATAGCTCAGTTCGTATCTTACTGATGAGAATGTGGCTTAAATAAGTGTTTATGACCTCTCAGTAGTTAAGAGAGAAGGTTTATTAGATGACCAGCACAAAGCAAAGTGAAAGTACCAGTCACACAGCTAGAAAAACAGTTAACCCTTTGTGACAGAACAGCACAATATTTTTAATAAACGCCGATTGAAAAAATTATTTTTTAGCCAAAAATGAGTAACATGCAATCATTAAAAAATTTGCCTCCAAAGGTGAACATAGCCTTTAAAGAAGTTATCTGACCTGTTGAAAAACCAGCACATGGCTCATTCTCTAGCACTCTTGTCCCGTTATCCTAATGATCTTCGTTTGTTGATCTTGACTTCAGCGACCAACCAGTGGCCATGTCATTCATGTGCTGCCCACCACGTCATCTATCTCTTCTATTCCCATTCTGTGTATTACACATCTTTTTAGTTTATAGTATTCACACCTGTAAAAAAAATATTGTAAAGCCTGTACATCTTTGTAATGGGCTCTAGAACTTTGTGTTACAAATCTTATTCTGTTCATGGTATGCAGCGCTGCCAAACTTTTCCTTTTAATGCAAGGAAAGACCACAGGGAGAAATAACTTGTCAGTGGGGATAATAAAGGCAGCTGCTGAGAAGCAGAGCACTGAGGTAGCACGACGAGAAGCTGTGTGTCTACTGTGAATTGCTGCATTTATGTACAAACAGCAGGGATTTCACCGGAGGAGAGCTATTCTCAGCTCTAACCCAGCATGTGCCAACTAGCATCGCAAGTGTAATTCATCCTAAATACCCCTAACTCCACCTCCCAGCTATCTTACAACTGCTTGGAAACGTGTACAATAACCATATGTTCATGTAACCAAGCGTCACTGTTTAACTATTCTTACACGCTGCTTCTGAGCATATTATAGTTTACTGCACCTACTGTATCTGTAATGCGTGTTATTTTACATTTTGTTGCCTTGACCCAGAGACGTATGTAGAGAAGTAAGGGCCCCATAGCAAGGATCAAACCAGCCCCCCACACAGGACTGAATGCTTTCTGTCTAAATCCTTTTCAGTGACCCTTAGGACATTTTTCCACTGCTTCATTTACTAAAAGTTGTTCCTTTAGAGGATGGAGTCCTGACCAAGTTTTCTCCTTCAGTAGAAGAGGAGATAATCCCAACTAAGACTGGGCCCCCTCTTGTCCTGGGCCCCATAGCAGTCGCATGGTCTGCCGCCATGATAGTTACGCCCCTGCCTTGACCTACTGCCCATGGCTCAGGCTGGATGATAAATGTGATGCAGGGATAGACACATTTGCCTGACTGTATACCAACTATCAGTTGGCTGACTTTGAAACAGGATTTAGCGCGAATTTAGCGCGTCTTAGGCTACGCCACTTGCCACTAGGCCCCATCCCCTTTTCAGTTAAGTTGGGAACAAAATGTAGAAACCCAAATAACGCCAACTTGTGCCACTTTTTAGACAGGTGCCACAGTCTGAATTAAATATAATATTTATTTTCCTTTTTTCGTGGCTCAGGCTTTGATTCTTTTTTTTTTCTTTATAGAAACTGGTAGCCGAAGGCTGATATTTTTTCCTAAGCTTTGAAGTTTTTCATGTTAAAGGGGTTGTGCAGCCAGTACATATTGATGAACTATCCACAGGATAGGTCATTAATATCTGATTGGTGGGGATCCTGCACCTCCACTAATCAGCTGTTTGAAGAGGAGGCGGCACTTGTGTGAGCACCACTTACTCTTCAAGATTACACTGCATGTCACCCCCTTTTGCAGTGGCACACTTGCTTGTCCCAAGCACTTGCAATAACACTTCTCCGCCAAGACTTCTGAGACGACGCGCAGTGTAATCCCGAAGAGGAAGTGATGCTTGCACGAGCTCCACCTCCTCTTAAAACAGCTGATTGACAGAGGTGTCAGGAGTTGGACCCCCACTCATCAGATATTGATGACCTATCCTAAGGATAGGTCATCAATATGTACTGGCTGCACAACCCCTTTAATAATGCTGTTTTCCAAAAATATCAGGACATCTTCTTCGTAGGCAGATTTAACTTTTTGGAACAGTGTGGTCTGTTTAAACCTGGATGTGACATTAGGCTTCTGTGAAGGACAACCCCATTTACATATCTCAGTTTTATCAAAGGCACGTTTAAACCACAGCTGGCAGAATCGGTTTCTGGGGACCCTCGGTACAGGTGCATTTATACATATGCAGGGCTCGTGGGATATAAACACATCTATCATTACTGCATGAAGACTGGAAATGATTATGAGATGGATTTAAGTGATTAGCATCAATTAATCTTAAATTATATTCTACTGCATATAAAATGCGGAATATGCAGTTTGGATTTCTCCTTAAACATCAAGAATAAATAAGTTATTTGGTCCATCGTGGACATTGGGTTATCTCTTCCGTGGAGCAGCTGGACATGAGGTTTTTGTTAAGTGTAAAGGCCCATTCACATGGGCAGACAATAAAAACAATTATTGGTAATTGATAGCTGATCCAATCATTTATGCGGTACAAAAATGTATTGAAACTTTATGAAGGAGTGAATGATCGTAGTAACTATTGTTCATCAGCTAAACAAGTGGACATTGATTATTCAATCATTGAGTGTATTGTAAATGGCAGAAAACGTACAGTATATTAGTTGTAATGGAAACAATGACCCGTTTCCCTTTTTGCTGTATTGTTTCAGATTTATTCAAGAGATTGAGCATGCCATTGGTTTTGGACCAACAAAACAATGTCCCTTGCGAGAGTTTCTCACGATGTACATCAAGAACATCTTCCTAAATCAGGTGTTAGCGGAGATCAACAAGGAGATCGAAGGAGTCACCAAGGTGTCAGATCCTTTGAAGCTTTTGGCTAATGCTGACACTATGAAAATTTTGGGAGTCCAGCGGCCACTGTTGCAGGTATGTAAGAAGGCTTTACTAGTTAACAGTAAGATAAGCAATCCGTGTGGATCAGCTCACCTAGTCCTCTTTAGGGTGAGAAAAAAAGCCTCCTGGTGCACGGACAAGAAGTTTGGCACCCAAGCAAAAAGTCAGCTGTAAAAGTTGAAGGCATCCAGCACTCGAGAATTCATTCCAATAGCTTTATTTAGGACATATATTGCACTTAAAATCTTTGATGGAATGATGATTGTGTTGCAGCGTTTCTCACAGTGCTCTGCACCATTAGATTTCATCTGCTCGGCTAGGCTACGGAGTACAGATCTCATATAGCTTCTGTGGGTCTGTACACATGCTGGTAGAGCACAGCAGATCAAACACAACAGTAGAGAACACTCTGAGTAGCATTGCTGCATGGTCATGGTTTCACCAAAGGTTTAGGTCTCCTTTAAAGGAGCTTATTAATATTACATTGGCGGGCGTCCAACTCCCAGCACCCCTGCCAAACAGCTGTTTGAAGAGGCCACTGCACTCACCAGAGCTCTGGTGAGTGATGCAGTCTCTTCATACAGTGTAAAAGAATCAATTCAGGCAAAAACTAAAAATGTATGCTTTGACCAAAGTCATGGAGCTGTACATGCTTCCAAAGTTTCTTTCACCTGAATGGTGCCATTACAGAGATTCTCTGCTGTCCTCTACTAGGCCACAGCTGAAGCCTGTGCTGTCATAACATCAGAGCAGCGCTGTCCTCTACTAGGCCACAGCTGAAGCCTGTGCTGTCATAACATCAGAGCAGCGCTGTCCTCTACTAGGCCACAGCTGAAGCCTGTGCTGTCATAACATCAGAGCAGCGCTGTCCTCTACTAGGCCACAGCTGAAGCCTGTGCTGTCATAACATCAGAACAGCGCTGTCCTCTACTAGGCCACAGCTGAAGCCTGTGCTGCCATAACATCAGAGTAGTGCTGTCCTGAACCACTTCTGTGTAAGAACTATATCCAGACAGCATCACATGAGGTTACAATGATGACTACTCCCCTGCAGGATTCTAACAGGATACCAGTAATGATGAGGCTGGGAGAAAATGAAGATGCAAAATGACCTCAGGTTTATGTACCTTTGACCAGCGATCCTTTAATGTTTTCCTTCACAGGAACTAAGGCGCCTACACTAGTTATAACAATGATTTAATCACCATTATTCCTCCTTTACCACACATTAAAATTGGTTTTACACTTTTGAGCAGGAAGAATTCTCATAGCATCCTCCAAATCTAGATTTAGCTGTCAAACTGCTGGATGGTGAAACATTCATCACTCTGTAAAAAGCCAATGCATGAAGTTCTGAATCAACAGTTTTTGTGCTGATGTTTCAGGTGCAATAGCACTATTAACTGCCTCACTAGTACTGCTGAGACTGATATAGGATTGCTAATTAAGGTCTTGATTTTGCATACACATGAAATAATGTATTGTCATTTTGGCTTTGTGTTGACATGGGTGCATACATTCTTCATCCATTTGGATCGGGACTGCTCGTTGTCTACCTGTTGACCATATGGGATTTGCTGCCTCGGATGGTTGACCATATACTATATTTGTCAGCTAATGCAGCCACATTGTATTAGGATCTTTCCAGTCAGGTGAAGAAGACAATGTTCTCATAATCCTATGGTGTTCAGCAAAACAACACTGAACGGTCTTCTGTCTGATATTTTGACGTCTCTTTTTTAAGCGTTAAGTTGCAATATTTCATGGGTTTTCCGCACACATTTCTTCCCAGCTGCAGTTCAAACTCGCTCTGTGTCAGGTTAAAATTGTGCACTTGCCCTTCTCCATTGCCCCATGAAATGAGCACCATTCAGTGACAGCTTGGACAGTACACTCAACATGGTCTTTCCACTGTAGAACATTTCCTTGGCAGTAACCCATGTCCCCCTCTGATCGACAGACTATGCCCGCGTTTCTTCCTAGGCTGACACATTGATTTTCTTGTCTCGGTGTAAACCCGCGTGAGTTCTCATTTCTGCACATTCAAGCACTAATGTTGGAGCAGGTTGTCAGCTGGAGTAGTGATCAATAGTTTCCCTCTGAAAAGTTTTGGCTGTAAAAGGTACTTGTTCTTAACCTTTGCTCTACTGATCTACTCATGATATAAAAATGTAATTTTTTTTCACTCACATAGTACAGCTTACATAATTTATGAGAAAATGCTTTAAAAGGTCTCTGAAACATAGACCTGCACAGAGGATCTTTTACTCAGTTTCAACAGCAACAATGATATATAGCATGTTCTCACACAGTTTTGCAGTACAGAATGCAAGACAATGTAGAACTGACATATATATGTATATGAAAGATATAAGTAAATCCGACCATTATTTGTGAGGGATTTATGTCATTTTGAGACCAGCGGGAAGAGTTAATATTTGAAACCCAAATACTGTCACCTAAACTCCTAGTAAACAGACAAATCCAGATGATTGGGTATGGTGATTAAAAAATGCTTGTGCCGCCATGGTGCTTTTTTTTTTTTTGTTTAGAAATCACTGTGTAAAACTTTTTTTCTGTGAGTTTATTCCCTATAGAGACGGACATGTCAAAATACCCATGGAAAAAAAGAAAAACAAACACAAAAAGCTTCAGTATGATGCATAATTAAACAAAAAAAGGCATCTATTTAACAAAAACACTAACAAAAAATGATGTTGTGTCCTGTGTTTAATATTTCCCATAGACATTCAACTATAATCTCAAGCTGGCGTTTTTACTGAAAAAAGGCATCAAAAACCACAGATGTAAAAAAGGACAAACACCACTAAAACCTCAAAAGTGCACAAAAACACCACTAAAAACCTATGTGTGATCCTACACTTTGGGTCCTTTGCTCACCTCTCTGCGTCATTTGGCTCCAGTCTGCTTTGGTGTGAATTTGCTGCTGCTGTTTACATTTACAAATCTATATTTGTTTTCCTCGTTCTCCTGCCCTCATACAACTAAAGTCTGACTGCCTCAGTGTTTGCTCTCTCTATTCCAGCCTACTGAAGTGGTACTGTAATTTGGAAACTACTGCTTGTGCTTGCGTCAACTGTTGCTAATGCAGAATACTCCAGGGGTAGCAACCCGGTGATGGTCTATGTCGAAATCCATTCTTTCTTCCAGTGTTAATGATGAAGTATATTTGTCATAAGAGGATATGGAATAACTTAAAACATAACCTTTACTCAAATTTCACTAAAATAATTGAGGACCAAATAATTAATAAATATAAATTGGTGAAAAAGGAAAGAATAATTAAATCTTACCACATCAGACGTATGTTCATAACTTCTTATTTGTTCCAACGTAAAGGTGGTAGCTTTCTTTAGATATTGGATCTTTCTGCCAGTTGTATTATCTATTCAGGAGGTATTTCTGCAGGTTACATAGGGACAAACTTTCTTGCCCTTAAACAAAACCATATATATGATAAGGAAAGGGACTGTGAGTCCCTGCCTGACAAACACAGAGCACCTTCCCCAATAGGGGCGACCCCATCCAGAACCTGTCCCTGCCGTGGCCGTATCCCTAAAAGGGATGAAGAACACACAATCCCTTATGTTCTTCATCCGATCCTTTGTCTAGCCCTAATACAAATCTGATATTCTGGGTCTTCATCCCACGTTTACAACATGGTTCCCAGTGTTGGGCTAGGTGGATGGATTTGTGCTTAAACCTAGAGATGATGAAAGATGAAATATACATGAGTACAAAAATAAGGTGGTAATGTTCATAGAGCATCAGGTTACGTTAGATTGGTAGAGGATTGTTTTAGTGGAGAATTTATGCTCTGGACCACTACTTTTTTTATTTTAAAAGCTTAAAAATGTATGCTATTTCTTTATGTAGTTTCATTTCTGTCCTCCAAAACCCTTGCATATAGACATAGATTTAAAGCATAACATTCTGGCAGTTTACAGCCACCACTAGAGGGAGCTTAGGAGTGAACTGCATACTTTTCAGACTTTTTATAAACTTCATAACTAAATTCAGTAAACTTCCATGCTTTGGCTTATGTCACTATACTTACAAAAAACTCCTAAAGTACTGTAGTTATTGCACTGGTCACTAAGGCTAGTTTCACACCTGCGGTCGGAACTCCGGCAGGTGAACAGCCCGCCGGATCCGTGCTGCCGCAGGTGCACGTGTGGAACAAAAGTATGACATGTTGTACTTTTGTTCCGGCCGCTTCTCGGCAGGGGTTGCCGTGCTGCGGCTGGATCCGTGGCCCGCCCCCATAACAGTGAATGGGGCTGGAGCGTAGTTCCGGCCCCACACGTGCGCCTGCGTTCCGACTGCAGGTGTGAAAGTACCCTAAGCCTAATAATAGACTGACCTATTCTGTGGAGATCACTTCTCAGCATTTATGTCAGGACAGGCAAGATAACAGTGAAAGCTGTCACCTTATATAGATAATACAGGATCCACCATTGACAGTAGGTGACTGTCAAATCTTATCTTTTCTTTCCTTGTACAATGACCTCTGCATCGGTCACAGAGCATGCCTAGAAATCTCTACCATGGAAGTCAATGAGGTCCTGACCACTTTGTCTATGGACCATGTGGCAGCTGTAACGCATGTCTCTAAATGCTGTTAGCAGCTCAGGCAAGATGGCTGCCTCCATAGTCATGTACATAAGATATAATAAAAACTCTGCAATCAGAAAATAAAGCCAGTTTATACAGTGGACTTTCTTGAAGTATTATGCTATACCCATAAGCGAGAAAGAACTTATGATTTTCCATGATTTGTATCTACTTTAAAGAGACGGCAAATTACAAGAGACCAAATGTTTTTGTTCATATGAGCGGATGGAATTAAGGTAATTACATTTAGATTGCAGTATATGACCCATATTAATGGAATTATCAAGGTGCTGCTAGTAGAATATTATATGCTGTTTTCTGAACACTCCTTAGGGTCTCGGTGGGCTGCTGACATGGAAATGTCAACTCATTGACCTGCTGCCAGTCATCGTTCTGGGACCTGAGTTACATTTGATCTTTCTTTGTAATAAGCTCTCTTGCGATAGAGATCCAGCTGTCATTCACTTGCAGCTCGGATAGAGAGGAGCACAGAATGTGTCGCTCACATCTTCCATCTTCATTCGCTCTCATCTTAGATATGCAGCTGAGAGAAAGGGCTGTCTCCTTTAAATGAAGCCTGACATCGCAACTGACCAGAGTTGATGAAACGGCAGTGGAAAAAGGCAATCTAAAACCAGGAAAATTTGATTTATTTCACACCTGCATCCGGAGCAATATTTGTAGGAAGAAAATGAAGCTTCGTCTTGAACAATGTGTTGACCTAAGATGAGAAAATTGATTTGAGGAGTGTTTGTAACTGCAGAGCGAGGATGGTGCAAACCGTTCAGTGTAGCTTTGGCCAGTCTTTTAACCATGCAAGCATGTATTCCCCATGATATCACGTGCTGTGTACTGACACATAAACTACCAGGAAATAGTATTCATCTACCATTGTAGAAATTTAATTTAAAATGTTAAGCTTATATCCATATTCAGATTGTAAAGCTCTAATCAGGATCTCAGAAATTATATGTAAGGCAGAACCTTTAGTGCTTTCCTGCTATTTTCTTGCTCCTTAGATGCTTATTGGCTATGTTCCTCTAGGGCAGAGCTGTTGTGTGACTGCAGTTTAGCTACTGTGTCTTGTTTAAGACACACCCCCTGTCTCATCATTGGTTCAGGCTGCTGATCTGCTGCAGGGGGCACAGCTCTACCCTAATAGAACTGAGCCAAAAAACAGCCCACAGCGAGATCTGAGGTAAATAAATAGCAGATATTCATCTTCTGTAGGTACTGACGTGCATCATTTTTGATCTCTTTACCAAAGGGGCACTAAAATGTACTGCCCACAGTAAGACATCTTATTTTATATCTATTTGAGCACAGGCTGTTTTATTGATCCTCTACACTATATACTGTATTTGGAAGGTCAGCGAAGTAAAGTAATGTTATATTTTGGGGGGACTGACTTGTGAATAACCAGTAAGAGCAACTTTATATAGAAAAACTATCCATTCGAGAGCAACACTAGTATTTCAGCTGACTGTACCCTAATTTTCTTCTTCTGACATCAGAAAGCAGCAATAATATGGAACTGCCCCGACTACTCTCTGGCTTGTATCAGAGGCCGGAGTTACTGCATTCTCCAGTAAGAGGTCCCATAGTAGTCTAAACCAGCAGTTCCCTTATTTGGGACTCTCCTCTGCCCATCTTATATACATTGTTTCAGCAAGGTTTTGCAATTCTTTAATTTTCCAGTTTTGGTAAATCTGTATCCATAATATCCCCTTTCTAACTTAGATAGTTGTGTAAAAATAACAAAGGTCACTAACTTTCATTTTAAAAACCCGTCCACTCAAGTGTCAGTGCTCTAATGGTTCTCCATTGGTCTTGGTTTACATCACAGCACCAATGTCATGCTGTACTGCATGTACCACTTCAGTCACTGGTTGCAGTAGTGACATGCCATACATACTGGCACCTCCATTGTGGCCAGTGATTGGCTACAGCAGTGACATGCTGGTACAGCACTTAATTGCTGCAGTGATGTCAGTAGGGACCAGCAGAGGACCATAGGACCATCTGTGCTGGAGCTGCATTTAAAGGGGTTGGCCACTTTCTGGCTACTGTTGACCACTGTGTTTGTAAGACAATTATATGGCACTTACTGATGTAGCATTTGTTGACATTCTGCACCATTTTCTACCTTTTATAAGTTATGTCCCTTTGTTGGCCAAGTCTTTTGCGCTCTCCATATTGAGGTCCCATCCATAAAATGGCTGCTGATGGGGGAGTTCATGTGACCAGGCAGATTGCTCAGTATCCACAATTCAATTTACTTTGCACCTGTCTTCTGCCCTGTTGGGAGATTAATGCAGGTGCAGTGCATTAGAATGGAGGAAGCTGAGTGATGTGTCTGGTCACATGACCCTCTATAAGAGGCCATCTTATGGACTGGACCTCAATGCGGACAGCACAGAAGAAAGTGCCATATCATATTGTCAATATATATACACATTGGTCAACCGTTGCCAGAAAGTGGCCAACTCCATTAATTAATAGTTGAGTTTGGGATTTTGTATTTAACACGTACACAGCTGATTTTTAAATTTAATTTTTTAACCCTTGGACAACCCCTTTCAAGGTTTAACAAGTTTGTTTCTTCAGAGATGCGCTTCTTCATACCGCTATGGTTATATCTGTTATTGCCTGACTTACTGTATTTTTCGCCCTATAAGACCACCAATCAGACCCCTAATGTTAATCAGACCTCAGCTGACAGCCCCAATAAAACCCCCAATGTTAAAAAAGACCCCAATAAGACCTCAGATCAGACCCCCAATCAGATCTCAGCTCAGACTTCAATGTGAAAGACCCCCAATCAGACCTCAGATAAGATCCCCATGCCTTTTATCAGCCCCCATTGCCTCATATCAGACCCTATGCCTCTCATCAGCCCCCTATTTTCCTCTAATCAGCCCCCAGCAGTCTTATATAAGCCCCCATTGCCTTTTTATGAGCCCCCAGCAGCTTCTTATTAACCCCCAGACCCTCTTATCAGCCCCTATTGCCTCAGGCAAGCCCCCAGTGCCTCTCACCAGCCCCCATTGCCAATTACCAGCCCCCAGACCAAGCAATATCAGCCCCCATCAGCCTCATATTGAATAAAATAATAAAGCCATTTACCTCTCCTGCTCCTGGCCGCCGCCGCTCCTCTGCCCGCGCTCTCTCTTCTTCCTTCTGCCTCCGGCTGTGCTGTGACCCGGCACAGAGCGCCCTAACGCTGTGCACAGCACTGCACAGCCGAGCGGAGGACCAGGAAGCGGTGAGTACAGAGCCTTCACCGCTTCCTTGTCCTCCGGTGCTAATGAGCACTTCCATAATGGAAGCGCTCATTAGCATTCACCCCATAAGACGCAGAGGCATTTTTCCCCCACTTTTGGGCAAAAAAATGCATCTTATGGGGCGAAAAATACGTTATACTTAAAACCTGAACTAGTCTAGTTTTCTGCCACATCATAGGTTGAAAATATTTGTGCCTATGAGTGAGCCAAAATGGAGTAAAATTGCACATCTTAAGCCGCAACTTGTTTTCTATGATGCCCCACCCTTTCCATTAAGCACCACCTCTTTTCCAAACATGTCAGAAAAAAGTGTAGAAACCCTAGATGCGCCAATTTGCAACACTTTTATAGACAAATTTTTGTGCACATACATTAGTACATTTGGGACATTGGAATTTTTCTTCCCATTCAGCCATATAATGATGTGGCGCCTTCCTCTGTGATATTGTTTTATTGTTCTTGATGCATATTCAGTTATGTTGGTTCCTTTGGGCTATGAAATTGTAGTAATAAGAATATCGGCAACAGTTGTTTTTTTAATGGAAGATTTTACTAGTGTGTTCATCAGAGAAATGCCTCTGTAAGGGGATAACTTGGATAATCTCCTGGGAATCTTGGGTGCAGATAAGTTCATTTAATTATTCAGTTATAGCAGCAACATAAAATCAGAGATGTCGTAAACTTTAATTAAATATGTAGAACTTGGGAGAAAATGTACAGTGATTGATTTGTTGGATGTGTTAGGTTTCAGACACAATGGTGGCTGGCAGAGTTTGCACTGTATTATTGAGCTGCGCAGAGAAGGTGTGAACACACTGCAGAGATCTGCAGAGCCAGCTACAACACTATCGCAATGCAGCTTTTCACAGCAGCTTGTGTCCGCCGAATGGCAGGGGGCCGAGAGATTGTGAATGGCTGATGAGAGCGGCTTAATGATCAGCAAATCACCATTTAATGCATTTTGCCATCAAAATCATAAACTGAGCAATGGGAGTGAAGAAAGATTTCTGCATGAGGATTATACTCCTCCACCAAAACTGCTTAATCTGTTTTCTGCAGTCTGGAGTATACGAGAATGAAGGAGAATATACTGTGCAAGATAGAATTTCTTATGCAAATGAGTTCTCTTTCCAAAAAGAGAAGAAAGCTGTACCTCTAGTGCCACCAAATGTAAGGTAGCTCTCCTATAAGTCAATGTTCAACTTTTTCAAACAAACCTTAAGGTATACAGGAATTTAGGATTATAGCTAAGCTAGTACCTCATCTGCAGGCAGCTGTTTCAGGGTGATTGCCCCTCATCTGTGTGGAGCAAAGAGAGCCGGTGTAAGAGAGAGTGGTCTTTGTCAAGATCCTACTTGGTGGGGTGGGGGTATACTATTTCTCCTTATTTATTTTTATGTATTTTACTTTGTTATATAGCACTAACATATTCTGCAGCCCTTTACAGATGTTATAATCACTCACTTGTCCTTGGTTGGACTTGAACCTAGGACCCAGTGCTAACCATTGAGCCACTGTGCTGACCTTATATATAGTGCCTAATAGATGTAAGGGATCTTATAGGCTAGGCAGTGCTGCTCTGTGAAAAAAAAATCCAAATTCGCTCTCCTTGCAAAATGAAGTTAAAACAGAGCTTCTAATACCCTCAGATGCAAGTTAGCTATCCTGTAAGTCAATTTTCAACCTTTTTATCAGGTCTTGAAATGTAATTTAGGATTATAGGTAAGCCAGCATCTCATCTGCAGACAGTTGTTTCAGGGTGATTGCACCTCATCAGTGCAGAGCAGAGAGAACTGGCTTAGCTGGGTGAGAGGCCTTTGTCAGGATGCGGAGGGTATTATTTCTCCTTGTGGAGAGCGCCTAGTAGGCGTAAGGAGTATTATAGGCCAGGCAAAAAGGTATGCAAATTAGCTATCTTTCCAAAATAAAAAGAAACTGTGCTTCTAGTGCCACCAGATGTAAGGTAACTATCCTAAAAGTCAGTTTTCTTTAATGAGCCGGGGCACACTTTCTGTAGCATGTTTCGTTACATCTACAACTTAGAGAGAGACATTGGCGGAATGTTACAATAGAGAGTCAATCATTCTGGCAGGCCTGTATAGCTGGTGCCGCGCTAGACACCAAGTCTGAATACTTCCTCTCAGGGCCAGGATGAGGGGAGTAACAGACGGAGTAGTGGCTGTCTGGGGCACCACTGAAGAGAGGGGTGGGCACAGGTGCAGACTGGAAATTTACAGAGGCTTCATGTTGTAGGTGGGCCCAAATTGACAGAAGGTGGGGCAACAGAAGTAAGGTGGGCAGCATAAATTACTGTCCCAGCAGAACCAAATGCCTTTGCGCTGTTTTTTTTTGTTCTGCACTGTGGTATTTGGTTACAGTATATTGTGCTGCATTTTGGTGTTTGGCTCTGCTGTAGAATCAAATACCACAGTCCGGGGGCGGACTGGGAACTAAAAGTGGCCCTGTGTGTGTTGATGATGGGGGATAAGCTTAACATCATAGGATGGAATATACGGGGGCTTGGTGAAGCAAATAAAAGAATGGCTGTATATCTAGCTCTGCAGCGCTATCAACCGGCTATAGTATGTTTGGTGGAGACACATTTGATCCCTGCAACTACGGGACTCCTGAAGAGAGGACATTCTTTCCATTCAACTTTTACTACGCATTCTAGAGGTGTGAGCATTTTGGTCCATAAGACTGTGCCTTTTGTTTGTCATTCCTCTGCTATAGATCAGATGGGAAGGTTTGTTTGCCTTCACTGTACTTGCTATTGCACCTCTATGATCCTAGTTGCTGTTTATATCCCGCCACCATACGATATTACGGTTATCAAGGCTGTGATGTCTTTTGTGGAATCATGTCCATTATGTCCTATTTTGATTGTTGGAGACTTCAATGTTTGTCCCACCCCAATACTGGATAGATTTGGCAGTCAATCTCCGATGGGCACTCCTAGTGATGCATCTTTTGCTAAATTGCTGGCTGAACTGAATTTAGTTGATGTTTGGCGAACTCGAAACCCCACCGCTTGTCAATATTCCTGTCATTCCGTATCACACAATACTTTGTCCAGAATAGATTTAGCTGTGGGCACCCCGGATCTTGTATCCATGATAGCGGATATTGAATATCTACCTCGAAGCCTCTCGGATCACTCTCCTATACGAGTGTCTCTTAAACTGATCCCTAGGAACCCGTTTGGGGTGGGTGTCTGGAAGCTCAATCCTTTCTGGATACAGCTGGTGGATAGCGGTGCTGAGCTTAACCCCTTCACGACCGCCATACGGCTATATACGTCCTATCTGCACATGCCCCGTGCAGATAGCACGTATATAGACGTGCAGGCGGCCCTTTAATCCCAGCGTCCGAAATTAACATCAACTGATTCTGCTTTTCTAGACAAGCCCTTAGAATTACAAGAATTGAGGAAGGCGTTGAAAACCTTTCCTAATGAGAAAGCCCTGGGAGTTGATGGATTACCAGCTGAACTCTTTAAAAAATATAGTGATATACTTCTGCCCCGTTTACTTGAAGTGTATGTTGAAGCTTTTCAAAATGGTAGTTTGCCGGACTCTATGAAGGAGGCTATTGTGGTAGTACTCCCCAAACCAGGGAAGGATCCAACTGTGCCAGACTCATACCGGCCTATTTCGTTACTGACCTCTGACATTAAAATTCTAGCGAAGGTGTTGGCGAATAGGGTTTAGTCTGTTATAACAACTGTTATTCACACTGATCAATCTGGTTTTATGCCAAACAAATCGACGTCAATAAATCTCAGGCGGCTATTTCTGAATATTCAGAGGCGGAAGGAGTCCATTGGGCATAGGGCTATCCTGTCATTAGACGCAGCCAAAGCCTTTGATAGCATTGAATGGATCTATTTGTGGGAAGTGTTGAAGCATATGGGGTTTGGTGACACGTTTATCAAATGGGTTCAGTTACTCTACCATCAACCTAGGGCGCGTATCAGAGCTAACGGCACTACTTCAGAATCTTTTTTGTTAGAACGAGGTACCAGACAGGGTTGCCCACTGTCACCGCTCCTCTTTGCTATTGCAATTGAACCCCTGGCATGCGTGATCCGGGCATCGGAAACGGTATATGGGTTTCCTCTTGGACAGAGGGAAGAACGCATTTCATTATATGCAGATGACATGCTTATTTACCTGGACAGAGTGGACCAGTCTATTCAGCCTGTTATGTCTCTGATTCAGGAGTTTGGGGATAGGTCTGGTTTGTGGATAAACTGGGACAAGTCAATTATGTTTCCTTTGGATCCGATCCCTTCTACTATTCCTGATTGTTCAGCTCAGCTTCAAGTCTCTACCTCCTTTAAGTATTTGGGGATTGTTGTCTCAAGAAATGTACGCAGTTGTATTAAGGATAATATTGAACCCCTTTTGCAGTCCATGACGGAGAAAGTCAATGCTTGGTGTAAATTACCTATGTCTGCGGTTGGTAGGAGCAATATACTCAAAATGATTGTTATGCCAAAGCTCCTTTATCTGATGCATAATTCCCCGGTCTGGCTCCCACAGAAGATATTTTTTAAAATTAACACTCTATTTAGACAGCTGATTTGGAAAAAGAAGGCTGCTAGAATTAAAGGGGTTGTCCGAGTTATTTTTTTGTTCTTTATATGTTTCTAACTTGTCAGGTATAACAACTTTCCCATATACTTTGTGTTTCTAAAGCTGCTGGTTTCTCAGAGTTGACTGAGGGTCACATGACCTGTGATGTCACCTTATCTCCCTGGTCTGTGATGTTTCGTTCACAAGCCTCAGAGTTCAGATAAGAGTCTGTACACGAGACGTCACTGGCCACGCCCCCTGTGTTTGCCGGGCTCCTGCTATCTGCTCTCCCTGGTTTCCTTCAGATAAAACATTAACCCCTTCAGCCAGAACACACTGAGGGCTCAAGGCTTTGGAACAAACAGTAGCTGCAGCAGTGAGAGGAGACAAATGCTGGGCAAGGAGCTATAGAGGAATTGTATTGTACAAGAACAGGTAGGGAGAAATTCCTGTATGTATTAGCAGTGTCATTGTACAGCTGGGACTTGTAGTCCTACACATACAACATGCTGCTGAGTATTCCAGCAGGCAGACATGTCACTCAGCACTTGTATTCATTCCCTTTGCAGAGAGGGGGGGAGAAGGGGGAGGGGCTGAGATTGTTGTTATTGCATGTAAACAAAGACCAGAAGAGAACCAGGGAAATGAGGAAATATAGATTTTTTTTGTCTAAAACTTGCTTAACTTAGTTATATATTGCTGCCCATCAGATTTGAAGTGCTATATATTTTTTTTCATAACTCGGACAACCCCTTTAAGCTTGAAACTCTACAGTGGGGAAAAGGTGAGGGGGGGAGCTATCAATTCCCAACGCCTTCTTATACTTTTTAGCCGTTCAGTTGCAACAACTTGGGGCGTGGGACACTTCTAGTGGTAGGAATAGGGCAACTCCACAGATAGTGACACATGTAACTGGATGTGTGTCCCCAGTTAAGATTCTGGAAAATAGAGGGGTATTGGCCACTATGGCTGAAATGCCTACTTTAACTCTTATGTACAAAATGTGGCAAACATGTAAGAAGCTACTGTCCATTCAAGGATTTACCAGGATTACTCCGTTATGGAACAATCCATTGCTACCCGAATTATTTCGGTTGGAGGGCTTCTCTCCGTAGAAAAACAGGGGTATTATTTTCCTGCATCAGTTGCAGAAGGATGGCAACATGAAATCCTTTGACCAACTTAAAGAAGAGTTTCTTCTTCCTAGGCAATTCTTCTTTCAATTTTTACAACTGCGCCATGCTTATCAAGCACAATCTAAGCTGGCTCCGTTAGTATGTGCGCCGGTACCTCTACTACAACAACTGCTTTCCGGAATCTCAACAAAGGGTATTATATCTTTAGTATATAGACATTTGTTTGTTAAAGCCATGGGTGGAACTTCATTACTTGTAAGAACTAAATGGGTAAAGGATGTAGGCCCATTAACGGATGAGCAATGGAAACATATCCTTGGGTTGACACCTCAGGTGGCGGTTTGTGAGAGCCAAAGAATGTCTCAACTATTGTTACTACACCGAGTATATAAAACCCCCATGTTACTTTTTAAAATAGGTGTCAGGAGTGACTCTTTATGTCCTAGATGTGCCCATCCTTCTGCTACGTTACTGCATAAGTTCTGGGATTGTAGCATGCTTCAAACCTTCTGGAAGGCCCTATTGGAGCTTATTAGTACAGTATACCATATTGAGATTCCCTTTACCCCCAAGGCATGTGTCTTGGGTATACTAAATGTCAGGAATTATACTATGAGATTGGGAATTCAAAGAATACTATTCCAAGCACGGGTGCTAATTGCTAAACATTGGCTTAGGCCACAGCCTCCTTCTATTTCAGAATTTATGAATAGAATGAGTTTCATCTTGAGATTGGAAAAGGGGGTTTACATTAAGCGTAATTGTGGAAAGAAGTATAAGGCATTATGGGACAAATGGCTGTCAGCTAATTTGGAAGTCCCCATGTCTTAATTTTTTCATGGTGCTATGGAATGTATGTAGCCTAACAAGTCCCGAAAGAGCGGAGGTACCTGCTTCTGCTGGATTATTGTCAGGTGGCCGTCTCCTCGTCAGGGGGTGGGTGGGATTGGGGGGAGGGGTTTAGTTGGCTTATTTTTTTACTATTAAGCCTAGTGTGTATGTTTTTTATCATGTGGTGCTTGACATTGTTTGTACCTCACTTTGCTTCTATGTAAGATGATGGCTACTTGTAGCAATGATATCTTACACGCTTTATTGTATGGTTTATTTGAATTTTATTCAATAAAATTATCTGATTCAAAAAAAAAAAAAGTGGCCCTGGAAAAAAAAACTTAAAGGCGGCCCCATGTTGTAGGTGGGTCCATATTAAAAGAAGGCACCATAATTAGGCAGGGACCACAGAAGTAGGAAGGCCAGCAATACCATAGGGCACGGCAATATACCACCCCAACAGAACTAAATCCCACAGTGCAGCACAAAATACTACCACCTGTGTCACAGTATTCAACTGTATCGCTGTCCTGAGGACGTCAATACAGTTGAATTCCGGAGGGCTGCTGGCCAGGTGAGTAGGAGGGAATCAGATCATGATGTACCCATCTTGTGGCAGTGAGGTGGGCTTGAGTGGCCCTCCTAGGCATCGGCCCACCGGGAAATTTCCCTGTAGGGTCTATGGCCAATCCGCCCCTGACCACAGTGCAAGACATAATTCTGCCCCAGTAGAACCAAGTACCACAATGGAGCATAATATACTTTTCCCAGCACACAAATTACCTCCCCAAAAGCTGCCCCTCCATGGTGGTGAGAACCAGCTGTTCTATGCTCCTCCTCTAGTTGTCCCCCATATCAGACACTGTACATGGTGTGAGACAGCTCTATTCTCACCAGCAGCACGTTCCCAAGAGATTGCTTCTCACGCACAGACTTAAAAAAGGGGCCCTATATACCCTGAAACACGTTGTCAATAAAATATTAAAACCAACGTTCAAGCTCCCAGTCTTGATTTCCGTCTACAAGCTATCAGTCCAGAAACACGACAGAAACCACCCTGCTGTTCCCTCCTGCATATCTCTTTTACCCCACCGGCATTTGGCCTATGCCACTAGGGCTCTGGATAGCATCGGCTGCACCGACTTCCTCTATACCGCTACATTCCTTCACTGGAGTTGTGCCCAGTTCTTTACAACAAAAACAGCTGAGCAGACTATATACAACATCGAGGGTCTCTGCTCACCCTATTAACAACTTTCGATAAATATGACAATCGTGTATTTTTTTTTTTCATTAAAAAAATGGTGGATGGTTTTCTGGATATATTTTTGAAATTACTCTATGTATTCTATGTCCTGTCCTGTCTACGTCCTGTAGTTTCTTATTTGTTTGGATTTTTAGCAAAGCAAACTTTCTCTGCTGACTGCTGCTGAAAAATAGTGGTGTATTTAATGGTAAAAAAAAAAATTCTGTGAATGTTGAGTGTCCCTTTAAAGCGAAATATATAACTATAAAAACTTTTATAGTAAGCCCCTGTGTTGGTAGGGATGACATGCTAATGTCTTCTGTTTTATGGAATTGCTTTACTGTAATCTTTGTAGGGGTTTTGGTTCATTTAATACAACCACATGGGTTATCTTGCTTGGTTGCATAGTTCCCATGTCTTGAACTGATGATGTCTCTGCATGTAACCTGGAAGAGTTGGTTTTAATACTCAATAGTCAATGTGAATAGTGTCTAATTAAGAAATTACTTCTACAGGGTATCAGATGTATACATTTAGTATAAGGCTAGTTTCACACTTGCTTTAAAACCTCTACTGGAACAGCCTGCTGGAGTTCATTGTATCCTGCATAGCCGCATACGGCTGGAGCACCGCCAGGCCCCAATGATTATATTATAATGATTATAATAATCTGGCTGGGATCCAGCCTGTTTCCTGCATGAGTGTCGGGATTTAGCCAGACAAAAAACATAACTTGCACCGGTTTTTATCCTGCCCCTGGCACTCATGCCGTATCTCCGCTGTGTCCCACTTAGGGTCGGTTTTAGACAAAATGACCCTCCCTCACAGATTTACACCCCATAAAGCTCCTCACACAGATCTACACCCTCATGGCCCCAGAATACACTAAATGTCCCACCTCCCTCACAAATTTACACCACATAAAGCCCCCAACACACAGGTCTGCACCCTCATGGCCCCAGAATACGTTACATGCCCTCTCCCCTCACAGCAATAAGTTAACCTCCTTCCTCGAAAGCTACAGCAATGGAGCAGGTCATCATACAGCATGTACCCCAGGACTGCACTTCAACCACTAGACCCTCCCTCACGTGGCCGCTTGCAGGCATAGAAAACCCCTCTCTCTCCAAGTACCTCCACAAGCTCCAGTGTCCGTTCAGAAAGAAGCTCTGTCCTATACACATTTGGACATGTGACAATTACCCGAAATCTGCTGTAAATGTACGGCGCATGTCGGGTCTTTAAGGGTGGTGCCCAAATGCTAATACATAGCAACCTGGTGCCTGCAGTTTCATACAGACACCCGCAACTAATGTCCACGATCTGCAGTAATTATGACCATAGACATTTAACTACTCTGATACCACGATGAAATGTCACCACGGCATACGAGAGTGTTAAAAACTGGAAGAGCACGCTTCCTGTTCAGGCACTCTTTCCCCTGGCGGAGACGGGAGTAAGCACCCTGTTCTAATATTGAGACGCAGCCTGTACCAGTCTTCCAGACTCATAATTAGTATATCCCAGTTCAAGCCACTAGGTGGCCACACTGTACTGTGATATAGTGATTTCTATACAGAATAATGGAGCAATTTCCATTATTCTGTATACCATATTTTTTGCTCGATAAGACGCACCCCAGATTTTAGAGTAGGAAAATAAGAAAAAATATTTTTAATCACACCTCATATCAGACCCCCCATAAATTTCAGGACATCACATCAGACCCCCATATCAGCCCTCCATGTCAGACCCCCATCAGACCTCAGATCAGCCCATCAGCCCCCATATCAGCCCACTCTGCCCCCATCAGACCTCAGATCAGCCCACTATGCCCCCATATCACCCCACTGTGCCCCCATATCAGCCCACTGTGCCCCCATCAGACCTCAGATCAGCCCACTATGCCCCCATATCACCCCACTGTGCCCCCATATCAGCCCACTCTGCCCCCATCAGACCTCAGATCAGCCCACTATGCCCCCATATCAGCCCACTGTGCCCCCAATATCAGCCCACTCTGAGCGATGATTTGTCCAATTTTCTAAATGACCCAAGCATTTTTATATAGTTTTCCTGCACTCCTCTAAATGATACATGACATGCCCTTGATTTCTCTATTTTCCGATTGAAGGCATACATTCTGGTGTGCAGGCGTCATTTTAGTTATCATTTCTGACTCGCCGTGGACGTTTTCCAATAAGTTTCTAGCAATGTAGAGCAGAGTTATCAAGATTCTATCAGCTGAATCAGACATCTCCCAGTGTGTGCTAGAAGGAGGACAGTGGGAGCTGAGTCAGCAAAAGGTGTCAGCGTATAATGGATGATCAGCTGCAGCCCTTCCCCAATGACAGGTGAAGCTGCATGGAGCAGAACGTCTCAGCCCTTCCAGGCTGCCACCAGCAGCAGGCTCTGGAGATGCTGACATTTTGATTTATAGATGAGCATCTCTTCCCTAATGAGAGCTGCCACCTCGGGTCACTGGAGCCCCCTGCCGAAGAGACCCCGTCACTGACAACAGTGGGAATGACTAATGTTCGAAAATCTCTCCGCGGGAATGTAATGCTTCTCAGATACTAGAAAGTAACTTTATGCAGCTTAAGAATGAAACAAAGATGAGACAAGTGCATTGATAGATTTCTGCACAATTCACTTTTAATTAAAGGCAAATTGTAACTTGACATTTTACAGTTTAGATCATTTAACTATCTGACTATTTATTTCATATAGTGATCTAATCTTGAACTTTATATCAAACTTCTAACCAAGGAATTTCTTTAAAGCGCACCCTTCAGGTGATTTCTGCTGTCCTGAGGGCAGAGAGGGAGAGAAGCTGAGCTCTGTGATATATCATTTTATATGATTCGGAGCAGCATTTCTGAGTAAAAACTAGAGTAAATCCTTAAAGGACTCCTAGGAGAGACAGTGAGAGTCCTGATTACCCTCACTGATTCTCCCAAGAGTCTTGTCAGAATTTACTCAGTTTTTACTCTGAAATCTTGCTCAAAATCATATAAACCTATATATCAGAGACCAACTTCTGTCTCTTTATCATATCCTGATCTCAGATAGGACATCAAAAATCACTTCACAGGTTTACTTTAAGTGTTAGCCATCACATTTGTTTCACCTAGTATTTCCTATATATAGTATATACGGTACATATGCTGTATTGGGTGCCGGTGTAATTGTTATTGCAGTAATAATACTAAGAACATCACCGATCTCTGAAGTGCCAGTCGTCGGGAGTCCACGTCCACCTATCAGCTGTTCGGGAATAGCTCCAGACTTCGTCGTGGATGGAGATGTTACTGCAGCACTGCTCCCGATCTCTTCAATTGCTGAATCCTGAAGAAAACTTTGAGACAGCAGGGTTACAAAAAGCCACTTGGTTGACACTCTGACCAAGAAAAAACTTTGGCCCAGATTTACTAAAGTTTTTGCACCAAAAATCTGTCTAAAAGAGGGAGTCACTTAATGCGAGAGGTAGCCAGCTACAACAATGGATGGGAGCTTTGTTTTGGCATCAGAGCCATCTGGAACATGTGTTTCCCCTGCCAATTACTAGTGGCCTATCCTGAAGATGTAAAAATCCTGTAAAAAGAAAAAACATTTTATTGTTAAAGGGAAGCTGTCAGCTGCATTATGCTACCCTCACTGAGACGGGTTCCCTTTAAAAGGGTCATCCAATACTGACACAGACATCCCAGAGTGGCCGACCTGCTGTGGTGGTCATACTTACCTGGTCCCTGCAGCTCCCGGGCCACTCTACTTCTCCCTGCTCACTTTTGACAGGGAGTGGCATCTGAGAGCTGCAGCCAGTAAGAGGCTGCAGCAGTAACCTGCTCCCCTTGCGTCATGACCTCTACGGTCTGTGATTGGCTGCAGCGGTCATGTGTCCGACTTTCCCCGCATCAACTGACGATGATTTAAGTGCTGCAGAGAAAGGAAGAGTTGGCCCAGGAGCTACAGAGACCAAACCCAACTGCAGGAACCAACTGCGTATGATCACCACATGAAGTCTAGCAACAACCACTGATGTAGTGTAAATTGAGTGCTGCTAAGCATGTGTCCTGAATGGAGAGAGGGGAGATCTCCTCTATTTCATTGAGAAGAGCAGATTTATTAGCAGGGAATGCATCATGTAGATGAATCTGTTCCTAGCTGCAGTGGGAATTAGATTGGTGCAATGTTCGTATGGTGTTACGGCATTGACAAATCTTCTCTACTGTGGCTTCTTGAAAGACTACAGATCTTGAGATTAATAGCCTATGTCAACAGCTCTGTTTATCAGTGTGTCATACATGTATTCGGGCACTCTGTAACAACAAATGACAAACATCTGCAATGTATTTTTCTCACAGAGATAGTTTTATGGCTGGCAGGGGTGCACCACCAATGAGCCTCAGGCAGCACCAGGTGGGGCAGGTGGTGGCAGCGGAAGGGCCATGTGCAATGAGCGCTTTCATTGTGGCAAAGGGGTTGGGTTAAGAAATTGGCTTTGGTGGGGGGGAAGTCAGTGGCTAGTTCACAATTTTCCTAACAGAGGAGATATAATACAGTGCAGTAATCCTGTTATTAAGCCATCTCATACTTACTGTCCATGGCTATATTTACTGTGTTTGTCCTCTGCATGTAGTTTTTTTTTTTTTTTTTGCTAAAGCAGGGCTACTGTAGATACAAGTAGAGAGAAGTATAACTGCAAACACACTGTAAATGCAGTACTTCTGCACATAGTTCAGTGGAAACCACAAGATTTGAGCCATCATAGATACTCTTAAATCCTTTGGCTAATAACTTTACCTATTGTAATAGATTTAGATATTCATGAGTGTTCTGTCTTACACGTTCACACAGTGTGCAGTCTGACATTCAGCATAAACCATTCCTGTCTTCCAAATAAGAGGACTGTTCTTTGTAGTCTAACTTGTTTATTGGCCAACAGGTCGTACATATGTCATTGAATGATTATATACCATTGATTGGTAAAACAGGACTGTTTGGTAAAACTACAAGAATACAAATAGCATGTGTAAGTTATAAGTATAGGATAGCATGTACTATAACATTACATGAACATTACATGAAGGCACATGGTAAAATGGCTGCCTATACACAGGATTGTATGGCTAGCAGGAGTCGGAGTTGGAGCCGGGGACTCCAACTCCGACTCCTCAATTTCCTCCGACTCCCAATCCGACTCCCACTCCCTCATACATGGAGCATGTTTAAGTGATAACTTTAAATAAACTTTTCATAAATCAGTAATACAGATATGTCATGACAAAAAGAGTTTGTAATTTATGTTTTACTAGATATCTTTACTCTGAACTTTCAGTATCAGGCTTTTCTCTGGGTACAGCTCACTAAGGGCCTGATGTATGAAAACTGCCTAGGTCTAAGACTTTCTGTGTTGCCCATAGCAACCAATCAGAGCTCCCCTTTCATTTCTCCAAAGCACTATATGAAATGAAAGGGGAGCTCTGATTGGTTTCTATGGGCAACAAAGAAACTTCTAGACCTAGACAGTTTTCATACATAAGGCCCGAGGTGTTTTACATCAGAGGAAATGCAAACTAAAACATAAAGCAGAGAGAACATGGACAAGTGATTTATGCACAGTTTATTGAAAGTTTAGATGTACTAAGAAGTACTTGCCTTAAAAGGGTTTTCTCAGCACATTGATTCACTGGCTGACAGACAGTTTGCTCTTACATGTCTCCTCAGGCTGTGGGGGGGTCTCCAGCAGTTATTAGCATATATTAACTTACTCTGACAGAGCATGAGGTTGTGATCTCTAACACAATTACAGGTAAAGCCATCCTTCTCAGTCCTCAACAAATTTTGCTTACTGAGGTCACTCCTGCTCTCAGCCAATCAGATAAGTCTTTCTGGTCTGCAGGTTACCATAGAAACCTGTGTACAGTAAGAGATCTGCTGAACTGTCTATAGTTCATGATTAAAGTAAAATCTACTGACCACTGTATTTAAAAAATTTCTTCTTTTAACTGTCCTTTTATGTTGAAAGCTAATCTTTGTAACTAGTGAGAAAACCCCTTTAATCCTGTTTTCTCCAGCAGATCTGAGATTAGTACAGCCATTCCTTCCCAGTGCCTTTTTCCTCTGATCTGTAGCAGAGGAGTTTCACTTCTGAGCATCTACATGAAGGGCAGCACACAGTCATCTCAACTGAAAGCCTAGATAGAACAGACATTTCTAGGACATTTCATCATGTGCCCAGATTCTTATGAAAATATATTCAGCACATACTGCAATTTATTATATATTTTAGGAGTCAGAGTCGGTCCATTTTATACCAACTCCGACTCCACCAAAATGGTCACCGACTCCACAACTCCGACGACTCCACAGCCCTGATGGCTAGCTAACAGTAATAATTCCCTGAGTGACAATATTATAACTGAACAGCTCTGCAAAACTAATGTCCCTGAAACAAAGGTAGATCTCTCACCAGATATGCTTTTACAAGCATGGTGGAGTTTGAGAAGGAGACATGCATAAGGACAGCTCTGTACTGTGTCCTGGAGACTGGAGAGTTCTCTTTCCCAGAATGCCTTTCACTCCCACAATGCAGTGCGCCACCAATAATGCAGTAGACTTTGTAACAGGAAAAACAAAGTTTAATACAACTTAACACCGCTAGATGGTGCTGTAACCACACTAAAGACTTCTGAGATACCATGACTGAAGCAGTAAAGTAAACTGTAATGATTTTCTAACCCTGCTGGGCAGAACAATGAACATTGCCTGTGAGCAATAGTAACACATTTCCCTTGTTCCTAATGTGCCGTATTGTTATTTCAGAGCACCGTCATTGTGGAGAAGAGTATTCAGGACCTGATGAATTTGATGCGTGACTTAAGTGCTTACTCAGATCAGTTTCTGAATATGGTGTGTGTGAAACTCCAGGAGTATAAGGACACCTGCAGTGCAGCATTCAGGTAATATGTCTTCTTTATGCCCTGATCTAGCCAATTCCACAGTGCAGGAATACATCTTCGTTCTAGGCCTCATGCACACGACCGCAGTCTCGATTCGCATCCTTTGCGGGTTGGATGCAGACCCATTCATTTCAATGGAGCCTCAAAGTTGCTGACAGTACACTGTTTGCTGTCTGCATGCGTATGTCCGCTCCGCAGCCCCTCAAAAAAATAGAACATGTCCTAATCTTTTCCATTTTGCGGACAAGAATAGGCATTTGTCCGTGTTTTGCAGATCTGCAAAAATTGATACGGTCGTGTGCAGGAGCCTTTACACTAGTAACATAGTAACATAGTTTATAAGGCCGAAAAAAAGACATCTGTCCATCCAGTTCGGCCTGTTTTCCTACAAGTTGATCCAGAGGAAGGCAAAAAAACCCTGTGAGGTAGAAGCCAGTTTTCCCCACTTTAGGGAAAAAAATTCCTTCCCGACTCCAATCAGGCAATCAGAATTACTCCCTGGATCAACAACCCCTCTCTAGTAACTATAACCTGTAATATTATTACCCTCCAAAAATACATCCAGGCCCCTCTTGAACTCTTTTAGTGAACTTACCATCACCACCTCCTGAGGCAGAGAGTTCCATAGTCTCACTGCTCTTACCGTAAAGAATCCTCTTCTATGTTTGTGTACAAACCTTCTTTCCTCCAGACGCAGAGGATGTCCCCTCGTCACAGTCACAGTCCTGGAGATAAATAGATCGTGGGAGAGATCTCTGTACTGACCTCTGATATATTTATACATAGTTATTAGATCTCCCCTCAGTCATCTTTTTTCTAAAGTGAATAAGCCTAATTTTGATAATCTTTCTGGGTACTGTAGTCCACCCATTCCAGTTATTACTTTAGTTGCCTTCCTCTGAACCCTCTCCAGCTCTGCTATGTCTGCCTTGTTCACAGGAGCCCAGAACTGTACACAGTACTCCATGTGTGGTCTGACTAGTGATTTGTAAAGTGGCAGGACTATGTTCTCATCACGGGCATCTATGCCTCTTTTGATGCAGCCCATTATCTTATTGGCCTTGGCAGCAGCTGTCTGACACTGGTTTCTGCAGCTTAGATTTCTGTTCACTAAAATTCCTAGGTCCTTTTCTATGTCAGAGTTACCCAATATTTTACCATTTAGTATGTACTGGTGACTTGCATTATTCCTTCCCATATGCATAACTTTACATTTGTCAGTGTTAAACCTCATCTGCCACTTCTCTGCCCAAGCCTCCAGTCTATCCAGATCCATCTGTAGCAGTGTACTGTCCTCTTCTGTTTTAATTACTTTACACAGTTTAGTGTCATCTGCAAAAATTGATATTTTACTGTGCAAGCCTTCTACAAGATCATTAATAAATATATTGAAGAGAATAGGGCCCAATACTGACCCCTGTGGTACCCCACTAGTGACAGTGACCCAATCTGAGTATGTACCGTTAATAACCACCCTCTGTTTTCTATCACTGAGCCAGTTACTTACCCACATACAGACATTTTCTCCCAGGCCAAGCATTCTCATCTTATATACTAACCTTTTATGTGGTACAGTGTCAAATGCTTTGGAGAAGTCCAGATATACGACATCCATTGATTCGCTGCGGTCTAGTCTAGAACTTACCTCCTCATAGAAACTGATTAAATTGGTTTGACATGACCGATCCCTCATGAAGCCATGCTGATATGGAGTAATTTGCTTATTTTCATTGAGGTACTCCAAGATAGCATCTCTTAGAAAACCCTCAAACAGTTTACCCACGACAGATGTTAAACTTACCGGCCTATAGTTCCCGGGCTCTGTTTTTGGACCCTTTTTGAATATTGGAACTACATTTGCTATGCGCCAATCCTGTGGAACACTCCCTGTCAGTATAGAGTCCTTAAATATCAGAAATAAGGGTCTGGCGATGACATTACTTAATTCTCTTAGGATACGGGGGTGTATGCCATCCGGTCCTGGCGATTTGTCTATTTTAATCTTTTTAAGACGCAGCTCTACTTCTTCCTGGGTCAGACAGGGCACTTTTAATGGGGAATTTACTTTTATATTCTGCATTTCATCTGACAGTTTATTTTCCTCAGTGAATACAGTGGAGAAAAAGATATTTAGTAGCTTTGCTTTCTCCTCATCGCTCTCTGCAACTCCCCCCTCATTACTCTGTAAGGGGCCGACACCTTCAGGTTTATAATTTTTACCATTTATATAATTAAAGAACATTTTAGGGTTAGTTTTACTTTCTTTGGCGATTAATCTCTCGGTCTCTAGTTTGGCTGTTTTTATTTGTCTTTCACATATTCTATTTTTTTCCTTATAGTTTTTCAATGCTTTCTCGCTCCCCTCCTGTTTTAGTGATTTAAATGCTTTCTTTTTGTCATTTATTGCTTTCTTTACAGTTCTATTTATCCACATTGGTTTTTTCTTGTTTCTTATTATTTTATTCCTATATGGTATGTACCTCTCACAATTAGATATTAGGATGTTTTTAAAAATATCCCATTTTGCGGCTGTATTTTTATTTTTGAGGACTTTGTCCCAGTTAGTTAGGCCTATGGCCTCTCTTAGTTGGCTAAATTTAGCTTTTTTGAAGTTAGGTATTTTTGTTCCTCCCTGAAGAAACGCTCTTTTGAATGACAATTGGAAGGTTATTATGTTATGGTCACTATTTCCCAGGAGTCCCCCGACCTGCACATCTGTTGTTCTGTCAGGTCTATTGGTTAATACTAAATCCAGTATGGCCGTCCCTCTAGTCGGGTCCTGAACCAGTTGGGAAAGGTAATTGTCTTTGGTTATTTCCAAGAACCTGTTTCCTTTATGAGATGTACAGGTTTCAGTTTCCCAGTCTATATCTGGGTAGTTGAAATCCCCCATAATAACGACCTCATTATGATTTGCCACCTCGTCTATTTCGTTTAGAAGTAGATTTTCTACGGGCTCTGGTATACTAGGGGGTTTATAATAAACTCCTATTAGTATTTTATTATTGTTTTTGGCTCCATTTATTTCTACCCACAGTGACTCCACATGTTCATGTCCCTCACTTATATCTTCCCGCAGTGTGGGCTTTAGACAGGACTTTACATAAAGGCAGACCCCTCCCCCTCTCCGGTTTTGGCGATCCTTTCTAAAAAGACTGTAACCCTGTACGTTAACTGCCCAATCATAGCTATCATCCAGCCATGTCTCAGTTATTCCCACTATGTCATAGTCCTCCTCACACATCACTAATTCCAGTTCACCAATTTTATTAGTCAGGCTTCTGGCATTAGTCTACATACATTTAAGAGGTCTATGTATATTTTTTACCCCCCTTTTAAAATTACTATTACCTGTGAAGTGAATATCCTGGGTTTTTGGGTTACTTTGGTTGATGTTTTGCCCAATATTCTCCCTACATTCCTCACTAATCCCAACCCCCACTAACCCCCCACTCTCCCCGACTATGACCCACTCTCTATCTACACTAATCTTATTAGTATTACCCCCCACCCTCCCCCCAGATCCTAGTTTAAAAGCTCCTCCAGCCGTCTAACCATTTTTTCCCCCAGGGCAGTTGCACCCTCCCCATTAAGGTGCAGCCCGTATGATACTGAATATATGACCTTAAAGGGAACCTGTCATCTCCAAAACACCCCGTGAACTAGAGTAAGCGGTGTATAGTGTAAGTGACGTTGAGACCAGTTATGTAATTTCTATCTTCATACTCACTTCCATTCCGACGCTGTGCTCCCACAAACCTGCAGTAAAATGCACTCACTGGACTCCAGTGCTCACTCACATAATGGAGAGGACTCAAAGAAGAGTCCAGTGAGTGCATTTTACTGCAGGTTTGTGGGAGCACAGCGTCGGAATGGAAGTGAGTATGAAGATAAAACTTATATATTCGGATTCAGCATCACTTACACTATACAACGCTTACTCTAGTTCAGGGGGTGTTTCGGAGATGACAGGTTCCCTTTAAGTGTTAGATGCATTTCTAATCCTTGTAACATACCAGGGGGAGAAAAAGAAGTGTCTTCAAACCGTATCTGCTCATTGCAGCGAGGTTGACATGTAGAACTTGGCAGCTGTGTCCGGCAGAGACGGTTTGTGCTCCGCTGTCACTGGTGACAGGTGAGATCAGTAACCTTAGAGGCATCTACAGTTTGGTGACTGGTACCTGCCACTTCTCATTAACCTCTTTTTCCAAATATTAATAATGTTAGAAGACAACACACTAACTTCCTACAGGATTAAATGTATAATTTGTCTTTTTTGATGTGCGTGATGTCTCCTCATGCAGCTCTTAATCCTTGATGTGTAAAAATCCGGGGGGTGAATACTTTCTACAGGATACAGAGAGACCGTTATACTTCAACTGGATACAGTGCCTTGTAAGGGAGCCTTCACAGGCTGTAGATTTTGTGACCAAAAAAGACATTTAATTGTTAAAGGGAACCTGCCAGCTGCACTATGCTACCCTCACTGAGACAGGTTCCTTTTAAAGGGTTTATCCAATACCAACACAGACCTCCCAGAGTGGCCGATCTGCTGTGGTGATCATACTTACCTGGTCCCTGCAGCTCCTGGGCCGGCTCTTCCTCTCCCTGTTCCCTGTTGACAGGGGTGGTATGTGACTGCTGCAGCCAGTCACAGGCTGCAGCAGTGACCTGCTCCCCTTGCGTGATGACCGCTACAGTCTGTGATTGGCTGCAGTGGTCATGTGTCCACCTTACCCAGCGTCAATGGATGATGATTTAAGCGCTGCAGAAAAAGGGAGCAACAGAGACAGCTTGGTTGACTGGTACCTGCCACTTCTCCTTAACCTCTTTTTCCAAATATTCGTAATGTTACAAGACAACACAATAACTTCCTTCAGGATTAAATGTATAATTTGTCCCTTTTTGATGTGCGTGATGTCTTTTCATGCAGCTCTTAATCCTTGATATGTGAAAATTTGGGGGGGGGGGGTGAATACTTTCTACAGCAGTGATTTTCAACCAGTGTGCCTCCAGCTGTTGCAAAACTACAACTCCCACCATGCCCTTCTGTAGGCTGATAGCTGTAGGCTGCCTGGGCATGATGGGAGTTGTAGTTTTGCAACAGCTGGAGGCACACTGGTTGAAAATCACTGCTCTACAGGATACAGAGACACCGTTCACAGGCTGCGGATGTTGTAACCGAGAAAGACATTTATATTAAAAAAAGAAAATCCGTTCCATTCATTTGAATGAGGGAGCTAGCACATGGATTTCTGCAAACCCTATTCAAATAAATGGGACTGATTTTCAGTCTGGGAAAATTTTGCAACAAAATCATTATTATTATTATTAAAAACATAGTGTTAAAACCTAGAAGAAGCTGACAGATTTGTGTGAATTATAAATGATAGATTGCTCCAGATAGTATTTACGTTGCAAACAAGTAAACTTCAAGGTAATACTATTATATATGGTACATACAAAAATGTTAAAACCTTGCCGCAGTAGCTTTGAACAGTGGAAGGGATTTTCACTGATACTGTACACTAGAACTGTGATGGCTAACCTCCGGCACTCCAGCTGTGGTAAAATTACAACTCCCAAGATGCACACTTGCTTGGCTGTTCTCAGAACTCCATAGAAATGAATGGAGCATGGTGGGAGTCCTAGTTTCACCACAGCTGGAATGCCGGAAGTTAGCCATCACTGCCCTAGTAGATCTGTTCCAGTTTGTCCAAGATGGTTGAATAAGGCTTGTCAACTACAGCTATTTCAGTAGAACCAGACGTGGTGGAGATGTGGCTGCAGGGCACTGAATACCATGTGGTCATGCACCATGGGACCATATCCTGTAGTTCTCTTTACATTGGCCAATTGTTATCACAGTTTGCTAGTTTCTGAGCATTCATATCAAAAATTTGCCAGTGAATGTAAAGATCAAATATAAGACCGCTGTTTATGTTGATCTATGAACATTTTAGGGGGAAAGACGTTTTATGCTGGTCTTTGATATCCCCTGCACTGCTAGAGGATGCTCTTAATTTATGATGAGTCGAAGGCCTCATCATAAATTAGGCGAATCCTTCATCAGTTTGTGTGCTTAGACTGAAACCCACAGCAGCTCGGAGCTGCCATAGATTTCTGTCTCCTTTTGTCCACTTTTGCACCAGTTTTCTGGCATAAAAGTGTCGGACCCACTGGCCCCGCCCCTTCACACCACCTATAGAAAGTGTCAAGGGTGGTATAGCAACGACGCTTGCACACTGGCATTTAAAAAGTTGCAGACATTGGGTTTGTGACTTTTTTTATGCTAGAAAAGTGGCATAGGTGGAATGATAACTTCTCCCCCCTAAAAATCGGCACAGTCGGCAGAATGATCTGTAAATGTGAGCGCTGACAAGGGCCTTGAGAATGTGCTTGAGAAGGGCTGTAGATGCGGATGCTGCCGTCTGATTGGCTTTAGTTTGCTGAGTTGCAGTGCCTGGCACAGCCACTTGATACTTGGGTAGATTTTCTAAGACTGGTTTCATACACCAGTCTTAGGGCTCATGCAAATGGCCGTGCCCGTATTTTGCTCCGCAAACAGTGGATCAGCAATATTAAGGCAACGTTGGCATTTTTCAGCACTTTTGCTTATTTAGAGATGTTCCTTGCACGTGCATCTTTTTTTAGTACTTTTTTTTCCCAGTAAAAACGCTTGCTCCAGATGTTAGCTGTAGGACTATGGTAAATATGAAACGCAGGCCATGTGTGCATTTTGCTACGGTTGTTTTTGTTCCTAAGGTGACGTTTTTTGTGTTTCTGCCTTCTTTTAAAAAATGCTGCATTCTGTAGCTCTTGGCATTTTTGCTGGCATTTTGACATCTTCCTCATAGGGGAAAAACACCATTTAAAGGGAGTCTTTCACCTGATCTGAGCGTTATAGACTGCTCAGATCAGGCTCTAGACCCCCTTACACATGTTAGCACAGTACCTTTGGCTAAATTGTCCCACGCTGTAAAATGCAGAAAAACTTTTAATCCACATGTCAATCAAGCACCGCAAGTGCCCGGAAGCGAGATAAAGCCGGAAGGAGCCCAAGCCTCGGCATATTAGTAATGCAAACCCCGCCCTCTTACATCATCCTGTCGGTTCATTATTCTAATACTCCGCTCCGCCTCCTGTAACTGCTGGGCTGAGGAGCGGGGATTGGCGCATGCGCAATAGGTTACACTACCCCTCTGCCCACAGTGGGCAGCGAGGCACGCATGCGCCGGAAACAGGGAGAACCTTGCAAGCACAGGATTTAGTTACAGGAGGCGGAGAGGAGTATTAGAATAATGGGCCGATAGGATGGTGAAAGAGGGCGGCGATTGCATTACTAATAGTCCGAGGCTTGGGCTCCTTCCTGCTTTATCGCGCTTCCGGGCACTTGCGGTGCTTGATTGACATGTGGATTAAAAGTGTTTTTCTGCATTATACAGCGTGGGTAACTGTGCTATCGTGTGTAAGGAGGTCTAGTGCCTGATCTGTGCAGTCTATAACACTCAGATCAGGTGAAAGACTCCCTTTAAAGAGGACCTTTCACCTCTCCTGACATGCTTGGTTTAATAGCTTCATGCATTCCCCATGTAATAACAAGTCTGGAACATCTATTCTTATGTCTGTATGTTGTGCCATTCCTTTATTATTTGCACTAGAAGTTATGAATGAATTGCTAGCAGTCTGCAGTAAAGGTGCAGAGGCGAAGTAACAAGTTGGGGGGGTGGGGGGTGTACCTACACAGTCTGAAAATGGCGGGACTGACTGGATAGAGTGAGTCTGTGCAGGTACACACCCCCAACTGGTCACCTCCCCTCTGTACCCTTACTACAGACTGCTAGTAATCCATTCATAACTTCTAGTAGAAATAATAAAGGAACGGCACTACATAGAGCTATAAGAATAGATTCTCCAGAATTGTTATTACATGGGGAATGCATTAAGATATTAAAACAGGAGCGGTGACAGTAGTGGTAAGATACCTTGGGAGCGATTTATCAAAACTGGTGACCATAGCAACCCAACGGACTGGTCCTTTTTATTTTCTAAAGGAGCACTGAAAAATGTAAGGTGGAATCTAATTGGTTGCAGTGAGCAACTAAACCAGTTTTCCTCTGCACCAGTTATCATAAATGTCCCCCACAGTGTGCAAAAAAACCCCACCAAAAATGAACAAAAAAACATGTAGCTATTATGGCATTTTTAGTGGAAAAAAAAAGTCTAGACAAAATCCATATATGTAGGGACCCTAAAAGTGGCATAAAGCCTTTGATAAATCAGCCCCATTGTGCCTTTGCAGACATTGAGTGGGACAGCAATGAAACATAGATATCATGTGCTAAGGATAAGCTATCAGTGTTATACCCCGTTAATAAAGGTAAATGTAACCATACTGATTGGAAATTGTGATTATAGTGCATACTTACAAATTACCACTAATTGCTGTAATTGCAGTGGCTTTGGTTCAAGTTGCAAGTACAAGCGGAGCATGGCAATTAGCGGTGATCCACGTGCGGTTACCACAACTTGTTCATAACATGGTTGAACACCCTGACAGTTATAGACTGTATTGTCATATATATTGGCCCATACATCCATTGTAGTGTATGAGCCATGGGTTAAAGAATAACTTCATAACTCATCAATGATCATGATGTTAAGGGCCAGTATAATGTAACAACCTCAGTATAATAACTGAATCAGGCAATCTGTGAAGGGATTGTGTGTTTAGTGTATCACTGGGGACCTGCAGGACTTAATTAGTTTTGCATGCTGGATACTGGGAGAAAGCAATTACACATACACACATGCCATGAACAATCTATACTTGGTAGTTAATGTTCTGGATGAACAGCAGTACGGCTGTCCTGTAGTCAGGAGAGCTTTGTCTGTGATACCCTCTGGCTCTCGGAGGGCTTAGAGTGAAAATGCACGTTAGTTACCTTAGTGCATTTGCAAATGGGAAATAAGAAATCAAATTATTGGTGATGGCTTTGATGATTGGATTAGCAGAGGACATTGCCAGGCACGGTGCTAATAGAAATCTAGAGGGCTAACATCCTGTAGCACGACGCGATCATCAGCCCACACGTGCTTATCCCCTCATGTGGAAAATGAAATTGCTCAGTGTTATCACTCACATTGGTTTTTACATGGCTCGCATCATGTGTTTATTTTTCTACAAAGCAAAAAACATTGGCTGTCTTTGTTAAATGGTTTTTAATGGCATTTAAAGATAAAGCATACTAGCAAATACAAAGCATCAGAGACGTAGCCAGGCTTTCACCTGGGGCAGAGATCCAGATTTGAGCGCTCCTACAGGACTAATGTTCTGTCAGCCTTTCAGTGGCGCCCTCTATAGTACTCCCAGGGTACATTCCCTCCCTTCCCCCACAGCTAGGTCTTGGAAAGCATGGTTATTAGGTATTGTTTTTTTAAATCACAGACTGGTTTTCTTATAAATAATGTCATGTACGGGAACTGCCCGCCAAGTGTCCATCTATTTCACACACTCAATCACTCATGCCCCTACACACAGGCCTCAGATTGAACATAGATCACACCCCGACACAGCATTTCATGCACCCCAACACGCTGCTCCCATCTATGACATTCAAATGAATCTGCCAATTAATTAGGGGCTCATAGAAAACCCCACATTGCCCCACTCTCAAGCAGGCTGACAGTAGCACTAGCCACACTTATCAATTACACAGTAATGCAAACCGCACTCGCACGCTTAAGGCTACTTTCACACTAGCATTTTTGCTGAACCCTGCCGGATCCAGCAAAAACGCTAGTGTGAAAGTAGACTTAAAGGCTATGTACACCTTTGGAGTCAATTTTTTTATGATTGCATTTAACTTATTTTTGGCTAAAAATCATATTTACAATTGGCCTTTATTAAAAATATTGATCTGTTCAGTCACAAAGGCTTAACTGTTTTTCTAAGTCTGTGACTGGTACTTTCACTTTCACTTTGTGCCATCATCTAGTAAACCTTATTCCTAAGCTACTAAGAGATCATAAACCCTTATTTAAGCCACATTCTTATCAGTAAGGTAAGGATTGAGCTTTAATCAGTGTTTATAAGGTCAGAGAGAGGAGATAAGCTGTCTGTCTGCTACTCAGATGACGGAATTGAGAAAAAATCCACAAGCAGCTAGTAGAGCATGTCAGCTCTGTTCACAAAAAAGGATTCCATATTGTTAATGTGGTTACTGGGCATGTTCAGGGCACAAGGCAAAACCATTAAAGATGTGCTTTAATGTACTTAAAAAGGGTACAGTACTTGGTTACAAAAATTTAAAGAAATAAGAGACCATACATAAACAGTTATAAAAATAAAGAATAAAAACAGAAAGGTTCTTACTAATTAACAAATAGTGTGATAAGTCCATTCTGGTTCAAGAGAATGTGGAACATAACCCAGTGTTGGTCGGATCCTCCAAATTGTGTTCATCAAAGGTTCCAAATCCCTTATTTTCATCCCTTTTTGGCAGAGGGTGGAGCTGAGAGGGGTCTCCCTCCCATTCTCGGTCCAGCCTTCCAGGAAGGCCTTCATTACCTGTGCAGGCTCCATCTCTCTTACTAAGCTGGCAAACATGAAACATCAGCAAAACATACACTAATGGATATCCGAGGCTAAACATATTTTAATGACGCACATTTCATCATGCAGATCGTTCCAGTGTAGGGGTCCCAGAAGGTGAGATACTCAGAGCTGTGACCCTGCAAAAGTTCACTTCACAGCAAGGCCGCTTCCCTTGCCTGATCACGCGCCTCCCTCCTAATAGTATGCCGAACGCTTCGGCAGTCCACTTAAACTGATCAATAGCAAAGCTCCTTACTCTAAGGAGCTTGGTTATTGGTTGTTTCAGGCAGCATCTCTGCAATGCCTGTGCCATTCACAGTGCTCACTGCACTGATGAATGGCAGGAATAGTGTAAGGCATATTGGTACACCATAGACTTTTTCCAGGAAGTAAAATAGCCTGAACAGGCGTCTGACATTTGTACAGGTGTTATTACTACTCTGGTTGAGACACTTCCCTCTTACATTAGGGATACATCTGATCTCTTGCTAAAGCTGGAGGGGATCCACATGGAAAAAAAGTCAGCGTTGACGTGGAGGTTTTATATACCTTTATACGGCACAAACTTGGCCTTAAATGGGTTATCCAATCCCTATAATGGCCACTAGAATGGCATACTTACCTGCACCCTCGTCCCTCTGGATCCCTGCATGGCCGCTGCTGCATCTCTTGCATGGATCAAAACATCTGGCTATGGAGGGTGCAGCCAATAGCAGGCCACAGCCGTGAAGGGATACAGGTGTCGGGGAGCAGGTAAGTATGCTCTAAAGGAGGCATTCTGGTGGTCATTATAGGAATTGGATAACTCCTTTAAAGCAGTCTCCTCCTACTTGAAGACAAGGGACACATATCTTGAGGGGTATAACCAATTAATTCTGAAATTACTTGAATTTAAAGGGGTTATCCGGGAGTTAACTAGTTAAATAGGTCATCAGTATCTGATCGTAGGGGTCCCACACCCAGGACCCCCGCTGATCAGCTGTTTGAGAAGGCACCAGCGCTCCCATGAGCGCCAAGGCCTTCTCTTAGCTTTTCCTAGGCCAGTGACGTCACGTTCATCGGTCACAAGGCCTAGGAGCAGCTCAGCCCCATTCAAGTGAATGGTGCTGAGCGCAATACCAAGCACAGCTGCTGTACAATGTACAGCGCTGTGCTTGGTGAGCTGAGAGAAGGCCTCGGCACTCATGGGAGCGCAGGTACCGTCTCAAACAGCTGGATCCAGGTGTAGGACCCCCACCGATCAGATACTGATGACCTATCCTGAGGATAGATCATCAGTAGTAAAATCCTGGAAAACCCCTTTAATTTGACCATAAATTTCTTTCTCTTTAATGAACGTTACTACTAGCAGCTAATGGGTGTGGCCATGGTTAGTCCATGCGCACCAACCTACATCAATTTGTTCCTGGGCTGGTGGGAGTGACAGTTCATTTTCTCAGACCCCTTGACATATTGGAGCAGTAACATCTTGCTATGGCATTGCTTTATTTATGATGTATTCATCTTATGGGCGGGCACCCAAACAGAGTTTGATTCCTTTATGGGCAAGATAAACAACAATGAGCTGGGCCTCTACTTTACAAGCGAGTTCCAAGAACAGAGAATGTCCTTTTTGGGTGTACTAGTTGAAAGGGGCCCTCAGGGAGAAATCCTGATTCTGAGATTTATATAGAAAGACCTCTACTAATAACCTCTTGAGGTGGGAAAGCTCACATCCTTATTTCCTCCAAAAAAGATATACCCAAGGGCCAATATGTTAAATTGAGAAGAAACTGCTCCAGGTTGGGGATTTTGAAAAAACCTTTATAGGTGCAGTACACTGTAAGCACACCATTCTATTACAACTGGAAAAAAACAGAAATGGTGCGGGTTATAGGCACCTTTGCTGCACACAGCGACGTCTGTGAAATCCTCAAAATATATTGGGGGATTTTGTGGACAGATCCAGACCTATGTGAGGTACCAAGCAGTGAACCCCCAAATCACATTTAGGTGGGGGAGAAATCTCTATTTGGTCCTGAGCCACTTCACTCCAACACCAAAAGATGCATATGTGGCTTAACAGGAAACCTAAGGGGAAATTTAGATGTGGCTCCTGCATTGCCTGCGAGAATATTACACAGGCAAAAACATTCAATAGCACAGTGACAAGCCAGACTTTCACTTTATCAGACTTCATCAATTGCAGATCCATCGGAGTGGTTTACCTTTTGAAATGTTCTTGCCCAGTTGATTATGTGGGCAAGACTAAACGTGAGTTAGAATCCAGAACATGTAGGTGACTTTTGCCAGTTTACTGTATTGACCCTCTCTCGCCTACCTTGACCTCGACTTGTTTTATGACTACAAGTACCGCCTGTTTCATCGGTGCTTCGCATCCCCATGGGTCAGCGGCCAACTATATTGGGAATATTGGAAGAGAAAGCTGCCTGGTGGCTCCCCTGCAGCAAAGGCTAGATCTCTGTATTGGGGTTAAGGCTAAAAACCAGAGAAACGCAAGGATATCGCTTTTATGTCTAGGCATAAATGAAACCGGTTAGATAGCACAGTGGTTCAACACCCACAGTCCATTACAATATGTAAATGGAAACGAAAAAATTCAAAACATCTAGATTTATTCAGTATCGAGTAGGAACGCTTCATTCCAGAGAATGGCATTACCCATGACATGGCCCAATATTCAGCCTGTGTAAATCCACCTTAAGTGTTTATGAAGTCAGGGGATCAGAACCCTCCATGAACCGTAAGATGACAGGATTCAAAGAAAACAGACAGTTTGCAAAGAGACTGATTTTTTTGACCCTTGTAGTTCAGAAACAGCTGAACATTTTTAATAAAGACTAATTGAAAGGTTTTTAGCACAAAAAATGCCCTTGAAGGTATCCATAGCCTTTAATAATAGGAAGCTTGGTTTGTAGCGTTTACCGCTTACAATGGAGAAAATCTTTGAAGACTGAACGATGAGCAGCTGAGCAGATTTACATCAGTCAAAATCTGTCTCACTGTAAACTAAGGTTTATCGTTAGCAACTCTAAAATCATTTGCATCTCTGACAATTTCTCTGGCTGGCTTTATTTACTGTATTTTGCAGACATTTAATATTATTGGCTCAAGGTTTAACCAGATTTCTTTCTTTGGATGTTCGATGAGGGGTACAGTATCTCACAAAAGTGAGTACACCCCTCACATTTTTGTAAATATTTTATTCTTATCTTTTCATGGGACAACGCTGAAGATATGACACTTTAATAAACTGTAAAGTTCTCAGTGTACAGCTTGTATAACAGTGTAAATTTGGTGTGTCCTCAAAATAACACACAACTATTAGCGTCTAAACCACAGGCAACAAAAGTGAATACACCCCAAGTGAAAATGGCCAAATTGTACCCAAAGTGTCAATATTTTGAGTGGCCACCATTACTTTCCAGCATTGCCTTAACTCTCTTGGGCATGGAGTTCACTAGAGCTTCACAGGTTGCCAGTGGAATCCTCTTCCACTTGTTCATGACGACATAACGGAGCTGGTGGATGTTAGAGACCTTGCGCTCCTCCACCTTCCGTTTGAGGATGCCCCACAGATGCTCAATAGGGTTTAGATCCGGAGACATGCTTGGTCAGTCCAGCACCATTACCTTCAGTTTCTTTATCAAGGCAGTGGTCGTCTTGGAGATGTGTTTGGGGTAGTTATCATGTTGGAATACTGCCCTGCGGCCCAGTGTCTGACGGGAGGAGATCATGCTCTGCTTCAGTATGTCACAGTACATGTTGGAATTCATGGTTACCTCAATGAACTGTAGCTCTCCACAGCCAGCAGCACTCATGCAGCCCCAAACCATGACACTCCCACCACCAAGATTGACTGTAAGCAAGACACACTTGTCTTTGTACTCCTCGCCTGGTTGCCGCCACACATGCTTGACACTATCTGAACCAAATAAGTTTATCTTGGTCTCATCAGACCACAGCACATGGTTCCAGTAATCCGTGTCCTTTGCCTGCTTGTCTTCAGCAACCTGTTTGTGGGCTTTCTTGTGGAGCATCTTTAAAAGAGGCTTGCTTCTGGGACAATAGCCATGCAGATTAATTTGATGCAGTGTGCGGCGTATGGTCTGAGCACTGACAGGTTGACCCCCCACCCCTCTAACCTCTGCAGCAATGCTGGCAGCACTCGTACATCTATTTTGAAAAGACAACCTGTGAGAGTGATAACACCAAATTTAACACACCTGCTCCCCATTCACAACTGAGACCTTGTAACACTAAAGAGTCACATGACACCAGGGAGGTAAAACGGCTAATTGGGTACAATTTGGCCATTTTCACTTAGGGGTGGACTCAGTTTGTTGCCAGTGGTTTATATATTAATGGCTGTGTGTTGAGTTATTTTGAGGGCACACCAAATTTACACTGTTATACAAGCTGTACATTGACTACTTTACATTGTATCAAAGTGTCATATCTTCAGTATTGTCCCATGAAAAGATATAATAAAATATTTACAAAAATGTGAGAGGTGTACTCACTTTGTGAGATACTGTATGTTACAGAAGGGCTTGCCTTTGTTGTAGAGATCTGTGAATTAATAAACTGATAATAGCTTGTGGACGATACAATTAACCTAATTATACTGGCTAAGCTCCATTCCACAAGTATCTTTTTTTTCGGTCAGATGGTCTGTGTAATTATGTTGGGTTTTAGTTATTAAAGAACTTATAAAAGTATATTTCCAAGTGTTTCCTAGTGGCTTTGCTTTTGAGAGAAGCTTTACTTTATCATCCTTGGTAGCATTCACTCGATAATGATTATATATTAAGCCTTAGCTGTATATTGCTGGTATTGTTTACTGCTAATTGGACTATTCACTAAACTAGGAGGTCAAATTCTGTCACTAATGATTGCTATTAATGTTACGCTTAATGATTGCTAATGACCTAGCCATCCATTTTCCAAGCATTGCTTTTTTTTTTTTTTAGACCACATTCATAGAGTAGTCTGCCACACTATCTTGTCCAGGTCTCAATAGGCCTTTTTTTGCTGTATGAAACTGGCACAATCAATAGGCTAAAGTTGTATGGTACCTTCTCTACCCTGCTCTATTCGCTTCAATTTTGGTGCCACGTACTTTGTTTTCCACTGTTTACATGGCACCCCCTTTTTGTAACTGGTAGCATTTTAATGGCGATTCTCTCATACCAATCTGTAGTCATCAGTGTGGTCATGTGGCCTTCATGCTGCAGGCTTGGCTCGCTTGGATCCTCTTCAGATGTGATACCAAAAAAGTACCACATCTGAGGAAGCCAAAGTGTGACTAAGCCAAGGTCAAATAAAATAGAACTAATGACTTCTTCACCTAGTGATATATCCACCCATATTGCAAAAAAAAAAAAACTAATTGAGGAGATGTATCAGAATTGTTGCAAACCAGTGAAAGATGGAATCTGATTGGTTGCCATGACTGGCTATATCTGCACCAGTTTTGTTGCGCTCCCCCCGTTTCTTTGGTTTCAAGAGCACCTACAGCTAAGCAATTAATAGACAAAGCAATTTGTCTTGTTGGATACAATATGGATTACATTGCTTGGATACATTTTGTGGAGCTTCTTAAATTTATCAGAATGATTATTTTTTGCATAAAAGTTGAAGCGATATTCCCATCTCAACATTTGTGGCAGATCCACAGAGTTTACTATAAACATTGAACATATCTCTGGGACTTGTGACCATCTCGAGAACAGCGGTCCATCTTATGGCCACACATCAGGGTCTCTTAAATTTTAGGCTATTTTCTGAAGTCCTCGACAAGTGAATGTAGAGGGCCACACATGTATGGCCTCTTCTTCATTCACAGTGGCTTCCAGAGGTAGCCACTTTTTCGAGATACTGTAGGTGTGGGTCCCGATGTCAGACCTGCCCCTATTGGACATTTAGGGCATATCCTGTGGATATAACATAAGTGTCGATATAGGAATAACTTTTTCAGACGGAGAGGAAATTTATGGCGACCAAGCTCAGTACTTCTTTTTTAGACATCATTATGTGTACATTGCTCTATAACTATGAAATATATGACATATCAGTAGTATTAAAAACTCTTTTATTTTCCCTCCTAGGAGTATTGTTCAGTCTGATGAGAAATTGGTGATCAGTGCTTCCTGGGCCAAGGATGATGATATTACACGGCTTTTAAAGTCCCTTCCCAACTGGTTGAACATGACTCAGCCTAAGCAGTTAAGACCGAAAAGAGAAGATGAGGAGGATTTTATACGGTAACTTAAACTCCAATCCTGACGTTTCTGTATATAGGCTTACACATTTGGGGGAACTAAATTGTACCTGTACTTCAGCAAAACTTTTGATATGTCTCAAAAATGGTGCAGGGGCTTCATAAATATAGTGTTCAACCTGAATGCTGATTAAACAATCCATTATTCTGATTTTTAAAATATATTTGTTATTAGCAGAAGGACCCGGCTTCGCCTGGGTATATTTCATTTAATGTTTATGTGTGTGTCGTTAAAAGATATCGAGAATGACCTCTACAGCACCCCACCTCCTTAACAGTAACCTCCACAGCCTCCATCCCTTAACACTGACTCCCCCCACAGTGCCCTGTCTCCTTAAAATGGGACCTCTACAGCAGCCCACCCCTTAACTTTGACCTTCACAGCAGCCTGCATCTTTAACAGTAAGTTCCACAGAACCTCACCCTCTTGACAGTGACCTCCACAGGGGCCCGCCCTCTTAAATGGCCTCTACAGCACCCACCCCTTAACACTGACCATAGGTTACAGTCCCCTTAACTGACTTCCACCATTCCTGGCCCCCTTGACAGAGAACGCCACAGCAACTACCCCTTTAACAGTGACTGTCACAGTACCCCGCTCCCTTAACAGTGACCTCACAGTACCCTGCTGCCCCTTTAATAGTAGCCTCCACAGTCCCCTCCTCCATTAACAGGGACCTCTACAGCAGTCTGCCCCCTTAACAGTTACATTAACAGTGCTCTCCCCTATGACTGTGACCTCCACAGCAGCCTGCGCCTAGGGTGGCCAGAGGTCCGTTTTTAGGTCGGACAGTCCGGCTTTCAGACTCCCTGTCCTCCAGCCGGCGCAGGGCCTGGATGGACACAGAGATGTCATTTTAAACAGCTCGCTCTCAGACAGCAGCAATAGAACAAAGAGGAATATACAGTATGTTTAGCTGTGCACGTGCATGGATTCACACTAGCATTAGTAGGTTCAGTAGGTTCATGACATCACTTTTTTACTGGACAAAAAAATCTGGGATGCAGAACTCTTTTGACAGATTCTAGAGCAGAGCCCCCCCCCCCCCAACAAAACCTCTGACGCAGATGTGAACACAGCCTAAAATGTTAAATAAAATAAGAAAAACAATCATGAAATATTGAAAGGGGGTATACTGTAAAATTCCTCTTAGGTATATAAATATACAGTGGGGAAAATAAGCCCTCCTGCTCTGCAGTCATTACCTGTATTAATTGCACCTGTTTGAACTCGTTACCTGTTTAAAAGACACCTATCCACACACTCAGTCAATCACACTCTAACCTCTCCACCATGGCCAAGACCAAAGAGCTGTCTAAGGACACCAGGGACAAAATTGTAGACCTACACAAGGATGGGATGGGCTACAGGACAATAGGCAAGCAGCTTGTTGAGAACGCAATAACTGTTGGTGCCATTATTAGAAAATGGAAGAAACACAAGATGACAGTCAGTCTTCTTTGGTCTGGGGCTCCATGTAAGATCTCACCTCGTGGGGTAATGATGATTCTGAGAAAGGTCAGGAATCAGCCCAGAACTACACGGGCGGACCTGGTCAATGACCTAAAGAGAGCTGGGACCACAGTCTCATATATTACCATTAGTAACACACTACGCCGTCATGTATTAAAATCCTACAGGGCACGCAAGGTCCCCATGCCAGCACATGTCCAGGCCCATTTGAAGTTCGCTAATGACCATTTGGATGATCCAGAGAAAGCATGGGAGAAGGTCATGTGAATCAACTCCCCATGTTTGGAGAAGGAAGAAGGATGAGTACAACCCCAAGAATACCATCCCAACCGTGAAGCATGGTGGTGGAAACATCATACTTTGGGAGTGCTTTTCTGCAAAAGGGACAGGAAGACTGCACTGTATTGAAGGGAGGATGGATGAAGCCATGTATCGCGAGATTTTCCTTCCCTCAGTAAAAGCATTGAAGATGGGTCGTGGCTGCGTCTTCCAGCATGACAATGACCCAAAACACACAGCCAGGGCAACTAAGGAGCGACTCCATAAGAAGCATTTCAAGGTCCTGGAGTGGCCTAGCCAGTCTCCAGACCTGAACCCTTTGGAGGGAGCTGAAACGCAATGAAGCCCCGCAACAACTATATGAAGGAGTGGGCCAAAATCCCTGCTCCAGTGGTCAAGAACTACAGGAAACATCTGACCTCTGTAATTGCAAACAAAGGTTCCTGTACCAAATACCTAAACCAAGTTCTGTTTTTCTATTGTATCAAATACGTATTTCATGCAATAAAATGCAAATTATTTAAAAACCATACAGTTTGATTTTCTGGATTTTTTTTTTAGATTCTGGCTCTCACAGTTGAAGTGTACCTACAATAAAAATTAAGACCTCTCCATTCTTTGTAGGTGGGAAAACTTGCAAAATCGCCAGTGTATCAAATACTTATTTTCCCCACTGTACGTTGAGCTAAAAATTCTAACAAGCCATTTCATACAAGACTTATTGGGTTTACGAGAGGACTGAGTCTTGGTACTTGGCATCACACACAGGCATTTTTGTTCTATTTGATAGATGGTTTTCCTGCAGTGTGATTCAGTCTGTGAATGTGCATTGTATCATTTATGCTTTATGAATCATTCTCTTCTACATATATTTTCAATGAAACTCCACTTTAATGGAGCCTGATGTTTTTAATTTTTAAAGACCTATGGCACATACTGACAGTTTGTGTCCATATTCATAAACAGTTTTCATATTCATACGTGGTGCAAACTCCAAAAGTTTAATATTTGCTTAAAGAAACACTCCCACAATTTTTTTTTTATTCTCTGACTTGCTAGAAATGATGTACATGATGTAAACTGTAGTGAAGGTAATTTATGTAGTAGTAACTATATTTGTGAGTTCTAACCTCCCTTCTGGTCCTCAATGTCAGTCAGAAGTAACTGACTTCCTGTCCTTTGTCAGTTGGAGATCAGAGTGTTGGTCATATGACACAGCTGAGGATCAGAAGGAAGGTTCTATCTCACAAATACAGTCACCAGTAAGAATATTACCTTCACTACAGTTTACTACGACTTATGCCTTTCTAATGAGCCAGATAATAAAGATTTTTGTGGGAGTGCTTCTTTAAAGGGATTGTTCAGGGTGTTCATTTGTTTATATATATAGCTTATAGAGGGTTGAAAATAAACTGGTGCTGGTGGTCTGCCCCAGCCGTTGATTGGATAAGTGAGCCTTTCCTGGCATTTCCAGTGTGTCATCCCTGGACCAGGAAGTGGACAGAAGCAGGAACCGGAGCAGCATTGGAACGGCAATGGAGGGGCTGGTGAAGAAGAGTATGACTTCTTTTTTTTTTTTTCTTTTTTTTATTCCTGTGAGCCATATATAAAAAGTTAATGCTGCTGGACACCCTCTCTAATGCTTATATTTCTAAAGCGTTGCGTGTCGTCTAATCTGCCTTTGCACTAACAAAGCACCCCCTGAATTTGATGGATGCTCAGTGTGAGCAGATTAGACTTATGTTCTCTTTTTGTAGTATGGTTCAATGAAGATGAGAGGAAATGTCACAATTGCTATCCCTCTATCTGAAAGGAAGATGTGTGATAGTGGAGTTGTGCCAGTGAACTAAATACTTCATCCAGTGTTTTGGCGACACATCGTCTCCTCATTCTTTTTCTACCTTGCTTCGCTATTGAGGCGTGTGATTAAATGGACAGTGATACTTTTATCTTGTAAATCAGCAATTCATATGCAGGTCCCTGCTTGTCTATAGCATTGTATAGGTTGTTGGTTTGATTTGTATACTACCTTGTAGCTGAGTAAATTGTTTTTATGCTTTTATAAAAAGGATCCGTTCAGAATGCATCAGTTTTGCTTCAGTTCAGTCTCCATTCCGTTTTGGAGGCGGACACTAAAACGCTGCTTGCTGCTTTTGGTGTCCGCTTGATGGAAACTGATCCCTCATGACTCACAATGTAAGTCAATGGGGACGGATCCGTTTTGTCTGACACAATAGAAAACGGATCCGTCCTCCATTGACTTTCAATGGAGTTCATGACGGATCCGTCTTTGCTATGTAAAAGATAATACAAACGGATCCGTTCAGAACGGATGCAGACGGTTGTATTATCATGACGGATCCGTTTGTGAGAGCCTGGACGGATCTCACAAACGGATCCTGCAAACGCAAGTGTGAAAGTAGCCTAACCCAAGAACACATATATTGTATTCTGAACTTTCACAGCACGCTCCTGCTCTAGCATGGAATAGACAGATCCTGCTTTTTGCTGACTTTTTGTCCCATAGCTCTCGCTGCCGTACATAGCATATTTGATGTACCAGCCATTTTAAATCAAACTATTAATCCTTTGTGATTAATATTGCTTGCATGTTGTTGCATAATCACATACTGATTGCTTATTTTAGTGTTTTCGATTGATGATGGTCACATACGTATGTAGGAATTATCGCCCTGGCTTTCTTGTTTCTCAGATCCAGATCAAAACCAAATTTACTGAAGCAATTCTTGTCTGATTGCGGACCTGTAGGTTGTTGTAAATTGTAGTAAACAGAGAATAGTTCTCTGCTTTAATCTCTTGTGATAATCACCCTGGATTACAACACTTCACAATCAAGCGTCTGGAAAAGTCGCAATCAAGCAACATGGCAAGCAGAGAAACCGTTCACTAAATCTAATTGTATTTTGATTCTGATGTTGAATCATTGTTTTTGACTTAGTACCAAGTCTTCCAAATATTAATGTGTACGTTCTATATGTAAAACCAATTTTCCAGTATACATACAGTATGTAGTGTAACAACCACTTGATAACAGAGTGTGTTCTCCTTCTTTCAGCAGAAAACAGCTGTTATTATTGGGGAAGGTGCATCTGTAGGGGATTAGACAAATGTCATATGGCCCCATAGCAAAACTTAGTATGGGGCACCACTGCCCCACCTAGCTTCCCACTACACCTGTCGAAAACTCCCAGACCACATGTAATGCAAAGCACAACGGACCAGATTTACACTTTTTTTTTTTTTTAAGTGGAAGAAATTTTAATGAAAACATTTGTAATAAAAATGCCACCCTCGGCCTCGCCCTTTTTATCTGACTTCAGTGTTGGAAAAAGTAGAACTGGTGCATCAAAAGTATTGCTCTCAGTGAGAACACCGTATTCTCAGACAACTGGCAGAAATATATTGATAAATCTCCCATACAGTTCAAAATCACTGCTTCACTTTACATGATATATTATAAAACTAACTGCCTGCAGCCACAACTAGAGGGAGCTTAGTGCATAGGAATTCATACAGTTGCAGTTGCAATGGAAGCTGTAATAATCTCTTAGCTCCTCCTAATGGTGGTAGCTGCAGGGAATCAGTTTTGTAATATGGACTGTCTCCATGGAAGTTATGCCACTGCAAGTCTACATTTCCAAAGCATTACTTGAAGACCGTTCAGATGAATGGCTAACCATATTATGAATAGGATATCCCCTGTGTACCATAATGGGAGCAACCACTATAGAGTAGCCCTCCATGACGTTTTATAGGGGAGTGTAGCAACCCTTCCCCTGATGTCGATATGCGTTAATACGAATTGTGAGCAAACAGCTCCTATAATTTTTTGATAGTGGGCAAATAGAGATGAGCGAACGTGCTCGATATGAGCACTGTAGCGCTCGTCTCCACTGCGAAAAAATGCCCGCAGGCATTGCGGATCCGTCCTCACCCGACTGAAAGTCAATGGGGACGGATCGTTTGTTATGACACTCATACCAAACGGATCCGTCCCCACTGACTTTGTCGGGTGAGGAGGACGGATCCGTTTGGTATGAGTTTCATAACAAACCGATCCATCCCCATTCACTTACATAAAGCTGAGGACGGATCCGCAATGCCTGTGGGCATTGCGCAGAGGAGCCGAGCGCTACAGTGCTCGTAACGAGCACGTTCGCTCATCTCTATGGGCAAAGTCATGCAGATTCTTTTCAGCTTCTCCATGTAAAACAGTTGTGAAAACATATTGGTCATTCATTTTTGTACACAGAATCACCTTTGCTTAGCTCAGATTCATGCAAGATATGGAAACGCTGCTCTGATTTGTATTGCTCTGTTGTCCTGAATTGAGGAATATCTTCCTTATTATTGGGATTATAAAGTGAAAACCTAAAAATACCATTGCCACTGCAATGCAAAAAAAAAAAAAATCACCAAAAATTCTAAATAAAAATATGTTAACTTATTTAAATTAAGTTTTTAGTAATTTTCTGATTAAATTAACTACTTATATCTACAAGAGTCCTTTTACAGTGGCAGATTACTACCCATAATCAGCAAGTATATTGGTGCTTAAGGGCCTTTAAATGATTTTCAGGTAATAAAGCCTGCATCACCTGTTGAAGCATTTATACTTACCTGCTCCCCACTGTCCAGTCCTGTGTGGTGGCTCCTGCCCATTTTTCGATTCCTGGCTTATTTTTTCCTTGCCTGGTATGGATATACACACCTGCGCCACTGCAGGCAGTGACTAGCTTCAGCAGTGACGTGCTACTTGGGGACATGCCACAGCTGAAGCCAATCATTGGCTGCAGTGGCGCACATGACCATGTCATACTCAGCTGGAAAAGAATACAAGCCCGGGACTCGAAGATGGGTGACCCAGAGCCAGTGCATAGGACGGGACGGCGGGGAGAAGGTAAGTAGAATCGTTCAATAAGTGATACAGGCTACATGGCAGAAGTAATGAGCTTTTACTGGAAAACCCCTTTAAAGTTAGTATCAGATGGCTGTGTACAGTCTGGAAAAAAGCTTCCATCTGTTGGCCGTATCTCCCAAGCGGCTCATCTGACCTGAACTCACATGATTGTAGTCTGTGATGCTGTCATGATAATGTATGCACATGATAAAGTGAATACAGTGCAGCAGACCCATAGTCTGACACGAACTGCTAGTATCATAAATCACGATGATGCTGAGAGTTCGGATCAGATGACTCCGAGAAGTGGTTGTTCCGAGAAGTGCAGCCAACATATGGACCATTGTTCCAGGGCAACACATAGCCATCTGGCACCAATCTTATAAGTCAGTTAACTGCTTGAATATGGCCATTTGTTTACATTATTGCTGGCATGCCCAGTTTACAAAAGTGCTGCTGACCAAAAACATTTCTATGCCCGCCTGAAAAATCTAATCAGTGGACAAATATTTGCTAATTTCTCAGCAGAATGGGCAAATGTTTTTGCAAATGACACTGAGCCAGTCTGCCGAGCTGCTATATATTTGTACAGTTTGTCTTTCTCTGGCAGTCGCAGGGGTTTTCAGCCTTGGTCAGAAGGTTAAGCCTAAGCTAAGGGAAGAGACGCACATAAAACTAAAATTCTGCATATGTCTTTGACATTATAGTGACATTGTACGTTACACAATGTGCATGTATTTGACAAAGTTACCGTATGTTTGGAAGAATTAGAGGAATAATTTTGGTGGTAAGAATTATTGATTGAACAAAACACCTGTCACGGATCAGCAGGTGTGAACCCATTGCGCCTCGTGTCCTACCTCCTCTAAGGGCGTTGTCTAAGTGAACCCCTCTTTCTTCACAATACCTCAGATGGTGGGGATAGACTTTCCCGAGGGGAACACCAGGTCACTACCTCTTGAGGAGGATAGGCATACATGACAGCTGGTCCAGGAGGTACCTGAGCAAGGTACCAGAGGTACAGAGGTAGTCGTTACAAGGAGCAACAATGCAGGACCGAAGGATGAGGCAAAGTCAGACAGACAATGGGTCAGGGCTGGTGGCACAGGTACAGGTCAGGCAATCCGGGTCGGCAACAGGAGAGTCTATGCAAGCAGGTAGCGGAGTCCGAGAACACAAGCAGGGATGATAGCGACATAAGCAGGACACAAGGACCTTGACACTGAGCCATCTGGGAAGGGAGCTGAGCCACTTATTTATGTGCAGGAGGGCTAGGATCGGTCAAGGAGGTCACATGATCCAACCCATAAAGCACAGGAAGTGAGGCGTGTGGCCCTAAGGGAGTGATGCAGGGAACAAGCAGCAAGCATTTCGTAGCCAAGGCTGAATGGAAACTATGGAGCGGATCCCAGAACAACAGTACTACACAGAGAGAGCCAAGGACTGCAGCGGTGAATAGGAAGCACAGCCAGCAGATCACCGCTGAACACGGCGCCTAGGACTGCGGCGGTAAGCAGGGAAACAGCGGCACACAGCAGCTGCTGTTACACCAACTTAAAGGGGTTTTTAACCTTTGTGATGTTTTTTACAGATGGAACACCATGAACGACCCCTTTAAAACAGAAACAAATTAAGAAAATGAATTTGTTTTCCTTTTCTGACCATGCTTTTCTAAATAAGACCTACTAAATGATATTCTCTCAGCTCCAATGTTAAATAATAAGACAGCTTTATGTGTCCTGTAAAAACATTCTGAAACATTGGGGTTTAACTAAGAAATGGTTTTAAATAATCACTCATAAAATAGAGCTTTCAAAAAACATAAATTTTACTATGGCCAAAAATAAAATCAAAATAACACAAGAAGCTATCAAAAGACATTATCCATTTTGTAGGCATCCAGTTGATGGAGTGTTCCCTGGTCACTCCTGTTTCGACGTTTACTGAGTGGTCTCTCTCAGCATACAAATGTGACCGCTCAGCTAACACTGGCTTATAGTGGATCACCGCTGCAACCAGTATTTGGCTCACTTTTTTTTGTTGAGGGAGACCAGGATATGCAGAGATTGGTGGGGGACCAGGGAAGCATTCAGGTGGAAATGGTGGGGAATCAGTGAGGTATTGCTTTTTTTTTAATATATTTACTTTCCTGACCCCTTTAAATTTGACACCTCTCAGGTATTCCAGTAACTGCCTAAAATCTCCTAGCAAAATGGTTTATTATTATTAATTGAAGAATATGTACCGTACTTGAGAGTTCAGATATGGTACAGACGTTGATGAATGTCTTGTTCATAGGTGGAATTGGTAACTTTTTTTTTCCCCTCTGGAGTTTGGCTCCATGATAAGCACATGTGTTTTCAGATAAGGATGTGTGCAGCTGCAGATGTCAGAGCTCGATGGCAGAAACAGCCTTCTCAGATTTTAAAAAAGCGCCAGCCTAGGGATTAGAATTCCAGAACGTAGTTAACAGGCAACTTTTTCTGCTTCATGGTCAATATGTAAAATACCGGCATTGCTACCTAAGGCAAGAGATAATGCAGAACTGAATAAACCTGGCCTGTCCTCAATTCCCAATGACAAGTAATACATTATTCAAAGCTGATGTAAGGTCCTGCAATTTATGTATTCGCTTACAGAACTTTACACTCATCAGTCTCGTACAAGGTACAAAGATGATATCGGCGTTCACGGCCAAATTCAGATATAATGTAGGAGAATAAGTCTAGTTTAATGTCTGTGTACAAATCTGCTGAGAGATGCCCTTTAACACCTGAGGTACAAGGGGCAGTAATGCACTCGACATTAAAGAGGACCTTTCACCACTCCTGACATGCCTGTTTTAATAGCTTTGTGCATTCCCCACGTACTAACAATTCTGGAACATCTATTCTTATGTCTGTATGTTGTGCCATTCCTTTATTATTTGCACTAGAAGTTATGAATGAATTGCTATTTGCCTTCAGTAAAGGAACAGAGGGGAGGTAACCAGTTGGGGGTGTGTCCCTGCACAGTCTGACTATGACAGCACTGATTGGCTAGAGTCAGTCTGTGCAGGGACACACCCCCAACTGGTCACCTCCCCTCTGTTCCCTTACTGAAGGCAAATAGCAATTCATTCATAACTTCTAGTAGAAATAATAAAGGAATGGCACAACATACAGATATAAGAATAGATGTTCCAGAATTGTTATTACATGGGGAGTGCATGAAGCTATTAAAACAGGCATGTCAGGAGTGGTGAAAGGTCCTCTTTAACAAACCAGATATATTTTGGTGATTTACCTATTATTGTATATGTGTATATATGCATGATTGTATTTCTTTTTGAACGGTACTCCACTTCTTTAAAAACGCATCTATAAAAAGCTTACTTCTTCCCTGTACAATTAGTTTATTACACACATGTTCATGACACATGATGAAAAGTGATGCAAACCTAGGCTTGAGGTGAAGCTCATGACCTCCAGTGCAAAAATCTATAAGGCCCCCTTCACCTACATCTCGCTCGGCATCCCTTGTGGCGCAGAAAACACTGGAGGAAAACTGAAGCTAGAACTGATCCAATAGTTTTCCATGGGATTGTTCTTCATCTGGTTTGAAAAAACTGGCCAAGTACATTAAGTGCACATACAAATATTTAATTGTATTTGGCTCTGCAAAAAAAAAAAAGGCCAACTGATATACTATATTTGCACCAAGCCTAACAGAGCCACCACCTGCCATGTGCCATTTATAATAGCCTTTTGGTCCCCCGTCTCAGGAGTGATCACCTGGTGTGACCGCAGTTTCTGCACCCCCTATAGCTACACCTTGGTGGCATAGGCATTATCCACAGTAGTCCGCATTGAGCTTATCACTCCAGCATTCAGGAGTTTCAGGCTGTGCGATGCATGAGTCAACAGCCTTCATCCAGGCAAGGTAAGCAGTCACGGTTTCGGCATATTAAGCACATTCTGCTCACCAGGGCAAAGGAAGAAATAATGGACGGATTCTCCTTGTATAATTAGTTTTTAAAGCCCTTAGGATTGTTTGGCACTTGGTGTCCTTCAAGTCATATAAAGGTTACCTCTCATTTCATTAACAGAACAGAAATTTCAGCCCTAGAAGTACATTTATTATTAGCAGGCTTGACTTTGATGTGAGAGAACAGAAGACGAGGAGACGTAGGAGGCATAACAAATCATTACAGCTGTCCCCTGCACAGGCATAGTCAAAAGGCATATTCAGGCCGTCACCGCGCTATCGGTAAATGACGGCTGAGTCGCTGTTATCTCTGTTAATGTATGTCATGCAGATTAAACACACCTACACTTAAATATTGCCTGAAATGTAGGAACAAATATTAGCGGAGGGAAATGTTCCCATACTATAGATGCTTCATCAGTACAATCCAAACATCCAGAGTAATTGGCAGCAGTAAATGAACAGCTCCTACAAGGACAGCATGAATACTTTTTGTGCCTTTATACTCCAGGCCTTTTTTCCCTCGTTTTTGTTTATACCGTGGCTCATGCTTTTAGTTTATTTGTATTTATTTTTTTATTTTGTTTTATTTTTTGCATGGAATCTGTAGCTAAAATAAAAAAAACTGTCTTTTAAATGGATTGCCAGTATGAGAGAGTATGTCTTGAAATTTAGAAATATGGATGCAATTGCTTCTAGAGAATCCCATTTTTAGATTTACTACTTTTAATAAAGATGTGGTTGTAGGCAGTCTTCCACTGCACCGCTAAATTCGGTGAATTGAGGCTACTTCGTATAGGCAGCACATTACTATGCATGTTTAATACAGTACTAGTGAACTTCATCTTTTCTCTGTTTTAGTAACTACTTTTAATCAATTTTTACACTTACGGTAAAGCAATCCGGCAGATGAATAGCCTGTCGGCATAGCTAGATACGGCCATTCACCTCTGGGGCCCATCGAATATATTGGGAAAGAACGGGGATCTGGACAAAAACTGCTGCGTGCAGAGATTTTTGTTCGGACAAATCCTGACATTTATGCGGGGGAACAGACAGATCCCCACCAGATCCCATTATAGTCTATTGCAGCTGATCAGTAGGGTTGCCGAGTGTTGGACCCCGGCCTGTCTCATATTGATGACCGCTCCATTGGATAGGTCATGAATATGTAAATCTGGCAGAACCCACGGCCTCCTTACAACTTACCAAGCACAGTGTTCTACATTGTATAGTGGCCTGGCTAGAGCCCATTCACTTTAATGGGGCTGAACTGCACCTAGGCCATGAGAACTCTGAATGTGATGTGATATGGTCTATGAAGAGACCTGAGCATTCACCGATTGCCATGGCCTCTTCATACAGCTGATCGGCTGGGATTCCATTGCTTTTACAGCTAGAGGCTCAGCTCTCCCTGCAACTGCCGCACCCTCTCCACTTTGATTAACAGGGCCAGACGTGATGACATTTACACTACCTGGCCCTCTCAGTCAATGTGGAGAGGGCGCAGCAGTTGTAGAGAGGGCAGAGCCTCTAGGTGTAATGTCAACGCCCCCATTGCTCCTAGAGGCTCATTTACATATAATAAAACATTATTTTTCTCAGCAATACAGACACATATGAACATGGGACCAACACAGATGTCTTCAGCTGCCAAGTGCACATGTAACAGGTCAGCCAGTGTCATAGGTACAAATCTGCTGACAAATGCCTTTTAATGTTCAGACACACAGTACTTCCTTGGCAGTAAAAAAAGACTATATAAAACTTTGCAAACAATTATTTGTTTATTCACTCAATGCATATAAAATAAAAAAGGAAACATCTTTGCAATCTGTTAATTTACAATTTCCTAGTGTTTTGTCTCCATGGTAACAGACAGCAAACACATTTGTAGTCTGACCCTACAGTCATATTCCCTTCTCTCTGTCCTCTCTGTCCTCTACTTCTGGTTATGTATGTTAGCACAAAGTAGGGAAAGTATGAAACTTTAAGACTGCAGGATCAGGCTGCACATAATGTGTTTGCCATAGAGGCACTAGAAGCTGTAATAAACAATATGATAAGGCATTTTTTAAAAATTAAGATCTCTTGAGAATTCACTATTGCTTCAACTCACTTTTTTTTTATTTGTTGGAGCAATAAAAAGAATTGGTTGCAAAGTTTGGACATAGCACTTAAATGTATGATGTTGCTGTAAAAACGTTCCACAGCCAACATAAGTTAATAGGAACAGAACATGTAAAACTGATAGGATTACATTAGAAGTGGCTGTTGTAAGTGGACATGGTATGCTTGCAGGCTCGTCTCCTTGTTTAGGAAGGTTTTAAAGCTTCTTTTTTATGCAGTATTTGGTTTTGAAATGACAATAGAATTTCATATTGATGGCAAGACAGATCCATCCATATTTTCAGTACATGTTAGTTTCTCTAGCTGGGTCATTAAATGCAAATGTTTTCTGCACATTTCAGGTGATCTAGGCGTATCTGCGTACCGTGTTTTACTGTCTTTTTTTCCCTGGTGTCATAAGCATCCTACTGTGAGTTAACAGACAGTCCTATTATGCTGCTTGTCAACCACTATAATGGATTTGACGAGGTAACGTTTAAATGCAGACATTTTCATATTTTCTCTAGGATTACCACCCTGCCCATTGCCAATGTAGTGATCTTCAGCAGCCTGGTGATGGATGTTGACTGAGTGTGATAAAGCCCATTTATTTTTCCTGTCATTTCCTTTTTAGCTATTTAACCTGGCTCATACTGGTCTAATATATAGTTTAATAGAGTCAAGATAATATAAACTAATTGTCATTTGATTTACCTCTGCTATTGTTTAAGTCATTCTCACCATTATGTAGTCCATTGGTTAAGCTCTGCTATGAGCAGGAGGAGTATTTTTTGACCCTGGTTTTTACGCCTCGCTCTGCAAGGGGGCATGGCTTAACCACTTCAAGACCAGGCCTAATTTAGCAAATCTGACATGTCACTTCATGTGGTAATAACTTTGGAACGCTTTTACTTATCCAGGCCATTCAGAGATTGTTTTCTCGTACACATTGTACTTCATGTTAATGGTAAATTTGAGTCAATATGTTTTACCTTTATTTATAAAAAATCAAAATTTACTGAAAATTTTGAAAAAAAAATCACAATTTTTTAAATATGAATTTCTCTGCTTTTAAGTTGCATAGGGATATCTAATAAAATTGTTATTAATGAACATTCACCATATGTCCACTTTATGTTGGCATAATTTTGTAAATGTAATTTTATTTTTGAGGACGTTAGAAGGCTTCAAATTTTAGATGTAATTTTTAAGATTTTCATGAAAATTTCCAATAGTTAATTTTAAAGGACCTTTGCAGTTCTAAAGTGACTTTGAGGGGCTTAAATAATAGAAACCTCCCATAAATGAACATATTTTAGAAACTACAGCCCCCAATGTAATCCAAACTGATTTTACAAAGTTTGTTAACCCTTTAGATTTCCCACAAGAATTAAAACAGAAGGAAGGTAAAATATATATATTTTTTCGCAGATTTTCAATTTTTAATTCATTTTTCCCATAAGATAGCAAGGGTAAACAGCAAATCAAACCTGAATATTTATTTTCCTGATTCTGAAGTTTGCAAAAACACCCAATATGTAGTTGTAAACTGCTCTGTGACCGACAGTAATGAGAGCGAGATAGTACAAGCATTTGTGATGGCTTTGACAGCTTGTCAGAGTGATCAAAAGCCTGGAGACCAGGAAAAAAGGTCTCAGGTTAAAGCTCCATGTTCTTGGCTGTCAGGAGGCAGCTGAGTCATGGAGCTTCTATGTACAGGTGCTGCACACAGGGGGCAAAGCTCAAGGACGTTTATAGTCAATGGGCAGACTTGAAGTGGTTTTAAGATGCGCCAATGTTTGCCAAAATGATGGCTCAAAGTAAACCAACCAATAAGTGATTTACATTTAGACAGAGGTATCTAAGGATACACCAAATTTATCAGGCAGCATCAGCCACTGTGATAAGTTTGACATATCTTTAGGTTTAGTAAAGGTATCTTCACAAGCAAAAAATGGAAAAATCTGATTAGTATTTTGCTTGCGGCAGAGAGCTGAGGCTAAGCCTTCTGTTAACAGCCAAATATTAAAAATTTTGACAAACCAGTCCAAAGTACCTTATGCCATTTTTCTGCACTCCAATTCCTATGTTTTCATGCATAGCTGAGTAGCTTGGCCATGTTTCCACGTTGAAGGTATGGATTTATGGCTGCAATGCTTCCATGAAGATCACTTCTGCCCAGACTACTACAAACAGTAGATTCTGAGCTTTTGGCACTGCTGGACATCTGTTTTCAAAGGGAAGTAAGCATGCCTTTTTAAGCAGTTTTCAGCAAATGTAATTGGGGGGTTGGTCAGGATTAATGGTGTCCTCAATTCTGAAAAATACAGTTCCATCATGCTATACCATCATGGAGGCGTCTGATAGTCTCCAACTTTATTCTGCAGCAGGACAATGACCCCAAACATATTAAAAACTATCTTCAGGGTAAAGAATAACATGGAGTCCTGAAAGTAATGATATGGCCCCTACAGAGTCCTAATCTCAAGGTTTTGAGTCTGTCTAGGTATTAGGGATGGTTGCAGAGCAAGCCTACATCCACAAAAGATATAAAGTTAGTTCTCCAAAATGTTTGAAACAATCCCCCTGCCGTGTTCCTTCAAAAACTATGTGCAAGTGTACCTAAAAGAACTGATACTGTTTTGAAGAAAAAGGTTGGTCACACCAAATATTGATTTGATTTAGATGTCTCTTGTTCATTCCCTTTGCATTTTAATTGATAAATATAAACTATTGCTTTGCAGCATTTCTTCCACACCTGCGTAAATGTTTTGTACAGTTACTTTGTACTTGCAGCAGTTCTGCTGATCACTCTGATGTCGTTCTTTCTGAATTTTAGGGCTGCATTTGCTAAAGAGTCAGAAGTTCTTATTGGAAACCTTGGAGATAAACTAATTCCACAGAATGAGATCATGACTGATGTCAGTGACTTGAAAGCCCTTGCCAATCTGCATGAGAGTCTGGAGTGGCTTGCAGGAAGGCTGAAATTTGCCATTTCAAATCTACCAAATGCTCAGTGTAAGTATTAGTAATTCAAAGCCCGTTCATATAGTATTGTTTTAGAACATCTTAATATACCTATTAAACAGGGCCTGTCACCAATCCTAATATGTCTATGTTAGTAAATCCTTCCATTCCTTATGACACAACAATTCCGAAACATCGTTTCTCAGAACTCTGCTTTGTGCCTTTACTCCCATAAATGTATGGATAAATTGACAACTGGTTGTTACCAGTTCGGGGTGTATCTCTACACAGTTTTATGATAGCCAGTGTCAGGTGCTTTAGGGGGCACACTCCAAGTAATCGTATCACCCAGCTGTCAATTTATTCAAAAATTTCTATGAAAAATAATAATAGAGGAACTGCACAATGGAGAGAATTGTTATTTCACGGGGAGATGGTTACAGGTCCTCTTAAAAGCAAACATTGATAATGTCCGTTATCAACAATTTGTTGTCTGTTCCCTCGTCTTGAATTGATACATTGAGGAAGTTTTATGAGTAGTGTTATGGAATACAGGAATCTGCAATCTCAAAATGATGTAAATTGCACCAAAATAGTGCATGTGGCATTATTGCCTTTGCACAAGTCAGTAAGCATGTTAGCTGCATTTCTTATCCTTAGGGCTCATTCAGACGGCCGTATGATGTCCGCAAAAATACAGATCCGTTTTTTTGCGGATGTCCGCAAAAAAACGGATAGTATTCAGTTTTTTTGCGGACCCATAGACTTCAATGGGGCTATGTCCTGATTTTCACGGACAAGTATAGGACATGTTTCATTTGTTTTGCGGAGACATGGAATGGAAAAAAAGGGTCCATAGAAGTGAATGGGTCAGTATGTAATCCGCAAAAAAACGGATCCGCATTTTTGCGGATATCATACGGTCGTCTGAATGAGCCCTTATTTCACTTAATGCCTACAGTTTAGGTTGGGTTGCCACGTCCAGGTTGTTAGTGCAGTTTTTGAAGCTAAAATGAAGAGTGGTTCATAAAGGAGTCCACTCATGTTTTGGCTCCAAAAATCGCATCATGAAAACTTTAAAATGTTAGGCCAACTTTCCACTTCCTTTTGTACCAACAAGTGACACTTTTCAGAACTGTAGAGGGTAGGTGTAAAACATGCCTCTAATTTATATATAGAATCAGTGTATTCTGGTTTTTGCCACAATTTCAAGCATTTTGATTTTTTGTAATAACATTTTTAAAAGGAAAAGGCAATTGTTTTAATAAGCAAACTTCTGAAAAGTTGTTTTTTCTGGAGTGTTAGGCCCTGTTACATCAACAGTGAACACATTGAAGTTTTTCTTCACATTTGTCTGTTTGTGTAAAGGTAACGGTCCGTGCACCAAATTTATGAAAGTGGGGTACAGCTGTTGTTGAATCTTACACGGGTAAACTATTGCATTCTGACTTCTTTTCATGTGCCACAGCAGGTCAGGAGTGGAGTGCAGTTGAGACAATTTTTGTAGACTTCTCCTATGATAAATAAGGCCAAAAAACAGTGTGCTCCATAGGAACACCCACAGAACAGTTGGACTTCGGAAACGGACTCCACAGGAGCTAAAAATAAGATTGGTCTGTCACATACTATTGATTAATGTGTTTTACAATGAAAACATCCAAAAAGTTGCCGTTTACTCCAAAGTAAAGATAAAATCAAAGTAAAGATAATTCAGAACTGTACTTATGGGAAAAAGGACCCTTTACGATTAGTAGTCTCTGTTTATCCTGCAGCCAAAGAAACACACAACAGTGTGTTGTGACTGGTGCTGTAAAAGGCCTCAAGAATACTTGGAGCCAGTAACTGGAAAGGATTACTTCATCAAATTACCAGACACTACCCCCTGACTATGCCAACCACAGTGCCTGATCGCATTGCTACATTGCCCCCTGACCATGCCAGCCACAGGGTACTGTCATTATTAAGGACAGCATTGCTGCCTAAGCTTACTGAGTCAGAAGCAGTAGTAGGGGTGTGGGTCCGTACTGTGATGCAGCGTGCACACGACCGGTATTTGTGTTTTGCGGATCCACAGTTGCAACTGCAAAACACGTCTGGTTGTATGACTGCCTCCTGTGTATACAGAGATAGCTGTTAATCACTGATAACACCTTCCGCATGAACAATAAAGTTAGAAATATCACAGATTTACATGTATAAATTACAAGGTTTACTGAATTCTTTCTAACAAAAATATGTCATTCTGCTCAGCTCCTCTTGCTCTTTGTTTAAAAGAAGTGTAATGGAAATACTCTTGCCTTTCGAGCATATGTCTGTTATCCTCAGGAAAACCTTACAGTCAGGAAAATAACAGCACCTGCTTATCATTTCAACCCCTTGGAAGACACCCAGTAGATCTAATAGAAGATGTCTGCCAGGCCCTGAGTAGATCTCAATGCCAGCACTACAATGGAGATGTCAACTTGTCTTTAATGGTTGATGTTTGACGTGTGTCAATCTGGCAACAGCATAAGTTAACTAGTCTCCTAGTGCCACATGACTCTATACGTTATGGCAGTAGGGTGATCATTGTGACCCACTGCTTTAACATTCTGCTGGTGCAGGGTGATATTGCAGATATGCCGCCTCTGCAGTCACAGGGGAGTCTCTAGAGCACTGCTGTGTCAATGAACCCCTAGATGCTATGGTCAATAGTGATTGCAGAATTGCGTTTGTTGAACAGAGGGAAAGGGCTCCTTCTGTCACCCATTGCTCTCCTCCACCTACAAACGGGATTACAGGGTGGCACTGGTTGTCATGACAGCAGGGAACCTAGCAGAGGTTACATGCTTGTTAGGCCGGCTCAAAAGTGGTTTTATTTTGGAAAAGTTTTAAAAAAGTTGCAGTTGCCACAACCCGTAAATTAGCACGTTATTTAAAGTGTATGGGGAACTGTTTTCAAAAGTGCAATTAGTGACTTAAAGGGAACCTGTCATCTCCGAAACACCCCCTGAACTAGAGTAAGAGATGTATAAGTGTAAGTGATGCTGAATCTGAATATGTACGTTTTATCTTCATACTCGCTTCCATTCTGACGCTGTGCTCCCACAAACAGGCAGTAAAATGCACTCACTGGACTCTTCTTTGAGTCCTCTCCATTATGTGAGTGAGCACTGGAGTCCAGTGAGTGCATTTTACTGCAGGTTTGTGGGAGCACAGCGTCGGAATGGAAGTGAGTATGAAGATAAAACTTACATAATCGGATTCAGCATCACTTACACTATACACTGCTTGCTTTAGTTCATGGGGTGTTTTGGAGATGACAGGTTCCCTTTAAACATGGCTTCTTCTCGGAGTGAAAACAGGACATTTTTGTCATGGCAGATCTTTAGTAATGTATTACCACAGTAGATCTGCCCCGAGTTTGCCTACCCGTGCTTTAACCAGTGTAATACCACTCAGATTTGCTCTCATTCTGAACTTATCTCCACCTTTATTAATGTTTGAATGCACTCTTGTGTATGAAATTGAATGAGCATTGTCATTGTAATTAAGTCTGGATCATAATTTCGAAATCTGGACTATTTCTGCATTGGACTCTGCAGAGAACTTCACTGTATTCTTGGAGGGGATCCTTTAATATGACATCCAGTAATCCAGACTTTCAAGGTAGTGTGTTTAGAGACTTCACATAGGACTGTGTGCTTAACACTGACTTTGCTGATATTTAAGGTCAGCTCAAAATATTTGCTACTTTTTTTTTTAAGAAAGGAAAGGTGACAGTGTCCAAGCCTTAAAGAATGTTTAAATCCTTAATCACTCTTCAGGGGTCAGGCAAATGGAATATGTGATGAAGTGCAATGAATCATTGAAGACCTGTCCAGATGAATACTGCAGCTCGATTCACCTATGCAGACTTAAGGTGATGAGAAAAATTATAGGTCTTATAATAATATATAACATATTCTCATCCGCGAAGAGCTGTAGCTAGGCTTTCCATTAATCTTTCAGTGTCATGCCCTCACAGCCACAACCTACACACACACACCTAGAACTTATATGAAATTGTGACTCACAAATTGTGCAAAAGAACATTCAGACCCGGGTACGTCACTTCTGAAACGTAAGATCATTGCTCGTTGGGAGGATACTATGAAATGATTTAGTGATAACAGCAAAACCACTAAGAGATAAAGTGAATATCATTGATTACCCTGTGACAATAGCAACTGTCAAGGGGTGGAATATTAGAGTGGCCATGCTGACCATGGTCCACCGGTGAAAACACTTAAAATGGACCTATGAGCATCATAACTCTATTGTGGAGCAATGGAAGAAGGGGGTCCGGTCTGATGAATTAGGTTTTCTTTTACGTCGTGTGGATAGCAGGGTGTGTTTATAGAACTCACTAGTAGGCACCGTTGGAAGAAAGCAAGCCAGTGGAGGCAGTACAATTCTCTGTGCAATGTTTTGCTGAGAGAACTTGGGTTCTGGCATTCATGTGGATGTGTAGTAAGACAGATTGGCACATAAGCTAAAGTGTTCTTTCCACTGAACATCTTGCAAGGTTGAGTTATTGAAACTCCACGTCATAGTTAGTATGTAAGGAATATGAATGTAAACCCAGAGAGGTGGTCACATAGGTGAATTGGCTGTTGTAACAAGAAATGAGGAAGGGTTACTGGGAGTATTATGAGCATAGCATTTATATCGACTCTGCTGTAAGACCTACTGTATATCCTTAAACATTTTTTTGCTTTCATTTTCCATGTCACTATTTAAAAAAAAAAAAACTTAAAGGGGTTGCCTGTGTTCAGAGCTGTACCCAGCCATAAGCTCCCCTTTACTCATTGACTATGTATTTCTTGCTCTGATGATCCCCCATGCCCTGCGCTGCATCGTGCAGGGCAAGGGCTTTTTCTTTACTACCGGTGACATAGCGGCCTTCACATGGGTATGCTAGGCGAAGGTTTCTGCCTAGCAATGAGCTTGGTGACATCACTGGCACAAATGGTCTTTTTTTGTAATCAGGTCATGTTTATTAAGTTTTTCAATAATAGAACATTAAATTAACCATTACAAACCCTAAACCCTTCCCCTTCGCCCTAACCCCCACATCCCCCCCAGCCCCCGATGTGGCTTCCCCCCACCACACCCCCAAGACATGTGGATGTCTTCATACACTTCTCCATGATACAGGGGGCGTACCCTGCACCATTTGGCTTCTGCCAGGAAGTCTGTGGACCCCTAAGTAACATGCCAGTGCAAATACACAACAATCTCTGTGATGTCAAACCAGGCACTCCACTGCTTTTTGAATTTCCACAGAGAACCCCTTTTAATATATATATACCACTTTCCATGGTTATCATATGCTTAGACATATTTGTCCATTCAGCTATTGTTGGAGGGGACGGTTGCATCCAATATTTAGCTATAGATTTGCGTGCCATATATAATAATTTTTGTGATAGCCAGCTTATACTCCGCACAGGTAGACAAGTCATCCACATACCTCATAAAGCCAATTAATGGGGTCCGTAATAGGCTCACTCTATACACTTCCTCAAACAGCTTATAAACGTCCACCCAAAATCCCTTCAACTCCTTACAAGCCCAAAACATGTTAATCAAGTCCGCATTCGGGGCAGTACACTGCGGGCCCTGGGAGTCTGCATGTAGATCCAGTCTGTACATAATTTTTGGCGTTTTATAGACCAGGTGTATCAAAAACAGTTGTGAGCTGCGCTGGGTCACACTTATCGACAATGTGGGAATTCCGATTATACTTCTCTTGAGGAAGGGGCTTGTGAATAATCCCCCCCGAAACGCGTTGAGAAAGTTTTTTAAGCCACTATTGGTTCAATAAACAAGGATTTTACGAGAAGCCTTCAGAGTGCTGCCGTTTGATCCTGTCATCGTTGGAGTGAACCTGGCTTGGGGGGGTGCTGCCTCTAGGTGTCTTGAGTTTTATCCGTGAGGCATCCCCCCCCCCAGTGAAGTGAGTGAAAACCATGTACATGGTTTAACTTATATAGCTCTTCTGAGTGCCTGAAATTATGCCCTTTTAAACTATTGGTACATTTGCTACTATCCATTGCCTACCCACAGTGGCACCATTTATTATTATATTTATTATTTTTATGGGAATATACTTTATATTAGCCTACATATTTTTTAACGATTGGCACCTATTTCAAGGTCCTTTTTTTTTTTTGTGGTGTTATTCTTACACCATATTTTACAATATATTCATATAGTAGTGTGTGTTAGAATACCTAATCCCACACTAGGACCATTTGTGCGGCCTTTCCAACTATTTACACTCCATTTAGTCCGGCCTATTCTTGCTTCTATACCTTAGTCTTCATCTCACTTCATAGTATCCTCCCCCCCCAGTTTTATTAATATACGTATCGAGACCCCGAGGTATTTATTAATATTAATACTAATAATCCTCTTTTTTTTCTCTTTCTTGTGATGTCTGACATCTACTTCCCATTTTCCTCTCCCTGCAAGTGGATCTTTCAGACACTTATCAAGCAAAATATCCTAAGCAGTAGATATTAATGTACGTGAGGACTCCCTCCTCTTTCTTCTTCTCGTCTAGCCTTGTCTAATGGTTCCTGCACTGGTGTTATGGTGTAAAAACAGTCATTGGTGTCAGTGTGTTTTAGCAAAATCATGTGTATGCCAGCACCATCATGTAATCGATCGGGCACTTGCTTCTATTTTTGAGTGAATCCAACCTTAAAATGTATTGCAATAGGAATGCATGGTTTTGCTAGTGTGTTGGGGCCGATATGTAGGTGTCAGGGCATATGTTGGTGGCAGTGAAGCCTCTGGACAAGGTGTTCCACTGCCACCTACATATGGCCACAGCACACTAGTAAAACCATGCATTCCTAATGCAATACATTTTAAGGTTGGATTCACTCAAAAATAGCAGCAGTGCCCGATTGATTACATGATTGTGCCCGACAGACCCTATTGCCTATAATGGGGTCCAGCAAGCATTTTACCAGACAGAACATTGTATCATACTGCCCTATTTTCTTCTCCATTTTGATGAAATCTACATAAGAGCATCTAATGCTGTTGTGAACGAAGCCTTAGCATTGCTTTGTTGTTCTGGGTAATATCTGTATTTTGCAGCCAGCTGATTCAGATGAACTGAGCACATATCTAAAATACCAAGGAGTGAAAACCGCTCTTTTGCTGTCACAGATTACTTTTTAGGTTGTGCTGTTAATGCGTTAATTGGTACAGTGTTTGCAGAACCGTTCCCCACAGTGGCAATTGCAAAGGACACACACTGCGTATAATGCTGCACACTGGGGACATCTTTGCCTCATGGTCAGCTTGTCAAGACGCCAGACTAGAGATAAAAATTCAATCACTTTCCACTGCTGTGGTGCCACAATTATCACTCATTTAAAACCAGCGCAGCTAATGGAGTGTTTTATCATGGCAGACAGTGGCAGCCCTGTTCATTACTTAGTGTTTGCTGATGTGATGGCCCTTCCACTTCTCTCCTCTTATCTCCCCTCACTCACAATTGGATTTTGTATTACCGGAGCAGTCAGGTGCGACAAGTCATTTTCTTCCCTCTTGTGTTTTAAAGGAATACAAGCTCACCTTCCTCCTTTAACAGTTACATTTAGGGATTATGGGCATAGTGGTGAATTAGAAAGTGTAACCGTTCCTGACGCTTCCAAATATTATATACAAAACGGAGAAGCGTCATGAAGTACAGGTCAATAAATGTGAAAAAGACAACCGGAAACATTTCATGTTATTGTAGCAAGCATCCTTTCTGGAAATTAGGTGTTAAAGGGTATTCCCATCTCAGACAATGGGGACATATCACTAGGATATGCCCCCATTGTCTCATAGGTGTGGATCCCACCTCTGGGACCCGCACCTATATCGACAACTGAGCGGGGAGCTCTGTGCCTGGAGGACCCCAGGTTTCCCAGGGTCCGACCACCACCTGGCGCAGCTCCCCGCTGCTCCCATAGAAATGAATGGCCACCGCTCCCATTCATTTCTATGGAGCCGACGGAAATAGCTGAGCCAGCGCTCTGCTATTTTAACAGGCCCCATAGAAATGGATGCAGGGCAGCTGCACATGCGCAGTGCGCCCTCCGTTTATTTCCCGGTTCCGTTCTCGATATAGGTGCGGGTCCCACAGGTGGGACCCTCACCTATGAGACAATGGGGGCATATCCTAGTGGTATGCCCCCATTGTCTAAGTTGGGAATACCCCTTTTAGAGTACCGCTCACTAGGAAGAAGTAAGGCCCTAATTTGTAATGGGAGGGTAAAACACATAATGTCACCATTATTATTTGACAGTGTTGTGACCCATGTGATCATTCAGTGCCAGTTAAGAGCCTTGGATCAACATCTTCGCAGTTGGAAGTATAGTAAATGGACATGCGATAAAGCTCTAGATTCTGACATAATTGTTTTGTAGAGCACCTGAAGTAAAAATGTAATGTTTCATTGATTTTTAGAGCTCTTAGATATTCCGAGATTTTCATCACTCTGTTTTGTTCCCACTCCATAGTCTAAAGCCCTAATTAGGCTTAGTGCACATCAGCGTCTGAATTTCCAGATTCCGGAACAGAATACCGGAACTTCCAGAGCTGGCATATGCCAGATACTGCTAGCGACTGATGTATCCCCTTCTTTATGATGGAGTCCGTCCAGCTTGTGTATACTGGCATTTTAACTGATAAAATAGCACTGTATTTTGTCCTTTTTTGCCGCAATCTGCTAGGGAGTCTCCACCCGGAACCTCGGCAACAAATATAGTTAATCACACAAACATGGGGAGAAGATACAATCTGCATACAGGTGTTGCCATTGGTCAGATTAAAACTCAGGACCCCAGCATAGCAAAGAAACAGTGCTAACCACTGAGCCACCGTGCCACTTGATATTTCATAATGGTTCTGTTGCGTGAACTGTGTTGACCCTTCACATTCCATTCATTTCCAGTGGCATTTGGTCAGTTCTTAAGAATTTTCTTCTCCCTTTAAGAAGAGGAAAGATGTAAAAGAAAGATAGATAAATGCTGCAGATATGCATCTACAAAATGTCCTAGTCAGACCTACCAGTATTTAAAGGACATATAGCATAGTAATATAGTTTATAAGGCCGAAAAAAGACATCTGTCCATCCAGTTTGGCCTGTTTTCCTCCAGGTTGATCCAGAGGAAGGCAAAAAACCCCTGTGAGGTAGAAGCCAATTTTCCCCACTTTAGGGGAAAAAATTCCTTCAGGCAATTAGAATAACTCCCTGGATCAACGGCCCATCTCTAGTAACTATAACCTGTAATATTATTACCCTCCAGAAATACATCCAGGCCCCTCTTGAACTCTTTTAGTGAACTTACCATCACCACCTCCACAGGCAGAGAGTTCCATAGTCTCACTGTTCTTACTGTAAAGAATCCTTTTCTATGTTTGTGTACAAACCTTCTTTCCTCCAGACGCAGAGGATGTCCCCTCGTCACAGTCCTTGGGATAAATAGATCATGGGAGAGATCTCTGTACTGATCTCTGATATATTTATACATAGTTATTAGATCTCCCCTCAGTCGTCTTTTTTCTAAAGTAAATAACCCTAATTTTGATAATCTTTCTGGGTACTGTAGTCCACCCATTCCAGTTATTACTTTAATTGCCCTCCTCTGAACCCTCTCCAGCTCTGCTATGTCTGCCTTGTTCACAGGAGCCCAGAACTGTACACAGTACTCCATGTGTGGTCTGACTAGTGATTTGTAAAGTGGCAGGACTATGTTCTCATCACGGGCATCTATTCCCCTTTTGATGCAACCCATTATCTTATTGGCCTTGGCAGCAGCTGTCTGACACTGGTTTCTACAGCTTAGTTTGCTGTTCACTAAAATTCCTAGGTCCTTTTCCATGTCAGAGTTACCCAATATTTTACCATTCAGTATGTACTGGTGACTTGCATTATTCCTTCCCATATGCATAACCTTACATTTGTCAGTGTTAAACCTCATCTGCCACTTCTCTGCCCAAGCCTCCAGTCTATCCAGATCCATATGTAGCAGTGTACTGTCCTCTTCTGCATTAATTACTTTACACAGTTTAGTGTCATCTGCAAAAATTTATATTTTACTGTTCAAGCCTTCTACAAGATCATTAATAAATATATTGAAGAGAATAGGGCCCAATACTGACCCCTGTGGTACCCCACTAGTGACAGTGACCCAATCTGAGTATGTACCGTTAATAACCACACTCTGTTTTCTATCACTGAGCCAGTTACTTACCCACATACAGACATTTTCTCCCAGTCCAAGCATTCTCATTTTATATACTAACCTTTTATGTGGTACCATGTCAAATGCTTTGGAGAACTCCAGATATACGACATCCATTGATTCACCGCGGTCCAGTCTAGAACTTACCTCCTCATAGAAACTGATTAAATTGTTTTGACATAACCGATCCCTCATGAAGCCATGCTGATATGGAATTATTTGCTTATTTTCATTGAGGTACTCCAAGATAGCATCTCTTAGAAAACCCTCAAACAGTTTACCCATGACAGATGTTAAACTTACCGGCCTTTAGTTTCCAGGCTGTTTTTGGACCCTTTTTGAATACTGGCACCACATTTGCTATGCGCCAATCCTGTGGAACACCCCCTGTCAGTATAGAGTCCTTAAATATCAGAAATAAGGGTCTGGCTAGGACATTACTTAATTGTCTTAGGATACGGGGGTGTATGCCATCCGGTCCTGGCGATTTGTCTATTTTAATCTTTTTAAGACGTCGTTGTACTTCTTCCTGGGTCAGATGGGGCACTTTTAAAGGGGAATTTACTTTTATATTCTGCATTTCATCTGACAGTTTATTTTCCTCAGTGAATACAGTGGAGAAAAAGTTATCTAGTAGCTTTGCTTTCTCCTCATCGCTCTCTGCAACTCCCCCCTCATCACTCTGTAAGGGGCCGACACCTTCAGGTTTATACTTTTTACCATTTATATAATTAAAGAACATTTTAGGGTTAGTTTTACTCTCTTTGGCGATTAATCTCTCGGTCTCTAGTTTGGCTGCTTTTATTTGTCTTTTACATATTCTATTTTTTCCTTATAGTTTTTCAATGCTTCCTCGCTCTCCTCCTGTTTGTGATTTAAATGCTTTCTTTTTGTCATTTATTGCTTTCTTTACAGTTCTATTTATCCACATTGGTTTTTTCTTGTTTCTTAACATTTTATTCCTATACGGTATGTACCTCTCACAATTAGATATTAGGATGCTTTTAAAAATATCCCATTTTGTGGCTGTGTTTTTATTTTTGAGGACTTTGTCCCAGATAGTTAGGCTTACGGCCTCTGTTAACTAAATTTTGCTTTTTTGAAGTTTGATATTTTTGTTCCTCCCTGAAGAAACACTCTTTTGAATGACAATTGGAAGGTTATTATTTTATGGTCACTATTTCCCAGGTGTCCCCCTACCTGCACATCTGTTGTTCTATCAGGTCTATTGGTTAATACTAAGTCCAGTATGGCCGTCCCTCTAGTCGGGTCCTGAACCAGTTGGGAAAGGTAATTGTCTTTGGTTATTGCCAAGAACCTGTTTCCTTTATGAGATATACAGGTTTCAGTTTCCCAGTCTATATCTGGGTAGTTGAAGTCCGCCATAATAACAACCTCATTATGATTTGCCGCCTCGTATATTTCGTTTAGATTTTCTGTGGACTCTGGTATATTAGGTGGTTTATAATAAACTCCTATTAGTATTTTATTATTGTTTTTGGCTCCATTTATTTCTACCCACAGTGACTCCACATGTTCATGTCCCTCACTTATATCTTCCCGCAGTGTGGGCTTTAGACAGGACTTTACATAAAGGCAGACCCCTCCCCCTCTCTGGTTTTGGCGATCCTTTCTAAAAAGATTGTAACCCTGTACATTAACTGCCCAGTCATAGCTATCATCCAGCCATGTCTCAGTTATTCCCACTATGTTATAGTCCTCCTCACACATCACTAATTCCAGTTCACCAGTTTTATTAGTCATGCTTCTGGCATTCGTGTACATACAGTTAAGAAGTCGTCAGCAGATTTGTAGCTATTTGTACCTATGACACTGACTGACCTCTTTGATGTGCGCTTGGCAGTTGAAGACATCTGTGTTGGTCCCATGTTCATAAATGTCCACCTTGCTGAGAAAAATTATATTTTAATATATGCAAATGAGCCTCTAGGAGCATTGGGCTCAGCTCTCTCTGCAATGACAACGCCCCCATTGCTCCTAGAGGCTCATTTACATATAATAAAACTTCATTTTTCTCAGCAATGCGGACACATAAGAACGTGGGATCAACACAGATGTCTTCAGCTGCCAAGTGCACATGTAACAGGTCAGCCTGTGTCATAGGTACAGATCTGCTGACAGATGCCCTTTAAAGATATACTTTGCTCCTTCTTACATTACAGGCAGCTGTCTATATCTTCTGACTGATACATTTTAATCACACTGATACATTGTTGCAAACCCTGAAGACAGAGAAGAGCGTTTTCTGTTGAGAATACCGGGTAGGATACAAACTGTGAGGGGTATTATTAGGTGTTTTCAGCTCCTGGATGTAAAGAATGACTGGATTCTTGTTTCTGTGTAAAGTTATGGAAGAGCTTTATTAATTTCTCTAATCTGTAAAATGTTTACTTTGTATGTAAATTGTTCTTGAGAAAACCATTACCATTACCAAAGTACATTGCAAGTCAGTGCAAGGGTTAAATAAATGTAATCTTTTCCGTGTATTTAATGAGATCCTCTCTATAAACTGATCTGCTGTAAGTCACAGATCATTACACGCTTGGTGGTATTATATTTCTTTGTTACAATTAACATTTTCAAACTACAAAACACATTAATAATGGATGGCCCATTGGTTCCCTTTTTTTTTTTTACTTTTTTTTCATAAATGCAGTTATTAAATTACATAGCACAAAAAGGAATAAGGAAGAAGTGAGGTAAAATATTACGTTTCATTCAATTCTGCCTTATGTAACGGATAACACTCCTAAGATTTGGCTTTTTTTAGTTTGGTCAGCAAATCACATTATATCGATCTGGAATACTCACCTTATTTTGCCTGTGTCTGTATTTTTGCTTGTCCTTATATTTTTGGAATATGAGAGAGTCCGGAGGAAACCCATGCAAATATGGCAACAAGATACAAACTCAATGCAGATGTTAGGCCCCTACCAGACGAGCGAGTGTCACGCTCGCAGCGCAGCACCCGTCTTGAACTTCCTGCACTGCCGGGGTCGCATAGCATTATATTATTTATGATGCTATTTAACCCTTACAGTTCTGGAATGTATTGAATAGCACTGACATAATGCTGTCATTGTCATACAATACATTCCAGACCTCTAAAGACCCAGTGCTGGGAGGTCAGGACGGATTCTGGTTTGCAAGTCCGGAGCGTGAGACTCGCTCGTCTGAAAGCGACCTTACTCTTGGTCTGATTTGAGCCCAGAACTACAATGCAAAGTGCTAACTACTGAGCCACCATGCCACCTACATTTCTTTTTATTTTTTTATTTTTATAAAACTGCTTAGAATGCTAGGACACCACTACAGACAGTGATTTCTGCCTATTACACAGAAATCCCTATAATTCTTCCCCCATTCAGTATTATTGATTATTGACAGCACATCACTGATTAAACAAGGAGATGTTCTGCCAATAATGAATGACAGATGCAAATCAGCTGAGAAACAAGCATTTGCTCATTTATCTGCCAATCAGCAGCACCATTATATGAGCCAGTAATCAGGAACAAAGAACAATCAGCAATGGCCATTAGAATGGTGTATAACTATTGTAATTATACTTTTATGTCTTTTCTGTGTTATTTCATCCTTCAGTAAAAGCACATTTATTCCTTTGAAAAGGAAAGACCCCCCCAGCTGGGCCCTTGAGACCCATTTACCAAAGTGCTCAGAACCGCTGCTTTCCGCTCCTCCACTAACATCCCAAAGGCTTCCTTCCCTCTCCCTTGAAGTGATTCCAATGCAGATTCAAATCTCGCGCCTGCCGTTACGTTCTGTGGGCGAGCACCTCAGGGAGCTATTGTGGGCATGTGCTGCGGCCTACGCTTGTGGAGTTCGGTGGAAGTAGCATGCTTCCCAGGCAGCTGGCTCTGGCAGAAAAAAAGGATGCGGAAGATTTGGATCTGCATCAGAGTAATATCAGGGGGGAGGGAGCCTTGGGGATGTTAGGAGAGGAACAGAAAGCGGAGAAGGCTGGCTGTTCTGGGCACTTTGAAAAGGAGAGCTGGGCACTTAGGACCCGTTTTCCAAAGGAATAAGTGTAGACATAAAGGGATGTTTTGCATGCTTATACAACGTTCTGATGGCCATTGCTGATAGTTATAATAGTGAAAAATATGTGACAGACTCCCTTTAAGAGTTTTTTAACACATTTTAGGTGGCTTGACAACCGCTTAAAGGGAGTCTATCACCTCATTTTCACCAATATAACTAACAACACTGCCCCATAGAAGATTGCAAACGCTTTCCAAGAATACCTGTGTATACTATGTGTCTGTATTACATGTCCAGGAAAAGCACTTTTCTGCTGAAAAACAGATCCCAAGTGCTCACCTTTCACTCCTGACTCAACTTCTAAAGGCTATATCTTCAGATATAGTGAATATAATGCTAATGCTATGATATGATATAGTTTAAAAGGTTGGAATGCCAGCTTTCAAACAAGGTCAGGCCCATATTTCTAGCTGATACTAAACCTAAAATATGAGCAGCTAAAGCAGCCCACCCCTCTTCAATCTGGTTTACTTTGAGCACTTGGAGCAGCAGAGCTCGGCACTTGGGAGCTGTTTTCCAACAGAATAAAAGTGCTTTTCCTGGACATGGAATAAAGACACAAAGTGCAGTCAGGTATGTCTGGGATGTGTATGCAATCTTCTGTGGTACAGTGCTCTTAGTTATAGGTGAAAAAGAGGTAACAGAGTTTTAAATTTTATGGATTGTGTAAAGATCGTTTGTCTGAAGAATGTAGACTTTGCAGACAGACATTTCTAGGGGAGCACTGGACATAGCCGAGTTCTGTACTCAGCTATCTCTTGCACTCCCATAGAAATGAATAGAGTTGTGGCACACTTTTCCAACCAGCCGCTCCATCCATTTCAGTGGGCCTTCACTGGATACAGGGCCTCTGTTCCTGTGATCAGTGAAAGTCCCAGTGGTAGGACTTCCACCGATCTGATAGTTATTACTTAACTTGTTATAACCAGAATACCCCTTTAAAGGTGTTGTAAAGTAAAAATATGATAACCTAAATTAGGCTGGATTGGATGGTCGTATGTCATCAGTACTAGATCAGTAGGGTTCTGACTCCCGGAAGCTATTTGAAGAGGTAGCAGCATTTGTGCACCTCCTTTCTAGAGGCAGCGTAGTATAATGGAACAAGTGGTTGTAATTACGCTGCGCAGCCATTGCAAATGAGATATCAAACAGGTAATTTTCAAGCACACGCATCAATTTGTATGAGCGCTGCTACCCCTTCAAACAGCTAATCAGTGGGGGTGCCGAAGTCAGATCCCCGCTGATCTGATATGATAGGTTATCAGTATCGTTGCACTGCACAGCCCCTTTAAAACTGGTTTTCTTTTACAAAGCCCATATTACCAGCCATAGGAATTTCTCTACCAAACCATGATTCCCATTTGATCTTGAATGAGTGTTTTTGGGACTTCACCAAAACTGTGGTGCAGTATTAATGAGATTATAGATTTGAGTGATGAGACCCTTTGAGGATGAGCTTTGAAACATCAGATGGAAGCTATACTTGAAAAGGAATGATACTACTGAAACTATATTTAAATGAAGCCATCTCCTTGATGGCACATTATGTAGATGTAGGACTAATAATGACAAGCTTAGTTTCCTAAACCCCTTCCACTGTAGTTTTTACTGATAATCCAGTTGGTCCCATGGCTGCACAAATGCTGAAGAATAAAACCCTTTTCCAGAGGAGTTATGTCCTCTTTACGATGGCTCATTTCTTGTCTGAATTTATGTCTTGAAGTGCAGGCAGCCCAACAGCACCGCAGGAATCTTTAACGAGACAATTCATTAAGCACCCGGCACACACGGCCAGTAAAGAACATTAATTCAGCAAATGAAAAACTAATAGAGTGTTTAGTGGGCTCTTTATCATGGGTGACAGTCTGAACTCTCTCCATCATCGCTGTTTACTGAAGTGATGGTGGGTGCTGCTTATCGCTGCTCTTATTGAATTGAACATCTCACGCACCACATGTCGCTTAGCTTCCATATTTCATTATATTTTAGACCATCTGTAATAGTATGTTAAGCATGTAATTCATTAGCAAGTCCTTTAGTTACGACCAGACATTGACCGGATCTAGTAAATAACATTCAACACTCAGTAATCATCAAGTTGAACCATTTGTATTGTGGGGTTGCTTTTAACCCTTTAAGAACCAAGGCTGTTTTGGCAGTGACAATTGTGTTTTTATTCCACACTTTCCAAGAGCCATAGCTTTTTTTTTATAATTTTTAATAAGACAAAACTAGGATTTAGAGGAAGAAAATAAGGAAAAAAAATTGTGATCAGAGCTCAGATCAGACTCCCATTCTTCATCAGACCTTAGATCAGACCTCAAAATCGGGCTCACAAACTCCATCAGACCTCAGATCACACACTTATCAGACCCCCAAACTTCCATCAGCCTCAGATCAGACCCCCAAACTTCCATCAGCCTCAGATCAGACCCCCCCAACTTCCATCAGCCTCAGATCAGACCCCCCAACTTTCATCAGCCTCAGATCAGACCCTCCAACTTCCATCAGCCTCAGATCAGACCCCCCAACTTCCATCAGCCTCAGATCAGACCCCCCAACTTTCATCAGTCTCAGATCAAATCCCCCCAGCCTCCATCAGACCTCAGATCGAACCCCCCTCAGACCTCAGATCAGACGCTCATCAGACCTCAGATCGGACCCCCACCAGACCTCAGATCGGACCCCCACCAGACCTCAGATCGGACCCCCACCAGACCTCAGATCGGACCCCCACCAGACCTCAGATCAAACTCCCTATCAGACCTCAGATCAAACCCCTATCAGACCTCAGATTAAACATTAAAAAAAAAATTACCTTGCTTGCTTCTGACAGCACTTCCACTCTGCAGATCCACTCACAGCTTCTTGGTTTTCTTCTGCTCCACGTTGCGTAGTGTGCACTTACGTCTTAATGTTGTATGCTGTCAGGACACAGTTCAGAGCAGAGCCCAGAAGAAGACCAGGGAGGGTGAGTACAGCTGCTCAGAGCTTCTCTCACCTCCCTGTGCCTCCCGAATGCTGATGACTGCTTCCATAATGGAAGTGCTTATTAACATTAGGAGTATAAGGCCACTTTCATACTTGCGGTAGCATTTTCAGGCAGGCTGTATCGGCTGGGGAACAGCCTGCCGGATCCGTGCTACCGCAAGTCCACCGTGCCGCCGGAAGTCTGCTCTGGTACCATTCACTATAATGGGGGCGGGCCGGAGGTGCGTCCTCACCACGGCAGACATGGCGAGAGGTGGTCGGACTAAAATGGCAGCGTGCTGTAGTTTTACAGCGCTTCCGGCAGCACATTGGACATTAGCCCCCGCCCCCCCCCCACACACACACACACACACACACACACACACACTTACTTTTGGGAGAAAAAAAAAGTGTGTCTGAAAAATACGTTTTTTATGTTTTTAATAGTTTTAAAAAATGAAAACCCTTTTTTTTAAAAAAAAATAGCTTTGTGTTGCCATATTCTACTTTTATGGGTATCATTTTATGGTACGGGTACAAAAGATTTTCTGATTATTTTTTTCATTTTTGTGAGGCAGTTCTGGCACCAGGAATTTGTTTTATATCTTGTGCGCCATTCACTGTGTGAGAAATATAACATGATATTTAAATAGTTCTGACTTTTTTGAACACAGCAGTGCCATGTTATGCTTATTTATTTATAATGAATGGGAAAATCGTTTTTTCAATTTTGAATATCTATTTTTTTTCTATTTAAAAAGAAAATATTTTTAAACTTTTTTAGTTCCCTTAGGGGACACTTCAGTATTGCAGTGTATTGTCATTTTACCACTATTCTATTAAGTCCTACCTAGTACCTACCTATTAGAGATTAATACAATCTCTATGATTTCATGGCTGGATGCCTTTACTAGGCCACTGGCTGCCATTACAACCTCGCAATCACATCGCAAAGAGGGTGGCATCTAACCGCGTAGATGCCATGGTTGCTATTAACAACAGCATCTAAGGGGTTAAACAGCAGGGATTAGAGTTATTGCTAATTCCACCTGTTGCTGGTGGGTGTCAGCTCTATAGCACCTGCCACGTGTAGAGCGGGCTCAGACCTACATCGGCAAGCGAAGGGGTTTAACAATATAAACAAACTTGTATTCAAAGGAGTCTATTCATAACCATGGGCAGAGTGGTAATGACCTGTACATTGTGAATAAGCTTTTTTTTCCACAAAGTTGATCATTTTTTTAATTTAATAGAACATTATTCATTCAAATTATAATCCTGGACTTCCCCTTTATATATATTCTGAAAAAACCTACATTGCAGTGGCTGATTGAATGTGCCCTAAACAGGTAAAACATTTAAAAATAAATGAATGTAAATTCTGTTTTTATTTGTCATGTTTTTGCTGCAGTTGTGGTTTTATAAAAGACACAGATCTAATCAGCCATGTTTTCTCCACTTAAAGTGTGGTCTGGGTTCATAATGATTTTTTTTTTCATGTCAGCATTTCCCTTGCCCTTTTCGCGGCATTCTCAGCAATTTACAATTGTAAAAAATAGAAAAACAATAGACATATTAGGTATTGCTGCACCCGTAACAACTGGCTCTATAAAATTATCACATGAACTGCCCTGTCAAGTGAACGCCGTAGAAAAAAAGAAAACAAAAAGCTAATACCTATGCCACAACAGCCATTTTTTTGGTCACCACGCCCCCCCAAACAAAAAAATATCTTTATATCAAGTGATCAAAAAGTCATATGTACCCTAAAATGGTACCAATGTAAACATCACCTCATCCCACAAAAAACAAGTCATCACACAAGACCATCACCAAAATTTATTTTTTTTTTTAAATACGGCTTTCAGAAAAATTTTTTAAAATTGACATATTTGGTATCTCTGTGTCCATAACGGCCCGTTCTATAAAATTATCACATGATATACCCTGTCAGGTGAAAAATGTAAAACATAAATAAATAAAAACTATTCCAAAACAGCCAGCACCTCACCTTGCAAAAAACATTATGTACCCCAAAATCATACCAATGAAAATGTTAACTCATCCCACCAAAAATCAAGTCCTCACACAGGACCATCGCCAAAAAAATAAAACAAATAGGGCACTCAGAAAATGGCAACCCAAAAACATTTTTTTTTCAAAAATGCTATAATTTTGTAAAAGTAGCAAAACGTGTTTTTTTGCCATGCAGTGCATGCAGCAATAACAAAACCCAAAAGGCGATGGCAGAGTTGCTGCCTTTTCCTTATCCTGTTTCCTAAAAATCAAAATACAAAGCAATCAAGAAGTCACATGTACCCCAAAATAGGACCAATGATAATGGCAATTCACCTGCAAAACATAAGCCCTCACACAGCTCCACAAAAAGAGAGAAAAATAAAAATGTATGGTTGACAGAAAATGGGGATACTGGTACCTCAGTGGCTGATTGACAGCAACATGGCGCCTCTAAACCATTCTATCAAAATCTGCGCTGCAAAAGCCAAAAGGTGATACTTCCCTACTGAACCCTGCAGCGTACCCACATAGCAGTTTACATCCATATTTATGGCATTTCACTTTCCAGTAGAACCCGCCTGACAATTTAAGGGACGTGTCTCAGATGGCTAGTTGGGCACAGCATATTGGGCTCTGAAATGTCATATCTGTGGAAAACCTTCAATTTCTGTAAAATACCTTGGTGTCAAAATGCTCGCTCTACCTCTTGATAAATAACATGAGAGGTATAGTTTCCAAAATGGAGTCACTTATTGGAAGTTTTCACCTCATGGTACCTCTGTTGCGCACTGAAATGCCATGTGTGTGGACAAAGTGCGATTTTCATTTTGCACAGCCCACTGTGCATTAATTTTTACGAAATACCTGTGGAGAAGGAGCGAGAGAAGGAGATTCGCTCCTTCTCCCTGGCTGTGAGCGGTCCGCTCTGATTGGATCACGCTCACAGCCAAGGAGGAGGAGACACCCACTGAGGAAAGGTGAGTCTCCTCCTCCCTGTTCCGATACCAAAGATTTGCATATTCCGCTGCAAAAACAATGGGGGGCCCTTTGAACCAACGGGGGGCTCTTTTGGAAAAAGAAAAAAAGCGAGGGCACCAGTGGGGGCCACCCTATAAGGTACAACATTTAGTTTACATTTGAAAAAACGATGAAAGGTCCTCTTTAAATCTTATTCTATGAAACACCTATGGGCTCAGGCCAATCAATATAACCGTAGGTGAATTCCTTTAAGGGTTTAGTTTTTGGGGTTTCTCACTGTCATGTAACCTCAGGGGCTCTGCAAATGTGACATGGTACCCAAGAGGTATTCCAGCGAAGTGTGCCGCCCAAAACCCAAATGGCAGCTCCTTCCATAATGAGCCCTGCGATGTGCCCATACAGCAGTTCAGAAACACATGTAGGGTGTTGCCATATACAGGAGAAAATGAGTAACCAAGTTTAGAGTGCTTTTTCACCTGTGAACCCTTACCCCTTGATGAATTCCTTGAGGGGTGTAGTTTCCAATATGAGGTCATTTTTGGGCAGTTTCCATTGTATGGGTTCCTCAGGGTCTCTTCAAAGGTGACGTGGAACTCCAAACCCAGCAAAATCTGCCCTCAAAAAGGCAAAGGGTTTGTGGCGGTGGAACTGCCAGAGGCCCATGTGAGGGCCATTAAAAGGGTGAATCTCACCCAGAGAAAGGATGGTAATGAGGTAATTAGCAGCCAGCTGAGAAGCTCAGGCAAAGGTGGGCCGGGCTCTTCAATCAGGACTCCCAGTCTGGGGAGGAATCAGGCTGCGCCAGGGCCTGTGGGAGTCAGGACCCTCTAACCCTGTGTGGGGTAAGCACAGTGGTGTGTTTTGGGGAGCTGGGTGGTAGACCCAGATCCCGATAGAGAGGAAAAATATTGTGTAGTCAGTGGCCAGACGGCCTAGGATTTGTGTTTATGAATTGTTTGGACTGCTGTAAAAGTGATAATAAATCTGGTCGTGGCCAGTTTGCACCCAAATCTGCAATGGTGGAGTGGCTTCTTGAGATGTGCCAACCGTCTAAGGTATGAAGATGGCGATCCTGGAGAGCTAAGTGACCCCCAGTTGTCACAGGTGCTACTTCCCTTCTCAGCCCTGTGGTGTGCCCATACAGCAGTTTATGACCACATATGGTCTGTTGCTGTATTCAGGAAAAAAATGCTTATCAAATTGTGACCCATATCAGACTTGCTAAATTTCATTTGGTCCTTAACGTGCAAACTGTCTGTGTCTGTAAGGGGTTAAAGCTCTGCATCTTTTCTTTTGGAATGTTTTTCCTTTTGTTCTTAAGTTTGTGACAGTGAGTAAAAAAAAAAATCCCAAATCAAACAGTTGAGATTTACTTTTCCCAATCTAGAATTGTGAGAGCTGACACATGGAGTGCCCGCGGCTTTTGTCTGTACTTGCTATTAATCGTTTCTAACAAACCTACAGTAATTATTACTAAAACATGATAAATGAATTATAAATCACACACTGCTTGAAATCTGAAAATGGTTCTGAGTGAAGTTTGCCTCAAACACTGCTATAATTAAAAACAAACATTTGCTTCTTTCACACATTTGACAATGGTTTACTTTTGGTTCTCATTGGAACTTTTTTTCTTTTGCTCTTCTAAAGTAGAGACCCATTTTGTTCTCCTACAGTTGGTCATTTCCTGTACTGTGCCACTAGCCGATTATAGAACACTTTGTAGTATAAATGCTACAGCGGGACTGTTCCGGAAATGCAGAGGCTGCTCTAAAGCCATAGCGGAGCTTCTGCCCTTGCGCTGCCGTTCCGATTTGCAGGAAATTGTCAGGGCCAGGCTAAATGTCCAGCCCTGTCAATCTAGTGGCAGGTGGCCACTTTTTCACCTGCAGTGACGAATTGATTTGTTAGAATAGATTAATCTCTAATCAGGATTTATGATATAGATATTTATTACACTTTTAAGGGAGTTTTCTCCTTTTAATCGGCAGGAATTTCTTTTTCAGATAAATCCTAAAAACTATTAGAGAGGGCAGAAGAGATATGATAAAGTATATGGTATAAATGAAGATCATGAAGATTTTTCCTCACGTTGTAACATGTAGGGTCAGTGATACTGACTATTTTTGTAATACATTTTAATTACTAAATCGTACATTTCAATTAGAAAAATAGCTCTAAAGTGGCCCATTTTGTGACACTGACTGTCTTCTGTTTACTTAACTGTGGAGACACGCTCCACACTAACTGCTGCTGCACTCACTGCCTCTCTCTACATTTGTATGTGCATGTATGTATATGTATGTATGTATATATATATATATATATATATGGGTGTGGGGCTGTCAGCGCTAATTAGGAAATGTCAGAGAGCAAAACCATTTTATTCAAATAGTTGTATGAGGGTTACTTCTGTATCATGCAAGGAAAACTACCCACCAAACAACATTGGATACAATTGGTTAATTCTGATTTAGGGCTATACAAGCTTGTTTATGAACATACGTAGCGGGATCCCTAAAATATGGGATCCTTAGATCAACGCTCAAACAGTAATACCTTGATTGTGTAGGACTTCTGTTGTCTGGTCCGGTGGGGGAGTGGTTGATTGTTTTGCTGTGTGTCTGAATGACAAAGCGCTGCTCTATGTACAGTACATTCACTCCTGTACTATGATATGGACTGTGCTCAATGGAGACCACTGGACTAACTGTGCTAGCGTGATTGTCTGTTTATTGTTTTATCTTAAGAGTATGTTGTACTCTTTGAAATTTAATAAAACGATACTATTAAAAAATATTTGCATGAGGAATAACAGGAGAATGGTGTAAAACATGTTCCAGAATTGTATGAAAAATACAAAAAAACAGACATGTTAGGGGTGGTGACAGGTCCTCTTTAAAGGCTCCTTCACACACAAATTTGCTCAGAGTTTTTTTCAACCTACTAAAAACACCATCAAAGTAGAGCTGGGCGATATGGCCAAAAAAAAAAAAATCTCGATTTTTTTTTTTTTTTTAATTTTGGACAATTCATCATTTAAATCTCGATTTTCTTATGTTATTAAAAATATAAAAAAATAAATTAAAAAAGCCTACTGTGCCCCCATCAGACCTCACATCAGCCCACTGTGCCCCCACCAGACTTCACATCAGCCCACTATACCACCATCAGACCTCAGATCAGCCCACTGTGCCCTCATCAGACCTCACATCAGCCCATTATGCCCCATCAGACCCCACATCAGCCCATTGTGTCCCATCAGACCCCACATCAGCCCATTGTGCCCCATCAGACCCCACATCAGCCCATTGTGCCCCATCAGACCCCACATCAGCCCAGTGTGCCCCCATCGGACCTCAGACCAGCCCATTGTGCCCCCATCAGACCTCAGATCAGCCCACATTGCCCCATCAGACCTCAGATCAGCCCATTGTGCCCATCAGACCTCAGATCAGCCCATTGTGCCCATAAGACCTCAGATCAGCCCATTATGCCCCATCAGACCCCACATCAGCCCATTGTGCCCCATCAGACCCCACATCAGCCCATTGTGCCCTATCAGACCCCACATCAGCCCATTGTGCCCCATCAGACCCCACATCAGCCCATTGTGCCCCATCAGACCCCACATCAACCCAGTGTGCCCCCATCAGACCTCAGAACAGCCTAGTGTGCCCCCATCAGACCTAAGATCAGCCCACTGTGCCCCCATCAGACCTCAGATCAGCCCACTGTGCCCCCATCAGACCTCAGATCAGCCCATTATGCCCCATCAGACCCCACATCAGCCCATTGTGCCCCATCAGACCCCACATCAGCCTATTGTGCCCCATCAGACCCCACATCAGCCCATTGTGCCCCATCAGACCCCACATCAGCCCAGTGTTCCCCCATCAGACCTCAGATCAGCCCATTGTGCCCATCAGCCCTCAGATCAGCCCATTGTGCCCATCAGACCTCAGATCAGCCCATTATGCCCCATCAGACCCCACATCAGCCCATTGTGCTCCATCAGACCCAATTCAGCCCATTGTGCCCCATCAGACCCCACATCAGCCCATTGTGCCCCATCAGACCCCACATCAGCCCATTGTGCCCCATCAGACCCCACATCAACCCAGTGTGCCCCCATCAGACCTCAGATCAGCCCAGTGTGCCCCCATCAGACCTCAGATCAGCCCATTGTGCCCTATCAGACCCCACATCAGCCCATTGTGCTCCATCAGACCCAATTCAGCCCATTGTGCCCCATCAGACCCCACATCAGCCCATTGTGCCCCATCAGACCCCACATCAGCCCATTGTGCCCCATCAGACCCCACATCAACCCAGTGTGCCCCCATCAGACCTCAGATCAGCCCAGTGTGCCCCCATCAGACCTCAGATCAGCCCACAGTAGTGCCCCCTTCAGACGTCAGATCAGCCCACAGTAGTGCCCCCTTCAGACCTCAGATCAGCCCACAGTAGTGCCCCCTTGAGACCTCAGATTAGCCCACAGTAGTGCCCCCTTGAGACCTCAGATTAGCCCACAGTAGTGCCCCTTCAGCCCTCAGAACAGCCTACTAAACCACCATAAGAATAAAATAAAAAAATCCCTTACCTGTCCTGCGGCTCCGCTCCAGGTCCGGCTCTCCTCAGTCTTCTTCTCCCGGCGTGCAGCGTCAGGTCAGAGTGCGTGCACTACGTCCTGACGCTGTACACGGTCAGGACAGTGCAGCGCGGCCCCGGAGAAGAAGAGGAACGCCGGACACCGTAGCGGAGCCGCGGCGCAGTACAGGTGAGATTTTTTTTTTATTTTATCTTGCGGGCGCCATTTTAGGAAAATCAAGTTCACGATTTTCCTAAAAAATTAAATCGTGAGGCTTTCAATTGGCGAATTAATTGAATGAATTCGATTAATCGCCCAGCCCTACATCGAAGCCACTTGCGTTTCTTTTCCACACTGCTAACATTTTTATGGGTTTTTTTAATAGTGTTTTCATTTCAAAAGAAATGTATGGATGGTGTTTTCTTCAGGTATTTTTTCTATAAAACTGGAAAACTGAAAAAGCGACATAGTTTCAACATGGTATGTCTTTGAAAAAATGCATACAATACACAATAAACACCACCTAATTATATATATAAAATATATATAAAATATATATTCCTCACAGACTGCCAAAATCTGGAGCTGGAGCTTTTTCAGGAAAAAAACACAACAAAAAGTGCAAGTGTAAAACGTGTCACTAAAAATACAAATGTGCACAAAAGCACCAGAAAAAATCTGTATGAACACACCCTATCAGTATTTCTGTATATATTGTAAATGTGTCAATAGGCCTAACATGGTATGAAGCTTTGTAATGTACAGTAAGTATTATATAAGCATTTTGTTTTCAAATCATGGCTTTTAGTAAAATCATGAAAACCCATTATTAGAGAGTTATACTCAGATAATATAATATGTGAATAATACATAAACTAATATGATTTTTTTCTCTCTATTCTTTTTCTTATAGCAATGTCCCCTGGTGCCGATAGTCTCAGCAGTGTGGACATTCCTGCTGTGTCTGAGATAATTTTGCAGACTCTCAATGAGCTGGCTAATTCTTTCCAAGACATGTCTGACCGCTGTCTGCTTGTTTTACATTTGGAAGTCAGGTAGGTTTCATCATCTGCCTTCAGGTGGTACTTAAATAAGTAATGGCCATTATGTACATTTGTGACACATGGTACCAACTAGAGATGAGCAAAGTATTGAAATATCCGATTCGGCAGCTTCGCCGAAGTTCGACAAGAAATTGAATTTGTTCCGGATTGATTCATCACAGATCTCTATAAATCAGGTGTATCTAACGCCACTCTGCCCTAGGGTACGGCCACATGGAGCAGCCATTCTGCGGTGAAGAACCGCACGGCCAATTAGCCCACAGCTGTTTTTCATTTAATAATGAAGACCACACTGTATTGTTGGTCTTCATTGTTAATGGCTGCGTGGGACCTTTAATGCACCTTTCAACAGGGGCTGTACCCACTTCTCCAACCCCAGCGCTCTCCTGCCCTACAGGTGGGAGCCCTTCTTCTACCATCTGCTTTTCCTCCTTTTCCACATCATCTAATATCAATGAGAATATGTCATCAGGAACATCCAGCTCCTCCTCTCTTTGCATCTTGCTGACTTTTCTAGAACGTGAGGACTTTGAAGGATGATTTGGAAGAAGTAAAGCCAGCAAAAGATGAGGATGGTCGTCATTAAGACCTGGCCCCGTAAGGGGTGTCGACAGGATGGTGTTGGTTGGCACACTGGCAGTGGTATAATAAAGGCTTCTATCTTACTGGTATAGAGTTACATATCTTAGTTTACGGCTGAAGTAGGAATAAGCAAATGTAGGAATAAATAAAACTGATGCAGAATAAGTCTCCCTGCACTGTCCTTGCATTATCCCTCTCCAATATTCTTCTATTAATAATTTTCAGCAACACTATTCCTAGCGCATGAGCGTTTACCACATCTCTCCCTATGCCCAGCTCATAGGACAATGGTGGAGGCCTCACAGGATGAAGGTTTTATAGGACTGTGACATCACAAGGGATGGCTATCTGCGGATTGGCTAGCTGCACTGCATTATGGGTGATGGTGCGTTCCCGGGCTTGGCTCCTCTTCACTTAGTTTCGCTTTTTAACACGTGCAGACGTCATTTTAGGAAAACCTGATTCGTTACCACGAAGCGCAAGGGAATTCGGGTTTGTTGTGAATCGAAAAATGACTAAGACCTCATTCACATCTCTGTTAGGAGATCTGGCATGCTGTTCTGGCACAGACCAGCTTGCCGGATCCTCTACTTCACCAAAGGATCCCCATTGACTGCAATGAGGTACAGTGGGCATTCGGCCAGTTCACGGCATAAATTACAGTTTTTGGCCACACAAAAACCATTGCATGCAACATTTTTTTGTTGTCCAGCCAACATTTGCGCAGGATCAGTTATCCGGAATTTTGGCCCATTTCTGGTGTAACCTGAACTGGTGTTAACTGAGTCAGGTTTGTAGGTGTCCTTGCTTGCACATGTTTTTTCAGTTCTGCAAATATATTTTCTATAGGATTGAGGTCAGGGCTTTGTGATGGCTACTCCATTACCTTGACTTTATTGTGCTTAGGCCATTTTGCCCCAACAAAATATACTTAGGGTTATTATCCATCGTAAATTAAATTAAAACGTATTTTTGCATGCTAGAAGCTCCACTCTCTCTGCAAATGCTATGACTTATGCACTTTGCCAGAGCCAGGCAGTGAAAACAGCATCACACCTGGCCCTGTCAATCAGAGTGCAGAGGACACAGCAGTTGCAGAGAGAGCAGAGCCTCTAGGTGTAACGGCAACGCCCCCATTGCTCCTAGAAGCTCATTTGCATATATTAAAACATCATTTTTCTCAGCAATGAGGGCACATATGAACATGGGACCAAGATAGACGCCTTCGGCTGCCAAGTGCACATGCAACAGGTCAGCCAGTTATATAGGTACAAATCTGCTGACAGATGACCTTTAATACTGAAAAAATAAAACAAAAACTTTGGAAATGTTTTTTTCTTTGCATCGCAACATTTTGGCCCCCATTACTTTTTTATAGTTCCTTTTTATAGAGCTAAGCGAGAGCTCATATTTTGCAGGGCAATCTAGTTTTTATTGATACCTTTTTGGAGTGTGTGTGCCTTTTTGATCACGTTTTATTCACTTTTTTGGGGGGGAGGTGAAGAGATGAAAAAACAGAATCGCCAACCCTCCCCCCAAATTACGGTGTTCATCGTACGGGATAAATACATTTATATTTTAATAATATGGGCATTTTGAAGTTTTGCAGCTTCCACCTCTTTCACACTATTCTGGATGTCTATTGAAGTGAAGGCAGTGTTAAGCCCTGCCATTCCTGAACTTCCTGTCTGCCTGTGAGCTAGTGCACAGAGCCGGTCTCCAGCCAAAGATGGAGAGGCAGGGAGGAAGGAAGCACTTTTCTGACTGCAGGATGTCTAACTGCTTTCTGCAGCAATTTGCAGATGTCCATGAAGGACTGCAGGCAAACGTTCCTGAGCAGATAATGCTTCTTTTTTCTTGTTTTTCAGGTTTTAGTGGCTAAAGGTTGCAGTCAGAGCAAGTTAAGCTCCTGTTTGCTGCAATCTTGCCTAAAACATTTCTAATACAAGTTTCTCTATAATAGGGAGGTCTCTGAAAAGTTCACGGAGGGAAGCGTCTGCAAGTTTACGTGTAACGTGCCAGACTGAGAGGCATTTGACATTTTGTGTGTGACCCAAGGGGTCAGCCTTTCATAAGAGAGTTTTCATTCTCAGTGCTAGGAATTAAGAGTGTACTGTGAAGGCATCAATCACAAGGTTTATTTTCCAGGTGATCTTTGAGAAACTCCATGCAGGTAAATTAAAATCTGTCGCAGTGACATGGCTGAGGTTATAGAAAATGTGACCTGCGGCACTGTGTCCTTAAAAGCACCGAGAAATGAAATTTTCCTTAAGCTCCACATTATCTGACCCTAATACACTGTTTTATTTTGGTGCTCACACCAGATTTATAACATTTAATCATAATGTTTTCATTTTCAAAATGACATTTGAAAGATAACGTAAAACGTGAGGAATATGTCAGTCGTCACGATATATAAAAATGCATTGATGTTTTTATTTTATTTTATATTTTTTTATTCAGAGTTCACTGCTTCCATTATCTTATTCCCTTGGCCAAGCAAGGAAACTACGCAATTGTAGCAAATGCAGAAAGCATGGATTATGACCCTCTTATTGTGCGACTGAACAAGGACGTAAGTGGAATAGAAGAGGCAATGGGTGCCAGTCTCCAGCAGCACAAGTTCCAGTACATCTTTGAAGGTATCATTTTACATTTGTTTGTGTTATTTTGCTCTCCTCATTAGTATTACTTCTTAATGTTGTTTTTTGCTGGTACTGAATCTACAGTAACATCTGTTGGCGTCGCTGAAGAAGAACGTAGTGAGCGCTTTCCCGAGAGCTCCTGCACTAGGAACAGACATTCTTGGAGTAGACTCCTGACTACAGGAAACGCCAGTCTCAAGTGTTTAACCATTTGATCACATTGGTCCATGACTATGGCATGATCAAAGTTGACTTCCCTCCTCGGTTGGGTCACCAGGTTTCCTGAGTGCCGTCTACAGGAGTATGCTCATAGATTATGAGTATAAAAGTTGTAAAATAGCAGTCCCTTAATAAGATTTTAATAATAGTAATAAAAAAAGGTCTGTAAAGAATTTGTAATTTTCAAATATGAAATATATTTTATTGTGCATGTATTACACAAAAAAGTGAAACGTGAACCTATTAGGTATCCACAGACCCTGATAACCTTATCAATTTACTTAGCAAGTTATTTAGCATGAACATATAATAATCAAAAAATTATAAATAAAATTATATAAATTGTACAGTAATTTTTTTGTACTCCCAAAATGTGCCAAAAAATACACTTCTATTTAAAAAAAAAAAAGCCACATTAATGGAAAAATAAGCTGAGCGATTTTCAGGGTTTTTTTTTCTCCCTGCCTTCCAAGAGCCATAACTTTATTTTTCTGTTCACATAGCCATATGAGAGCTTGTTTTTTGCACTTTCTAATTACATAATTTAGTATTGCACACAATCTAGTGGGATGCTGGAAAAAATTCCAAATGGAATAGAATTGGAAAAGATACGTAATTCCACCACAGTTCCATTTTTATGATGTTTCCTATGCAAGGCAATCTGTAGTTTTTATTGATTGCATTTTGGAGTGTGTATGACTTTTAGATCACTTTAGATTACATTTCTTTAAAGGTAAGGAGACAAAAAACATCAAATTGGGCATTTAGATTTTTTTCCCCCCGTTATGCCCTTCAGTTAGTTTGAGCGTTTTGGGACACACAATACTAATGTTTATTTTTTTAATATGGGGAAAAGAGGATGCTTTTTATATATTTTTTTTAATTTAAAAAAACATTTTTCTCACTTTTTCTACACTTGTCTACCTAGGGAACTTTAACATTCAACAATCTCCAGGGGTGCTCCTAGCCTTTCTGCTGCCTGAGGCGAAATTTGCTTAAAATCCGTCTATCTCACTGAAGGATCAGATTACTCATGTCAATAAAAGTCTATGGAGAGGGGTAGGGGAGGAGTGAGCTGGAACTCAGAGACAGGCACAGTAAAAGAAACTGCTGCAGTATAATAATAGGATTTATATCTCCGTTTTGCAGTGGATGGGGCTAATTTCTACCCACCAGGTCTGGAGGAACTGCTGACATTCAGCGTGCATAGGGAAAAACTGATTTTTTTTTAAAAAAAATGACAAATACAAGTCCTATAAAAGATGTAATTCCTCATGTACAGACACTCTACTATTCTTAATGCAAACTTTGTTGAAAGGTTAGGTACACCAAACATACACCTTTAGTGCTTTTGAAATCTGTTATAGCAACTGTCCAGCCAAATGACTGGACAATGTTTTGGGACAGCCACAGAGTAAATTTAGCACGACTGGGGGCAGAAAAAAAATAGTATGGTTCCTTTCGTAGCGCTCAGGTTGAGAATGGAGCAGGCAGCCAGATGTTGGTGAGTGATGTCAACAGCAGTATTGGTAGGCCACAGTACTGTGTAATGAGCATCTCAGACAGTGACTTTGAGCCTCTGCATGTATCTTCAGATTTCACTAGAGTATATGCTGTTTTCTGCAGACTATTAGAGAGCATTGACAGCTTGCTGCACACTGGGCAGCAACTATACTAACTGAATTCCATTTGTATTCTGCTAGAGTTTACTATGCAGGGGAATAGCCATTGGCAGCTTTGCAAAAGTGACCACTGGATCACACAGACTCCATATTCACTCCATATATCACGTTTCAATTACTTTCTCTGCAGCTGTCAAGAAATTGCCACTTTCTCAGTGGTTACTTACTAAGCCACGGTTGATAAGAAGCTAATTTAATGTGATTATTGATATAATGGTGCGTCCTCTTGGCAGTTTAGTAAAACCTGCATCCACAACTAAGTACATAAATGTCAGCACTCTGCAAAAAAATCAAACTTGCTTATTGGAATTGCTCTGCCAAGATATGGCCATTATGAGCAATATGCCAAACCACCATATGATTGGAATGTCCATTTAATGTACAGTAATAATATCATATACTTTTTCTATATTTTTTGGTTCTAATGTATTGTTAAATTTAGGCTAAATAATCATTTTCTTCCATAGGTCTAGGTCATTTAATTTCCTGCATTCTCATTAATGGAGCCCAGTATTTCAAGCGCATCAGTGAATCTGGCATCAAAAAGATGTGTAGAAATATATTTGTCCTCCAGCAGAACCTCACCAACATCACTATGTCCCGTGAAGCTGATCTGGATTTTGCAAGGTAATATAGTGAATGCTCCTTGTTTCCTTTAGCAAATGCTGGCTTCATCATTGTCAGAAGGTTAAAGAGTAAGGCCTCTTTCACACGAGCGTCGCGGACTTGGTCCGGATGCATTCCGGAAAATCGTCACGCATCCGCACGCCATCGCAGTCAGTTTTGACTGCGATTGCGTACGTTCGTTCAGTTTTTTCCGCGCGGGTCCGAAGCGTTTTAATGCGTTTTTCACGCTCGTGATAAAAAACTGAATGTTTACAAACAACATCTCTTAGCAACCGTCAGTGAATCACGCATTGCATCCGCACTTGCGTGCGGATGCAATGCGTTATTCACGCAGCCCCATTCACTTCAATGGGGCCAGGACTGCGTGAAAGACACAGAATATAGAACATGCTGCGATTTTCACGCAACGGCGAACTGATGCGTGAAAAACATCGCTCATGTGAAAAGCCCCATTGAAATGAATGGGTCAGGATTCAGTGCGGGTGTAATGCGTTCGCATCACGCATTGCACCCGCGCGTAAACATCGCCCGTGTGAAAGGGGCCTAACTACACAGTCAAAAAACCTTTGACACGTCATAGTGACATATCAGAAGTTTTGATTGTGAAGGTCCAGGTGTGGAGACCCTCACGATCGCCAAAACAAAAGGTCAAAAGCACTCCGCTAAGTGCTGCACCCATCGGCTGTGATTGACTTTCTTCTTTAAACTCAGGCTCATAGAGGTCTGTGACACCATCTTCAGCTAACCACAACTCTCTGCAGAGCCGATCAGTACCAAAGGGGCACAGCACTTAGGTGAGTGCTTCTGCCCTTTGTGTCAGCAGAAAAAACAATGAAGAATGAAGACAGCATCCGTTTCTTGCAGTGAAGTGGTTATTTAATCCATCAAACACCCAATCTCATGCAACGTTTCGGCTGCCACTCAGCCTTTTTCAAGCAGTGGCTGTCTTCATTCTTCATTGTTTGTGTACATGTTTTAGAGTCCTTGGACCGCACTCTGGGAAAGACGCGCATTCTGGATCTTCACCACTAGACTAATGAACAGGTGCTGTACTTCATTTTCCTTTTTGCTTTGTGTCAGCAGTCAATGGGCTTTTTTATATTACTACTGCATTACTTTACCAAACTTTAATTTATCATTAAAACCATGTAGCAACTAAAATACTTGTAATACATTAATCCACATATGTGAAGTGGAATTTTAACAGTATTTAGCATTTTAGAATTTAAAGAAGTCTGAAAATTCGCTGAGCATGCATGCTAAATATTTTGATAAAATGCATCTCAAAGGGATTGTGCAAGAATCTGGGCCTGTGATGGTCCTCTTCGCTCCCTCGCTGAAAACATCCGGGGATCAGATCTCATAGTGTCATGTGATTATTTGTCATGATGTAAGGGGAGCTGGTCACCACTGCGGCCATAGACTGTCTTTAGGGAGTGTTTTTATTATCAGGCCATTACAAAATTGTTAGTCCCACTAGAGGACTTCACAATGTGGTCTTCAGATCTCTCACTATACCAAATCATTATTGCCTGTCAGTAGTATGAGATGGATCACATTTGTGGGCCACAGAGCCCACTCCCTCTATCCAACTACCTAGATGCCAAAATGACTGCGGCATACTGCATATGTGGTTAAATGACCAGAAGCTTCCAAATACAGGAAAGGGTTAACAGTCAACTGTACCTCTTTACTAGACACTTACAACTTCCAAAAAAGTTTTGGAACGTAAAAATTTAAGAAACCTTTCTATATAAGTAATGGACTTTTCTCACATACATCTGATCTACGTACAGTATATAGTTTTATTCTGCACATCCCATAACGTTTTCAGCTATGCCAGAAAGTTATCTATATAACGGTGGACGACTGGCAGAGCCATTATTTCCATGAAGCAGAAAGAACCTTCTTTCTTTGAGCCGTGGCCGGTTCCTTGCATTGTACTTTTTGCTGACACTGCAGATAGGCATAGCTTTGCTGACACTTTGAGAAAATGGGTTAACAGTACTCTGGAAGCTGGGATGTGATTATGTGTATACAGCAAAATTTGCAGCAATAGCTTTTCCATGAATCAATGCACATAAGCAGAAGTGGTGGTCACTTTCTTTTCACATTGTAGCCAGGCATGTTTTACCCCTTGAGAGAAAATATGGGCCTTTAGAATCAGAATATATGTAAATTCTTGATGACTTGCTGAAATGCAAAACTGTGCGGTGTATTTTTTTCCCCAAACTTTCAGAAACTGCTTCCCAAAGGAAACTGCAGTACAAGAACTGGTCAATGATTTGAATGGAGACTGTAATGCTTCATTTGTCCTGTAGTGGCACTGCAGGGAAATTGAACACTTACTGCCAGATTTCTCCACAGTTTGCAGCTGATCATTGTGATCAGCTTATTGTCATGAGACCCTTCTAAAAAGTAGCTATTCTCCATTAGAGAACCCCTATGACAACTTAGTTCTGCCTGGACGGCAGAACTAAGCACTGTTCCATGGGAAAATAGTATGCAAAGGGCTATATCCTAAAGCAAGAGAACAGTCTTGCTAGTGCCACATTTTGAAAGTTGCCTTCTAAGTCAAAGTCCAATAAGTCTTGGAACATGACAAGGAAAAACAACCATTTTATCTAAATGAGGAACAGTTACTGTGGAGCTTGCATAGAAGAAGCGGAGAGGACTCTAGGGGATAGAGGACATTAATATGGTGGACATTGTGCGTCTGGTGAGCACCCTCCCCCACCATATTTAAGCGCAAAAGTCTGTGTATGGACATTGTTTAGAGTTTAAACTAACATTGTAACTAACAGATCAGTCATCTTTTATTAAAGGTTTTTTACGGTAGTCTGAAAAAGTTGTAAATTATGACATATGCAATATTTGCACCAATATTTTTGACATTTCATTTCTCTTTTCAAAAGTGGAGAGAAAAGTGGGAGGGGTGTGGCCTCTCATTTACCAACAGACTTACTATTACTATTAGCCTAAATCAGGGATCAGCTACCTCCGGCACTCCTGGTGTTCTGAAACTACAACTCCGAGCATGCTTCATTTACTTCTATGGGAGTTAGAAGGAGAGTCGAGCATGTTTGCATGCTGGGAGTTGTAGTTTCACAGCATCTGGAGTGCCGAAGGTTGCTGATCCCTGGCCTAAATGATAGTTGAATCAACACCAGCTCTTGTAGATTTCAACAACTGGCACGCGAATTGCCTGGAAATGCACCAAATCTATTAAGTGGCGACTGACTTCATGCCAAGACTGGTGCTTGAAACACCAGTGTTATGCTTCATTTATTCTGCCCAGCTGTCAGGCAGATTATCGGGAATGAACAGGGGCGTAGCTATAGGGGGTGCAGAGGTAGCAGTCGCTACTGGGCCCAGGAGCCTGAGGGGGCCCAATGACCCTTGTGCCACATAAGAAGACAATTAGATTAGAGGGAAGGGGTTAGGTCAAGAATTTGGCATGGGGGGTGCCAAATCAATTTTTGCCTCAGGCAGCACAAAGGCTATGTGCTCCCTGCCCTTGGTCACAAAGCACTGAGTGAAGGGGGGCCCAAGCTGAACTCTTGAACCAGGGCGGGCCCATGAGCATTTAGCTACGCCCCTGGGAATGAACGTTAGTACGAATGCTCGTTCCCAGTGATCTGCTGGTGTAAAGGTGCCGCAGATCACCGGATGAATGTGCAAAATGCTCGTTCATCAGGTGAAATGATTGTTTGTGCGAAGCCCTCAATAAACGTTTCTGGACAGCAGGTCATGCTGTAGTCTTGTTCCGGCCGACTCTCTGCATGTCTGCCGTGCTGTGGCTGGACCTCCAGCCTGTTATAGTGAATGGGGCTGGTGCAGACTTCCGTCTGCACGGTGGACATGTGGTAGCCCGGATCCGGCAGGCTGTTCCCCCGCTGGAACAGCCTGCCGGAAAAGGCTACCGCAAGTGTGATAGTAGCCGTATTCTTCACTGATGAGCAGGCAATTGTCGTGAAGGAACAGAGCAGGTAAATGCACCTTTAGTATATCTGCATTTATTATCCAATTTGAGCTCTGAGGCAAATAACATTGTGTGTCAACTTTTTAAAGAGGACCTTTCACTACTCCTGACATGCCTGTTTTAATAGCTTCGTGCATTCCCCATGTAATAACTATTCTGGAGCATCTATTCTTATGGCTCTATGCAGAGGCGGATTGGCCATAGACCCTACAGGGAAATTTCCCGGTGGGCCGATGCCTAGGAGGGCCACCCAAGCCCACCTCACTGCCACAAGATGGGTACATAATGATCTGATTCCCTCCTACTCACCTGGCCAGCAGCCCTCCGGAATTCAACTGTATTGACGTCCTCAGGACAGCGATACAGTTGAATACTGTGTCACGGGTGGTAGTATTTTGTGCTGCACTGTGGGATTTAGTTCTGTTGGGGTGGTATATTGCTGTGCCCTATGGTATTGCTGGCCTTCCTACTTCTGTGGTCCCTGCCTAATTATGGTGCCTTCTTTTAATATGGACCCACCTACAACATGGGGCCACCTTTAAGTTTTTTCCAGGACCACTTTTAGTTCTCAGTCCGCCCCTGGCTCTATGTTGTGCCTTTCCTTTATTATTTGCATTAGAAGTTATGAATGAATTGCTATTTGCCTTCAGTAAGAGAACAGAGGGGAGGTAACCAGTTGGGGGTGTGTATCTGCACAGTCTGAACATGGCAGCACTGATTGGCTAGAGTCAGACTGTGCAGATACACACCCCCAACTGGTTACCTCCCCTCTGTTCCTTTACTAAAGGCAAATAGCAATTCACATATAACTTCTAGTGCAAATAATAAAGGAATGGCACAACATACAGACATAAGAATAGATGTTCCAGAATTGTTATTACATGGGGAATGCATGAAGATATTAAAACAGGCATGTCAGGAGTAGTGAAAGGCCTTCTATAACCAAGCCTTAAAACATGACAAGATATCCATCTGCAGACAGCTGTTTATGGGTGTTTGTGCAAGATGCCTTGGACCCAGCTTAGGGAGGTACTGGCAATACTCCATAGGAAAATAGTATGCAAAGAGGTATCTCTCAGAGAAACAGAGCCACAGAGCCATCTTACTAGTGCCACCTTTGGAAGCATCTCCCTATTTTTCAAGGGAAAATAGCTAAGCCAAATATCCGTCCATAGACAGCTGACATTATTGAGGTGGCAGTACTGAGATGGTTCTCTTTTTTTGAGATACGTCATGTGAGCTCCCACAGTACACCAACAGTAACAGAAAAGAAAACATCATACTATAAAGGTGTAAAGGTTAAGACTTATAAATGATATACGATAAAGATGAGTGCAAGGATGGTGGTTAAAACTAGAGATGAGCGAACGTGCTCGAAACGAGCACTGTACTGCTCGTCTCCCCTGCACTTGCATGGGCGCAGACAGCCGCTTCCGTCCTCCTGAGGAGGACGGAAGTGGCTGCCTGCGCCCATGCGAGCGCAGGGGAGCCGAGCGGTACAGTGCTCGTTTCGAGCACGTTCGCTCATCTCTAGTTAAAACCCAATGATGGATTACATAAATGGTTTGCAGAAATTACAGTATGTTTTTTATAAATAAAATTGTGTTGCTGCATTGCTTATCTGTAAATGATAGGTAGCAAAAATAAAAATATATCAGGTGGGTAAGTTTTTTTTTTTGGGGGGGAAGTACACTTTCATATAGTGTATGCCTGCTTAAATGTAATTTTTCCCCCCACTATTCCAGATAGGAGGCGGGGCACTCCTATCACTTTACATGATAACATTTGAGACAGTGGTGTCAATGGGCAACATATGAAAGCAGTCATAACTTTTGCTTTTTTGCCCATTTAGGACATCCATTTAGCTATTGTAAATGGGCTAGTGAAGCACAAAGCTTCTTCTCTTCATCTTCTGAAAGACAGAATTACAGCCCCTGTGCATTTTGTGATACCAGCCAAACAGCAACATCCTTCAATGAATATTCAAAGCTAAGTTTGTTGCACTTGGATGCCTTGAACGTCTCTATTGTAATAACAGACAGTAGTCCCCTGACCTTCTTATTTCTTGTCGTGTGGTGGGAGCCAGAGCTGGGTGCAGCTGCCAAATCTTGTAAAAGGGGGGGGTGCTAATTGCTGCCGTTTGTCTTGTTATCCGTCAGTGACAATGTGTCAGGAGTCATATGTACAACAGGAAATGAATTATCCATGGCACATAAGCCTCTGGAAGGGATCCCCTGCTGCTTGTGTTAATGAAAGTTGTCCTACGCATGTTCCCAACCTGACTGTGTTCCAGCTTTCCTCATCCTGCTGAATGCCTCTACTTCCCATCGTCGTGCCCTCGTCACTTGTTAATACTAATAGCCGCTCCTAGACTGTTCTAAATCTATACGGGTTTATGTGTATGGATATAGACAGTAATGCTATATATATAAAGAAATTAACTCACATGATAATTTAAAGGGCAAAGTGCCAGAAAAAAAAAGAATCTTTCTTATTTATCAAAATGTATATACATATTTCTTTGTTCATGTTTAGAAATTATGCTTAGATCAATGTATAGCACATGTGATTCAGGTTTTTCTTTCCTACAGTCTGACATACTTATTATAGGAGGCTGGAAATGGCCCCCCATACACCCATGCCCCTCAGACTGATTCTACTTACTTGGGTCCCCACACGGCTGCAGCTGCTTCTCCCTGTGCGTGGATGAAAACATCTAGTGTCAAGGGAGAGCAATGCCATTGGCTGCTCCCCCCCAACACCGGATGTTTTCATTCACGCACGGGGAGAAGTAGCTGCAGCCGTGCAGGGACCAGAAGCGGCGCGGGGAGCCAGGTAAGTAGAATCAGTGTGAGGGGCCTGGGCGTATGGGGGGCCATTTCCAGCCTTGGATAACACCTTTAAATGATAATCATCCAAACGAAGCCACCACTAGGGGAGCTCAATATGAATATGTGCAGCTATATTGAATTTTGATTGAGTTTAGATATCCTTTTGCAGTGAGCTCCTCCTAGTGGTGTCTTCCAGAAGTTAGATTTTTTTTTAATTTATTCTACAACTGCCTCGCTTTACAATCAGCCAGCAGGCAGTCACCTGGCTTAAAGAAGAATTTCCGCAAAAAATGTTATTCTCTGACCTGTTGGAAAGGTACATGATGTAATCTGTAGTAAATGTAATCTTACCTGATGCATGATGTAATCTGTGGTGAATGTAATTTTCTTACCAGTTTCTGTATTTGTGAGCTATCCCCTCCCTTCTGCTTCTCAGCTGTGTCATGTGACCAGCAATCAGACTTTCCAAATAACGCAGCATCTTATGTGTGGACAGGAAGTCAGTCTCTCTTTGTATTCCTATGGGAGCCTCAATGTCAATCTCCTAGGAAGTAACTGACTTTCAGTCCTGTGTCAGTTGGAGATCAGAGTGTTGGTGACATGACACAGCTGAGGATCAGAACGGAGGTTATAACCCACAAATACAGTCAATGATGAGAAGATTACCTTCGCTACAGATTACATCATGTACCTTTCTAACAGGTCAGAGAATAAAAAATTGTGGGAATTTTTCTTTAATGGTGGACCTGGTGTTTCAGTGTTAAACCTCCTGTATCAACTGGCTATTGACCAATAATGAGTCTCACTGCTATGTTTGCAGAGCATGGATGACGGATCTCGCTATGGGTGAAACTTACTGGCAGACCTTAAAGAAGAACTCCCGCAAAAAATTTTATTCTCTGACCTGTTAGAAAGGCACATGATGTAATCTGTAGCAAATGTCATTTTCTTATCAGAGAATGTAATTGTGAGTAATAACCTCTCTTCTTATTGTAGCTGGGTCATGTGACCAACTCCCTGACCTCCAGCTGACCCTGGACAGGAATCCAGTTACTTCTCTATTCATTCCTATGAGACTGAAAGTGAGGCTCCCATAGGAATGCATAGAAAATTAGTCTTCCTGTCCACACATAAGATGCTGTGTGAATTGGTGAGTCCAATTGCTGGTCACATGACACAAATGAGAAACATCAGGGAGCTATAACTCAAAAATTCAGCCACTAGTAAGAAAATGACATTCACTAAAGATTATATCATGTACATTTCTAGCAGGACATGGAATAAAACATTTTGCGGGAGTTCTTCTTTAACAGTCAACAGTGTTAATTTAGGAGCAGGACCAATTTGCTGAGATTATCAAAAAGTCCAAGTAGATTGCTGAAAATTGCTTCATACAGTAAATGGTTGTTATTCACCCACATTTATACCTTGAGTAAGCTTAGGATAGGTCATCAGTATAGGAAACTGGACAACCACTTTAAGGTAGCTGCTGTAATCTAGTTCCATTGGGAAATGACTTGCTCGATAAGCTATGAGTACCATTTTCAATTGTATTTCTCTCCATTTTTTCAAAGTGTGAGGCTTTTCTTATATTGTTTAATCCCTTTAACAATTTATTTCCAATCTTTCCTTAGACAGATCGGTTCCCATGTCCTGCCATAATTTTTAATAGATATATTCTCTTGATCAGGGGCGGAACTATAGGAGAAGCCGTTGCTTTGGGGCCCAAACTCAGAAAGGGCCTACCCAGGAGGAGGGCTGAAAATTGTTATTGTCAGGACCCCCTCAACAGTATTATAACATTGTATGCAGAGACACTGTAGAAAATGGAAGAAGCGGCTGCTGAGCCTTGAGAGTGTGATCTTGACTAGCCACAGGAGTGGGCATTGCATGGGAGAAGGGGGATGTAAAGAAATTGCTGGGGGGGGGGGGCACCGTTCAAAAATTTGCTGTGGGATCCAGTCATTTCTAGTTACGCCACTGCCCTTGATCTTGCTATATTCCTTAATACTGTATATTGTTTAAATGTTATATCACAAGACCTGTGCATGGTATAGGAATTGGCATTTAGGCAGATTGTACTTATTTAATACTATGTATAATCTTGCTCTCAGTTATTCATGATCCTTGCTGGCAATACTTCTTTGTTTAGTAAGATCTATCAACACAAATGTTGATAGTTTAAACCATTCGGATAGACGCTTTTGGTGATTGATAGACGCTTTCACCATATCTAAGAATTTACCTTCAAACCCCATTGACTCCATTACCTTTGATAGCCTTGACTATCCCCTTTACGCTGCTCTGGATGGCATTTAGCCTCTAGCCATGTCTAACACTCGTCTAATGTTTCTTACTCTTGTTCTTCCTGTTATGACATCTGTTTGTGGTGGGGATATCCAATGAGATGCCACTTCCGCCAGTGCTTCAGCTAAGATCTTTGTTAAAGGGAGTCTTTCACCTGTTTTTCACCAATATAACTAACAGCAGTGCACCACACAAGATTGCATACACATCCCAGACATACCTGTGTGCACTGTGTGTCTGTATTACATGTCACATCCCAGACATACCTGTGTGCACTGTGTGTCTGTATTACATGTCACATCCCAGACATACCTGTGTGCACTGTGTGTGTGTATTACATGTCACATCCCAGACATACCTGTGTGCACTGTGTGTGTGTATTACATGTCACATCCCAGACATACCTGTGTGCACTGTGTGTGTGTATTACATGTCATATCCCAGACATACCTGTGTGCACTGTGTGTCTGTATTACATGTCACATCCCAGACATACCTGTGTGCACTGTGTGTCTGTATTACATGTCACATCCCAGACATACCTATGTGCACTGTGTGTCTGTATTACATGTCATATCCCAGACATACCTGTGTGCACTGTGTGTCTGTATTACATGTCACATCCCAGACATACCTGTGTGCACTGTGTGTGTGTATTACATGTCACATCCCAGACATACCTATGTGCACTGTGTGTCTGTATTACATGTCACATCCCAGACATACCTGTGTGCACTGTGTGTCTGTATTACATGTCACATCCCAGACATACCTGTGTGCACTGTGTGTCTGTATTACATGTCACATCCCAGACATACCTGTGTGCACTGTGTGTCTGTATTACATGTCACATCCCAGACATACCTGTGTGCACTGTGTGTCTGTATTACATGTCACATCCCAGACATACCTGTGTGTCTGTATTACATGTCACATCCCAGACATACCTGTGTGCACTGTGTGTCTGTATTACATGTCACATCCCAGAAATACCTGTGTGCACTGTGTGTCTGTATTCATGTACCCAGAATACTGTGTGCACTGTGTGTTGTATTACTGTCACATCCCAGACATACCTGTGTGCACTGTGTGTCTGTATTACATGTCACATCCCAGACATACCTGTGTGCACTATGTGTCTGTATTACATGTCACATCCCAGACATACCTGTGTGCACTGTGGTCTGTATTACATGTCACATCCCAGACATACCTGTGTGCACTGTGTGTCTGTATTACATGTCACATCCCAGACATCCCTGTGTGCACTGTGTGTCTGTATTACATGTCACATCCCAGACATACCTGTGTGCACTGTGTGTCTGTATTACATGTCACATCCCAGGCATACCTGTGTGCACTGTGTGTCTGTATTACATGTCACATCCCAGACATACCTGTGTGCACTGTGTGTCTGTATTACATGTCACATCCCAGACATACCTGTGTGCACTATGTGTCTGTATTACATGTCACATCCCAGACATACCTGTGTGCACTGTGTGTGTATTACATGTCACATCCCAGACATACCTGTGTGTCTGTATTACATGTCACATCCCAGAAATACCTGTGTGCACTGTGTGTCTGTATTACATGTCACATCCCAGACATACCTGTGTGCACTGTGTGTCTGTATTACATACACATCCCAGACATACCTGTGTGCACTGTGTGTCTGTATTACATGTCACATCCCAGACATACCTGTGTGCACTGTGTGTCTGTATTACATACACATCCCAGACATACCTGTGTGCACTGTGTGTCTGTATTACATGTCACATCCCAGACATACCTGTGTACACTGTGTGTCTGTACTACATGTCACATCCCAGACATACCTGTGTGCACTGTGTGTCTGTATTACATGTCACATCCCAGACATACCTATGTGCACTGTGTGTCTGTATTACATGTCACATCCCAGACATACCTATGTGCACTGTGTGTCTGTATTACATGTCACATCCCAGACATACCTGTGTACACTGTGTGTCTGTACTACATGTCACATCCCAGACATACCTGTGTGCACTGTGTGTCTGTATTACATGTCACATCCCAGACATACCTATGTGCACTGTGTGTCTGTATTACATGTCACATCCCAGACATACCTGTGTGCACTGTGTGTCTGTATTACATGTCACATCCCAGACATACCTGTGTGCACTGTGTGTCTGTATTACATGTCACATCCCAGACATACCTGTGTGCACTGTGTGTCTGTATTACATGTCACATCCCAGACATACCTGGGCCTGTGTCTGTATTACATGTCACATCCCAGACATACCTGTGTGTCTGTATTACATGTCACATCCCAGACATACCTGTGTGCACTGTGTGTCTGTATTACATGTCACATCCCAGAAATACCTGTGTGCACTGTGTGTCTGTATTACATGTCACATCCCAGACATACCTGTGTGCACTGTGTGTCTGTATTACATGTCACATCCCAGACATACCTGTGTGCACTATGTGTCTGTATACATGTCACATCCCAGACATACCTGTGTGCACTGTGTGTCTGTATTACATGTCACATCCCAGACATACCTGTGTGCACTGTGTGTCTGTATTACATGTCACATCCCAGACATACCTGTGTGCACTGTGTGTCTGTATTACATGTCACATCCCAGACATACCTGTGTGCACTGTGTGTCTGTATTACATGTCACATCCCAGACATACCTGTGTGCACTGTGTGTCTGTATTACATGTCACATCCCAGACATACCTGTGTGCACTGTGTGTCTGTATTACATGTCACATCCCAGACATACCTGTGTGCACTGTGTGTCTGTATTACATGTCACATCCCAGACATACCTGTGTGCATGTGTCTGTATTACATGTCACATCCCAGAACATACCTGTGTGTCTGTATTACATGTCACATCCCAGAATACCTGTGTGCACTGTGTGTCTGTATTACATGTCACATCCCAGACATACCTGTGTGCACTGTGTGTCTGTATTACATACACATCCCAGACATACCTGTGTGCACTGTGTGTCTGTATTACATGTCACATCCCAGACATACCTGTGTGCACTGTGTGTCTGTATTACATACACATCCAGACATACCTGTGTGGCACTGTGTGTCTGTATTACATGTCACATCCCAGACATACCTGTGTACACTGTGTGTCTGTACTACATGTCACATCCCAGACATACCTGTGTGCACTGTGTGTCTGTATTACATGTCACATCCCAGACATACCTATGTGCACTGTGTGTCTGTATTACATGTCACATCCCAGACATACCTGTGTGTCTGTATACAGTCACATCCCAGAATACTGTGTGCACTGTGTTGTCTGTATTACATGTCACATCCCAGACATACCTGTGTGCACTGTTGTGTCTGTATTACATGTCACATCCCAGACATACCTGTGTGCACTGTGTGTCTGTATTACATGTCACATCCCAGACATACCTGTGTGCACTGTGTGTCTGTATTACATGTCACATCCCAGACATACCTGTGTGCACTGTGTGTCTGTATTACATGTCACATCCCAGACATACCTTGTGCACTGTGTGTCTGTATTACATGTCACATCCCAGACATACCTGTGTGCACTGTGTGTCTGTATTACATGTCACATCCCAGACATTACCTGTGTGCACTGTGTGTCTGTATTACATGTCACATCCCAGACATACCTGTGTGCACTGTGTGTCTGTATACATGTCACATCCCAGACATACCTGTGTGCACTGTGTGTCTGTATTACATGTCACATCCCAGACATACCTGTGTGCACTGTGTGTCTGTATTACATGTCACATCCCAGACATACCTGTGTGCACTGTGTGTCTGTATTACATGTCACATCCCAGACATACCTTGTGCACTGTGTGTCTGTATTACATGTCACAATCCCAGACATACCTGTGTGCACTGTGTGTCTGTATTACATGTCACATCCCAGAACATACCTGTGTGCACTGTGTGTCTGTATTACATGTCACATCCCAGACATACCTGTGTGCACTGTGTGTCTGTATTACATGTCCACATCCCAGACATACCTGTGTGCACTGTGTGTCTGTATTACATGTCACATCCCAGACATACCTGTGTGCACTATGTGTCTGTATTACATGTCACATCCCAGACATACCTGTGTGCACTGTGTGTCTGTATTACATGTCACATCCCAGACATACCTGTGTGCACTGTGTGTCTGTATTACATGTCACATCCCAGACATCCCTGTGTGCACTGTGTGTCTGTATTACATGTCACATCCCAGACATACCTGTGTGCACTGTGTGTCTGTATTACATGTCACATCCCAGGCATACCTGCGTGCACTGTGTGTCTGTATTACATGTCACATCCCAGACATACCTGTGTGCACTGTGTGTCTGTATTACATGTCACATCCCAGACATACCTGTGTGCACTATGTGTCTGTATTACATGTCACATCCCAGACATACCTGTGTGCACTGTGTGTGTATTACATGTCACATCCCAGACATACCTGTGTGTCTGTATTACATGTCACATCCCAGAAATACCTGTGTGCACTGTGTGTCTGTATTACATGTCACATCCCAGACATACCTGTGTGCACTGTGTGTCTGTATTACATACACATCCCAGACATACCTGTGTGCACTGTGTGTCTGTATTACATGTCACATCCCAGACATACCTGTGTGCACTGTGTGTCTGTATTACATACACATCCCAGACATACCTGTGTGCACTGTGTGTCTGTATTACATGTCACATCCCAGACATACCTATGTGCACTGTGTGTCTGTATTACATGTCACATCCCAGACATACCTGTGTGCACTGTTTGTCTGTATTACATGTCACATCCCAGACATACCTGTGTGCACTGTGTGTCTGTATTACATGTCACATCCCAGACATACCTGTGTGCACTGTGTGTCTGTATTACATGTCACATCTCAGACATACCTGTGTGCATTGTGTGGCTGTATTACATGTCACATCCCAGACATACCTGTGTGCACTGTGTGTCTGTATTACATGTCACATCCCAGACATACCTGTGTGCACTGTGTGTCTGTATTACATGTCACATCCCAGACATACCTGTGTGCACTGTGTGTCTGTATTACATGTCACATCCCAGACATACCTGTGTGCACTGTGTGTCTGTATTACATGTCACATCCCAGACATACCTGTGTGCACTGTGTGTCTGTATTACATGTCACATCCCAGACATACCTGTGTGCACTGTGTGTCTGTATTACATGTCACATCCCAGACATACCTGTGTGCACTGTGTGTCTGTATTACAAGTCCAGGAAAAGCACTTTTATTCTGCTGGAAAACAGCTCCCAAGTGCCCGGCTCTGCTGCTGCAAGTGCTCAAAGCAAAACCAGACTGAAGAGGGGAGGGCTGCTTTAGCTGCTCATATCTTGGGATTGGTAGCTACTAGAAATATGAACCTGACCTTCTTTGAAAGCTGTAAAGAAATTGCTGGGGGGGGGGGCACCGTTCAAAAATTCAACTGGTGAGTGCCTGTCTTGGCAAGGCTGGGTCTGCGAGATCGTAGCTGGTCTTACAGGGAGGCTTCTCACACAGGGCAGTCCCAAGTGGAGGAATCCTCTCTATGATTTCCATTTGCCTAAATAGAGGATATGAGCAGATTTACTGTCATGTTTACAGGTGCAGAATTATATAGTCAAGAGCTTTTTAAAAAAAAAAAAAAAATTGCCAATCATTAATATTAACTTTATGTTGGCATTTATATAGTTACATAATATTAATACCAATCTACCAGTATTTCCAACCAGCATTGTCATACTTTTTATTGGTTGATGCCCTGCTTGGAGCTGATTTCACATGAAGAACATCAAACACTGTGCTGTGATATTGTCAAAATAATTTGGTCCAGCTATGATGTTTGAATTTTTCTTTAGCCCAGGAAAACAACAGATGGCTTCGCAAACTGTAAAGTTATTTCTGTTTCTGCAAAGTTATTATAGATGGCCCAAAACAGCCACAGGGCACTCTGCTTGTCCACTGGATGCTGAGAAGAATTCCTTGGCTAATGCTGCCATCTAGTGCCAGTTTTTAGTAAATGTGACACAGTAACAACAGATTTCTCATTTACTGCAGTTAAATATTTCTCTTATTTGCATACTTTAGTTAAATTGTGAAAGACACCAACACAGACATTGGAAATAGTATACACATAAGGATCACGTAATGAAATCATTAAGTAATAGGCTGGTATGTGTGAGCTGTTTCATTAGTTATATTCCGAGTATTGTTCTACTTAACAGTTCAGTTTTTGCATGCTTTATTTTTGGATGTGTATATGGTATTTTCTTACGCTTGCTGAGGACTTTCTGCAAAAATGATGGTAGGAGAGTCACTGGATTTTGCAATGTGCTGCCAACATTGAAATCTATCAGAGAGCTTCTCTGATAGTTCTCCAGTCCATCTTACTCCTTTCCTGAAGGATCTTCTGAGCTAATTTATATTTTTAACACTAAAGCGCATGCGCCGAATAGGCTTGCCTATTCGGCGCATGCGCTTTAGTGTTAAAAGCGCCGGCAAGGTGAACAGCCGGAGCCGGGATTGCGCAGGAACTCATCGTGCACCGCGCACGCGCGAGACTTGCGCGATCGCCGGCAGACGTGTCAATCATTTGCAAGAGGGGAGTGGTTATCTTGACTTGGAGAAAGTAGGCCGCTGCCCCCTTGACTTCAAGATGACTCAGGGAAGCGCGCGCTGCAGGAATAAAAGATCGATTTTGGACTGTTACAGGAATCGCTTGTCACGATGACACTGGTCACTAAAGTAAGGTACTGCTAACAGTTTATTTTCTGTCTAGGAGGTGACAGGTTCCCTTTAAAATCAAAGTTGAACTTTGATTTGGGAGAGAAGGCTGAAACCCTCTTATAGATTATGCTAAGGTGACCAAGAACATCATGGTACATTTCCTTGTAACTTTGCAAGTGCTATAAAGAAATTATAATAATGATTAAGAAAGTAAGGCCCCATTCACACGACCGTATGTACATTTACGCATCTTATCCGCATTTTTGCGGATAAGATGCGGAACCATACGGACCCATTCATTTTTCCATAGGAGAAAAAAAATGCGGAATGCACACCGTGTGCATTCCGCATCCGTATATTACAGAAGTTCTCCCGCAAAAAAAATGAAACATGTCCTATACTTGGCCGCAAAACACGTCTGTAGCCCCCTAAGGGATACTAAAACCAAAATGTGTCCAGTCAGTCTGTCAACAAGTGTTAAGTCTCCTCTACACAGACCAACTCATCAGGCAATTATCGGGAATGAACCGTATGTTCCCGATGCTCATCAGAGGAGGTGAGATGTGCATTTACCTTCAGCAACCATCTTCTCTGTATAGGGACCAGCAATTGCTGCTGTGATATCTCATCCCCATAGAGAATAATTGTTTCTGAGTATCAGATCTGTGTTTACCCAGCACAGTCTGCTGCTGAGATTGATTTTTGGTTTCCGCATCAACAATGCTTTCACCCAGTGAATAAGAATTTGCTCATTCATCAGGCGATCAACTGCACCTTTACACTGGGCTATTATTGGGAACGATCAGCAACCCATGTATATGCAGGGTTGCACCACCAATGAGGCCAGATGAGACGATCGCCTCAGGCAGCACCAGGTAGGGGCAAGAGGGGGCAATGGAAGGTTCATGGGCAATGAGCGCTTTCATTGTGGCAAAGGGGTTAAGGTAAGAAATTGGCATAGGGTGGGGGGGCGCCGTTTCAGTTTTCGCCTCAGGCAGCATAAAGGCAAGGTGCACCCCTGTGTATAGCGTTCTTTACACATACAAAATATCACAGGATCTTAATGCTGCCCCTTCAGTAATGTTGTCCACCTGATGCAACAAATGCCCAGCTAAATAATAGGAGTCAGTCATTATGCCTCCTTCAGCAGAAACTGGTGTAAAAAAAGTTGCAACGTTACATTGCAGCTAAATTGAGCTGCAATTTACGTTTTTTCGCTACCCTCACCACTTTACCAAAAGGGGGTGATGTGGTAGGCCATCGGCCCAGGCACATTTATCATAATTTACTCCAGTTTTCTGGTAAAATATTATTAAAAAATCGATGCCAGCTATGATCTGGTGTAGCCAAGCGCTTGGATTGCAGGAGGTGCCCCTCATCATAAATTAAATGTCTTCTCCAGGGGCACAGAGGATATCAAGAACAGCGTAGCACTCAACGATCTTGAGAAATCTCCCCCAATGTGTCTTTAAAGAAAGATTATGAAAATGTAAAGGAAAAAGCATTGCAAATATTTGGGGGATGTCTCACAACCAGAGCATGTTCCTGATCGGGATGTAGTGAAGATTATTCATATTTTTAATAGTATTTAATTTCTGCACATACTCACCTCTTCACTTAGTCGCTATTCTCCGTGCCTTTCTCAGACCAACCCTCATTTTTGTAGCTATTTACATGTGTGCTTATCTTTATGAATCTGCTCACTGACAGCTATCTCTCCCAGCTACCATATTCTCTGACTCCGAGCTAAGCTTGTAATGTCTTTTCAGTGGAGAGAGGGGGAGACTATTGGCAGCTTATCACCAGAGGGAAAAAAAGCCACTTCTGCCAAAAATGGTAGTTTCAGTTGGCAGTAGTTTAATATGTTTGATGGCCTTTATTAAGATATATTTCTGTATTCCACTTGATCCATGTAAAACAATATTGTTTTAACCTGATGAATGGAGAGGATCATATTTGTCAAATTTTTTCCATGTGAAATGTATTGTTAGCGTAAAAACAAAAACAACAGTTCTGACTTAGGCTACTTTCATACTTGCTCTAGCAGGGTGCGGCAGGCTGTTCCAGTAGGTTAACAGCCTGCCAGATCCATACTAACATTAGCCCATATGTGCTGCCGGAAGTCCGCTCTGCCCCAATTCACGCGTCCGTATACTGTGTCTGCATCCTTTCCGCAATTGCGGACAATTATGCAGATAGGATGCGGATCCATTCATTTCAATGGGTCCCGAAAAAATGCGGACAGTACACCGTGTGGTGTCCGCATCCGTGTGTCCGTTCCGACTGTCCGCATAAATAAATCCTCCTGTCCTACTTTTCTCCCGAATTGCGGTCCGTAGCACAATTAAAGTCTATGGATCCGCAAAAAATGCAGAAGACATGCGGAAAGGCATCCTCATGTCATCCGTATTTGCGGATTCCGTTCCAGGAGGGGTGAAAAAAAAAGATGTTATTCATCCTTCCGTTTTTTGCGGATCCGCAAAAAATGGATGACATATGGATACATCCTTTCCGTTTTTTACGGAAAAACGGAACGGATGTCCTGGAAAAACTGAGTTTTGACCGTTTGGCCGTTTTCCAGGATGTGCACACATACGGACGTGTGAATGGGGCCTAATGGGGACAGGGTCGGGCTGCAGAACGGCGAACATGCCAAGAGCATACTGCAGTTTTTGTCCAGCCGCCTCTCATGTTTGCCGTGCCCATCCCCATTATAGTCCGGAGCGGACTTCCAGTGCCACACACGGGCTAGCGTTAGTATGGATCTGGCAGACCTTTCCACTGCCGGACCCTGCTAGCACAAGTGTGAAAGTAGCCTTAATTGTCTATATGTCCTTCCAAAATCCATGTGGCAGTTCCAGGTTAAAGTGACTATAGCCACTAATTTGTAGATCCTAAGCCTATGGGCCTCCAGGATCATCACGAGCTCGATTTACACTATTTTTAAAAAACTCTTTTTGAGTTTCGCTACAAAAATGATGGATGAACTTTTGTAATACATTTGCCATGACACTTTTTGATGCATGGATTCCATTGTCTGTTTAGTACTGTGTCTGTTAAGATATGGTTAGCCATTAATCAAATAAAACGCACAATGCCTCTACGAAAGTCAAACAAATGAGTGATGAGATGCATGGCAGGCATCTATAACAAATTGATCATGGCGTGTGTATAATTTAGATTAAAAGATAGCACAAGAAGGGCGCTCTCCCCTGGTGGTTGATACTGATTTTTATTTTGAGTATTGCACTTATATTTTTAGCACTGGCCTCTAGCACATTGTACAGAACAATATAAATAATGCATTCACTGCAGCACATTTCATAGGGATATGCAGAGTTAATACTTCTTTTAAATCTGTACACCATTTATCACATTGTAAAAATGTATGCTTAAACAGAGTTTTATAATGATGGCCTATCATTAAAGAGAATCTGCCATCTCCAAAACAACCCCCAAAATAGAGTAAGCGCTGTATAGTCTAAGTGATGCTGAGTCCGATTATATCATTTTTATCTACACACCCATTTCCATTCTGATGCTGTGCTGCCACAGACAAGCAGTAGAATGCACTGAGAGGACTCCTGAGCTCACACATAATGGAGAGGACTCAAAGAGGAGTCCGCTCAATGCATTTTGCTGCTGGTTTGTTGGAGGACAGAGTATGAAGATACAAATGACATAACCGGACTGTGCTCCACTTACACTATACAGCGCTTACTCTAGTTTGGGGAGTGTTTTGGAGTTGACAGATTCCCTTTAAAGGGATATTCCGGTTCCCATGAATATAATATATAACTTATGTTTTAGATTAATTCATCATCAATAATTTCCTAATATAATGTCAATTTCACATATTTACCGTTCAGTAGTTATAAAAGTAGTTTTCTTCCTCTGCTCCCCACTGTGTTCCTCATAAATTACCATGGCATCAACCTGTAGTTCTGAGCCTTTGTTAGGTCGAGCATGCTCAGTGTGTTCTGTCAATTCTCTAGCTAAATGTTAGTGTGCTGCTGATTACTGAGTAGAGGGGGCGTGACCGGACTGTATATCAGACAGCCAATCAGTAATCATTTCAACTCTTAGCAGGAAAGCTAGGGATTGTAGTTTTGTGAGGGAAGATCAGGAGCCATGATACTCTCAGTGTGTTGCAGGCTCACACAGGAGCTAGACGCATGGATTGAAAGGTAAAATGAAGCTCTGGTTATATATATATAGGTATGGGTTCTGGTTGGGGCACAGCTTGCAGCCTTCATCCACTCTTTCTGGATATCACTCTTTTTATGTGCCATGAAAATGGCAGATCATTAGGCTATTTCCTGGTATTTCTGCATTGGATTTCTCACTTATTGTAATGGCAAGAATTTAGGCCACCCATTACTGTTTTATTTAATACCAGGCTTCTCAAGCTATTTTTTCCATAATGTTTTTTATTTGGTCCGCTGACAGATGTACAAGTACAACATAAATACCAGGACAGCGGAGTGATGACATAACTTCAGACATTAGATATAGGACCAGTAGCTATAATATATGTCATACGCATTCTCTTAAAGGGGTTTTCTGGGATTTTATTACTGATGAGCTATCCTCAGGATAAGTCATCAGTATCTGATCGGTGGGGGTCCGACACCCGAAACCTTCGTCAATCAGCTGTTTGAGAAGGTACCAGCGCTCCCATGAGTGCCACGGCCTTCTGTTAGCTTGTCCTAGGCCAGTGAAGTCACGTTCATCGGTCACGTGGCCTAGTAGCAGTTCAGCCCCATTCAAGTGGATGGGGCTGAGCACAATACCAAGCACAGCCGCTGTACAATGTACGCCGATGTGCTTGGTAAGCTGCGAGAAGGTGTCAGCGCTCACAGGAGCACCGGTACCTTCTCAAACAGCTGATCAGCGGGGGTCCCAGGTGTCAGACCCCCAACGATCAGATACTGATGACTAGAGATGAGCGAATGTGCTCGTAACAAGCACTGTACCGCTCGGCTCCCCTGCGCTCGCATGGGCGCAGGCAGCCGCTTCCGTCCTCCTCACCCGACGGAAGCGGCTGCCTGCGCCCATGCGAGCTCAGGGGAGCCGAGCGGTACAGTGCTCGTTACGAGCACATTCGCTCATCTCTACTGATGACCTATCCAGAGGATAGGTCATTAGTAGAAAAATCCTGGAAAACCACCTTAAATGTCCTGTTGCATATAAAGCAATCTCAGTGCATCAAATCACGTCAACAGAAGTAAGCAGAACAAAATGGGTAACAACTTCTGTGTTGTCCCACCCTCTAACCATATTCTTCACTGAGGTTAACTACTATTTTTATTCATTTTTCTCAAGCTTTTTGTAAGGGGCAAGATGTCAATGGCAGATTTAGAAAAGAATATTGGGGCACATTTATAAAGACCAGCATTTTAGATGCCAGTCTTAATAAGCCCTGCGCTGGCGCCGGCCTCTACATGACTTCAGCGGATCCTTCGCCGATTCTAAATGTAAGACCGCTTCCTTGCTGTCTTGCATTTAGACCATTTTCTACACCTAAACCAGGCGTAGAAAATGATGAATGAGATGGCCCCGTAGACCTGGCGTGAGCAGACAAAAAGTCGCAGATTCTGACACAACATGGCGTGCGTCAGATATACACCACAAAAGATGTGTTTATCTGTTCGTAACCAATTATCAAAAAAAAAAGTTACACATATTAAAACCTCTTAAGTGATTAGTATTCATATTTAAACCCTCCCCTCCACACGCGCCCTTCAGTTCCAGCTGTTTCTTTGTTCTAGCTAGGGGGCATCACAGGATTATACAGTGGTTTGTTGTGGGTGCTGCACCGTGTCAGACTTTGTTTGAGGGGTGTTTGTCAGTGACCAATGTTGGCATCTCCTTCAGATGTTGCTGTAGGAGAAAGACCTGTGCTGTCAAGCATATGATCAGTCCTGTCAAACTACTTCCCAAGGGGTGCCTTATCATTAACAGAGGCAAGCCTCACAGTAGTGCTGAAACTTTAGAGAGTTCTGTACAAATGTGTTATTTTTGTCTATTAAACCTTCAACACGCTCATTACCTGATTTCAAACTGTGTATTGTGCAGACGTAGGACACCGTGAATCCCACCTAGTTCAAGATCCAATTTTCTACATCAAACAGTACTCCCATCCATATGTTGTAATATTTTATGTTCAGGTTTACAGCCATTTTCACTGTTTTCTGTTTTTTTTTAAACTTAACCAATAATGACAGGCCTGTATTTAACCACGTCCAGACTAGGCCATTTACCACATTCCTGACCAAACCTAATTTTGCGAATCTGACATGTGTCACTTTATGTGGTAATAATTTTGGCAAGCTTTTACTTATCCAGGCCACGCTGAGATTATTTTTTCGTGACACATTGCACTTCATGGTAATGGTAAATTTGAGTCAATATATTTTACCTTTTAAAAATATCCAAAATTTACCAAAAATTTGGAAAGAGTCACTCTTTTCTAAATTTGAATCTCTCTGCTTTTAAGACATATAGTGATACCTCATAAAGTATTAATTAATATTCAACATATGTCTAATTTAGATCATTTTGGTAATGTTTTATTTTTTTTAGGACGTTAGAAGTCATTTTTGAGAGTTTAAAGAAAAATTTCAAAGTCAACTTTTTTATAGACCAATTCAGTAAACACCCCATTGTGGCCGTAAACTGCTGTATGAGCACACAGCAGGGCTCAGAAGTGAAGGAGGGCCATATGGTTGGGGGGGGGGGCAGATTTTGCTGAAATGGTCTTTGGTCGCCAAATTCCATTGGAAAAAACTCTGAGGTACTCCCATAGTGAAAACCCCACAAACGTGACCACATTTGTAGTGAGCACTTTGACCAAACAGGCATTTCACAGAATTTATAACAATTGGCTGTGAAAATGGTGATCCAAAGAAATGCTGCTTTATTCAGGGATAGCAGGAGAATATGACCCCACAATTTGCTACCCATTTTCTCTTGAAGTACTGAAGTATCCCATTTTTGGTTGTAAACTGCTGTTTGGGAATACACCAGGGCTTAGAACGTCATCTGGATTTCCTAATGTGGAATTTGCTTAAATGGTTTTTAAGAGGCTAAACTTTTTTTTTGTTGACTTGCTGTGTGAGAGTTCATTTTTTGCAGGACAAGCTGTTGTTTTCATTGCCATCATTTTGGGGTAAATTTGGTTTTCTGATTTTTTTCATTTTTTATTTTTAATAAGGTTCACCATGTGGTATCTATGATATGATAACTTTATTCTGCAGGATAATACAATTGATGGAGTAGATCATGTGATATTTTTATAGAGCTGGTCGTTATGGACATGGCGGTACCAAATATGTCTAAGTTTTACACAATAAAATCATTTTTAGTAAAAACAAATCATGTTTTTGTGTTGACATTTTATTAGAGGTATATTTTATTTTACACTTATCTGGCTATGGTCTTGTTCGTTTTTTGGTCTTGAGATGACGTTTTTATTGGTACCATTTTGGGGTACATATGACTTTTTGATAACTTCATATTATATCTAGAGATAAGCGAACGTGCTCGTAACGTGCACTGTACCGCTCGGCTCCCCTGCACTCGCATGGGCGCAGGCAGCCGCTTCCGTCCTCCTCAGGAGGACGGAAGCGGCTGCCTGAGCCCATGCGAGCGCAGGGGAGCCGAGCGGTACCGTGCTCATTACGAGCATGTTCGCTCATCTCTAATTATATCCCTATACTGAATCATTGTTTGCCGGCAGAAGATCGATATTAGACACCACAATCTGCCGTCTTCAAATGATGATTTTTTTTTTAACCTGTCAAGAGATTTGGATTGCCCGATGAATGAGTGTTTGCCAGCGACTATGAACACTTGTTAGCGATCAAATCTGCAAGTGCAATACAGGCTTTGCATTGCATACAATTTTGCATAAGTCAATAGTACAAGTGGCCACAAGAAATTGTAATGTATCTATATCTTATCTGTAAGAAATGTCTAGTTCTAATGTTATGTGCTGTTTACCACAACCCACCCCTATTCCTAATTGCTCTTCATTTTGAAACATGGTTGAAAATTGTCCAGGACAGAACCACCTTTGCTGAAGTGTCATATTTCACATGTCAATACAAGTTTATGGGGAGGGGAGTAGTGAGCAGCAGCAGTAGGAGTAAGACATAGGCGAAAGGCACAGACAAAGAGCTGAATAGGAACTGTACATCTCAGTCCAAGTCCTTTATTCACAATCATACAGGTCAGTGTTACTCTGTAATATTCTCCATGATCCTGAGACTGGTGGGTGAGTAAGAGAAGGTTGGGAAGTGTGTAGTGCAGGGAGGCTAAACCTGTGTCCCTCCAGCTGTTGCAAAACTACAACTCCCAGCATGCCTGGACAGCCTACAGCTATCAACCTGCAGTAGGGCATGGTGGGAGTTTTAGTTTTACAACAGCTGGTGGGCCGCAGATTGAGCATCCCTGGTGTAGTGGATAGGGGCTAATCTCCACCAACCATCTGTCGGATAACTGCAAGTAGACATTCAGCATGCACAGGTCAAAACTGCTAAAATATGCCAGAAAGTGTTATTCCTCAGGCACACACATTGTACTATTGATTAATGTAGTGCTTGTTGAAAGTTTACGCTTTAAAAAGTGCTATCACCATTACTGCCTCCACCACTATTACCACTCCCGTATAAAATCTAGGTGAAGATGGCTTTTAGTATCCTAGAGAAGTTACTGTCTTCCCTTCCAGCAGTAGATTTTGTGAAAGCCATAGCTCCACTGAATGAGTTATATGAGAAGAAAGTTTTGATTGTCATACGGGGGAGAGAGAAAGTGACAAGATCCATGTTAGCATCAAGATTGCATATTCATGTGAAGCTGTAAAAATGTAGCGTGTGACTCTGCCAGCCCCTTGGGATAATGTGATGGATTTATGCATGTGACAGAAATGTCTCTTAGACAGAAACCTTTAAGCATTTACAAGAAGATGTTATAAGGATTAAATACCATTTTAGAGCAAGAAGACACCTAAGCAGTAGAAGAACTGATGAGTTAGATCTGCTTTCATAGTAGCATCTAAGAGCTAAGGGAAAATACTGTACATATCACTCTATTTATGGACCGGCTCGACAAGAAAAATATTGAGGTCCTTTTTATTTTTAATGTTTCACTTATTTTGCACCGAATACAGATATATGCAAACACTTGGGCACTTTGCTCACATTATACACAGATCCACCATAACATTAAAAGCTCCTGCCTAATAGTGTGTAGGGTTCCCCTTGTGCCACCAAAACAGCTCTGACCAATCGAGGCATCAACTCCAGTAGAACTCCAAATGTGTCATGTGATATGTGGCATGAAGACATTAGATCCTCATAGCCCTGGCTTGCTAAATTCTGTTACTAAAACCTTTGGGCACACCTAATCACATTACGTGTTTTTAGGGTATGAAAGTGGGCATATTACATCTGATATTCCAAAGTTTAAATGACCCTAATTAAGAAATATGGTACACTGAAAACTGACGTAAGGAGGTTGTCCGAGCTTTTTAATATTGATGTCTTATCCTCAGGATAGGTCATCAATATCAGATCGGCGAGGGTCCGTCTCTTGACGTACCCGCCGATCAACTGTTCCATAGACATACAGCAGCGGACAGGAAGAAAGAAGGGAGACGGCACCCGCGCACTGTCTTGATCCCCATCAATATTAAAAAGCCCAGACAACTACTTTAAAAAATGTTTAATAGTCTGAGCAAAATTCTGAGTTTTGAGATCCTTCCACCATTCACCAAGTATCCACTAACCACTTATTTACTAGAGATGAGCGAGCAGTGCTCGTTACGAGCACTGTAACGCTCGGGTCCCGTCTGTAATGCCCGCAGGCATTGCGGATCCGTCCTCATCTGCATGTAAGTCAATGAGGACGGATCGTTTGGTATGACACTCATACCAAACGGTTCCGTCCTCACCCGTCTTAAAGTCAGTGGGGACGGAACCGTTTGGTATGAGTGTCATACCAAACGATCCGTCCTCATTGACTTACATGCAGATGAGGACGGATCCGCAATGCCTGCGGGCATTTCACATGGGACCCGAGCGTTACAGTGCTCGTAACGAGCACTGCTCGCTCATCTCTATTATTTACCGTCCCTAAAGATGCTAGAACATGGGTAGTCCTACCCCAGGCACTGCGATAGTTAATACATCACCTCATGCATCTCTGGATTAAAACCACACTTCTGGTGTGGCAGGTTATGAGCTTTCTAGGAATACGTCATGAGGCAACCCCTTTAGGTACCGTATTTCTGAAGAGCTTCTTACTCCATTCTTGCTGTCTCATCTTAGACATGTTGACGTACACAAATGCATAGAGATCTGAGTAGAGTATTATTTTCATTGGTCCCCGAAGGACTGAGGAAAGTGCTGAAACCGGTCGCATGAACATCAATCCATCTTCTCTCCCTGTGGGGCCCTTGATGCTCTAGCATCATAAACCACTTTAACCCATCAGTATCAGATATTTCCCGCATTAGACTGCATCTTCAGTGTGGTGCGGGAAAGAGGCCTATTAACAGTCATAATCTGTTATCTTATAATTAGCTTGGCAGTTTAATTCTAATGGCACATTAATTAATATGGATTTTATAGGCATTTTTTTTGTTTAGACTTTAAAATAATCATCAAGACTGTGAAATTCCTTGAAACGGGACCAATGTAAAGAAGGGGCCACCAGGGAGAAGAATCACAGAGACGTCACACTGTCTAACTCTGACTGCTCACTGGTTAAAGAGAATGGCAGGTTAACCCGAATTCCCCAGGGATGGCTTCAGCCATGTTCATTTTCTGCTGAGGAAAGCTGGCTTTAAGAGCTCCTTATGGCAAATTGCTGACTCCTCCTTGGCTTCCTCTGCTTACCAGTGCTCCCCCCCCCCCCCCCCCCACTAATTTATGCAGAAGAAAGGGAAGGGCTGAGGAAATTGTAACAAAGTGGCATATGGTAGAGATAATTTCTGTTCTTTATGCAGTAAATATGCAAATGTCGCATCTTATTTAGAAGGGGTGTCATTAATAACCCGGGCTTGAGATGGACAGCTGGACTACTTTTCAGGAAAGATTACCTGCCCAGCCTGTGATTTCCATATTCCTAGCCTATTAACACCCAACACGTAAATTGAATTAAAATTTAGTGATATAAAATTGCACTTATCATCCCAAACCATTAAATTTATTATCAGGGCTAGGTTTTCCAGCTCAGTCGGTTATAATTTCCAGAGCTCTTTATCTATATAAATTTAATTAGCCTTGATATCATCACTATATTATAGAACTAATTAAAGATTTAGATAAGTGCTGAGAGAGCTTATTTAATACCCCATAAAGTTCAATGTGGAAAATGAAAAAGGCCGTACTTCAGACGGTTGTGAAGTTTATGAAACCCAGCGCCTGTATCAGTGGATTTAGAAAAAAAAAACGAAATCTGATTTAATTGCACTTAATGGGCTTCTTAATGTTTAAAATATCATTCAATTCTTGTTGCTGTTTCATCTTTGTGAACAGAAGCTTTTTGTAGTGTATATAATGAACGACAGACTGTGTTATGAAATGTATTCAGTTTGCTGTATCAGTACATAGCATCATAAATGCATTGCAGTATGGTGGGCTGCCCGTGCTCATCCACAGAGATAAACCTGTTCCCTGTGCGGTGTAATATAGAATATCACATGTCCATGTGGGAGCACTTATCGCTATCCAGTTATGGCAGACAGTGTCAACCGCCCCGCTGACAGTGCATGACCTCAGTAGCAGGAGCCAAAACAAATGGCACTGACTGCTCAGGAACGAGGAGGCCTAGGGTAAAACAAGCAACATGCACAGGACTGTATTACAATTCTGTATAGTACCCATATGAAAACCTACTGCCAAAATATGTTATCATATAGAAGATTACAAGTTCAGTTGGTGCATCCAACCTGTCCTAATTTCACATGCACACAACTGTATTTACAGTCCGCACCCGATCCGCATTTTTTGGCAGATCAGATGTGAACCCTTTGCTTTCGATGGGGTTGCGAAAGATGAGCACAGCATACGATGCGCTGATTTTAGAACAAGCATTTGCTCAGTAGGGGCAAGTGCCTAACATCAGGCATGGGATTCAGCCAGTTCCCTCCAATTCTCCAGATCTGGTTGTTAAAATTACAACTGGATCGGAGAACCGTGTTAGGCCTCATTCACACGTCCATATTTGGGCACATCCTGGAAAACGGTCAGTTTTTCCAGGACATCCATTCCGTTTTTCCGTAAAAAACGGAAAGTATGTATCCATAGGTCATCCATTTTTTGCGGACCCGCAAAAAAACGGAAGGATGAATAACATCTGTACTTTTCTTTTTTTTTCTCCCCTCCTGGAACGGAATCCGCAAATACGGATGACATGCGGATGCCTTTCCACATGTCTTCCGCATTTTTTGTGGATCAATAGACTTTCATTATGCTACGGACCGCAATTCGGGAGAAAAGTAGGACAGGAGGATTTCTTTATGCGGACAGTCAGAACGGACACACGGTGTACTGTCCGCATTTTTTCGGGACCCATTGAAATGAATGGATCCACATCCTATCCACATAATTGTCCGCAATTGCGGATGCGGAAAGGCTGCAGACACATTATACGGACGTGTGAATGAGGCCTTACCGGCTGAGTCCCGATCCGGTGCTCTGGCGGTGGCAGGGCAGCTGGAGATGTTCGCTTCCATTGCTTTGATAGTTTATTTCCTTTGGTGGTATGTGTGTGTAGTGTATATATGGTGTATTTATGTATGTGTACTATGTATGTGGTGTATTTATGTATGTGTACCATGTATATGGTGTATTTATGTGAATGTGTGTTGAATATATATGGTGTATGTATATGTAAACGTGTTGTGACGCCACGTGTCCGCCATTGAGTAGAGAACCTGTTGTTAAAAATTTGAATCCCACCCTGATCCTGACATCATTGTTGGGAAACAGCTACAAAAAAGCTATACCGTGATCTCAGCAATGTCTGTGATTTGTGCTCCACCTAGTCTGTAGTAAAGGGTTAATATCCTCATGCAGTTCTAATTTAATAATGAATATTTCTGCCGACTAGTAAACCATTCAGAACTTGTCAAGTGACACTTCAGATTTTGGAAGACTGACTCCTTGCATGTCACCCGCCAGGTGCACGGTAACTAGGGCCACCAACGTTTAATTCATTCTTGCAGTGGCGTAAGAAAATGATGTATCAGGACACGCCATGAGCGCTCAGGTCATTCTGTGGAGCAGAGATTGAATATCTCAGAGAAATGAGGATTTCATTGTGAATTCTCTGGGTCTTTCTTAAAGCCCTCCTCCCACTGTGCTAGGTGAGAGGTGAGAATTAGCATTTAAATAGAGAGGTATTAATAGCACATGTGAGCTCCTGCAGCTCCAGAGATCATTCTACCACCTTTTCTATATCGGATGCATCTATTGTTTCTTTTCCATTACCCCTTCTCACAGAGTCTCCAATCTCATTTTCTTACCTATTTGCTTCATAGCTGCAATCTTTTAACAAAATACTGTTTTCGTACAGTGCTGAGCCTTGAGATAACATGCATATATTTACAGTATAGAAAGCATATATTTACTAAGTGGGCTACATAGCTGTTTTGCATCTGTGTTTTTGGTGCATTTTTTGTGGTAAAAACGCCACCTCCAAATGTTAGCTAAAAGTCCATGGGAAATAAAAAAAAAAAAAAACACAGGACACACAAGCATTTTGTTTGGTCCTGATGGTATTTTTGTCTTTCTTGTTTTTGTTTTTGTTTTGCTTTTATGGCTTTTTCAAAAACGCAGCATGCTGTGGGTTTTGCTGTTTTTACAAAACACAGTGAAGAAGATACTAGTAGTAAGACACAGTGGGGGTCACTCATCAAAGACTGACATTTCAACACCAGTCTTCAGATGAAGAAGAAGGCAGCACTCCAAAAAATAGAAACTTTGCAAGCAAGTTTTAATATCCCTGCGCCTCCAGAGTATGTGCTTAATTTATGAGGAGCCGCACGCCTCCTCATAAGCACATCTTCCTCTAGTCAATGCTTCTAGATTAAAATCTCTTCTAGCTTATAGCTGGAGTAGATTTCAATCATCATGTATGCCAGTAAACTGGCATAAATGTGCCGGGGCCGATGGCAACATCCGCATCACACCCTTTTTTTTTTTTCAGTGAGGAGTAGAAACACCACTCGCAACTGCATTTAAAAAGTCATAAACCTGCAATTTTTTCCAGTTTCTAGTATAAAGGGGCACAGTAAATGACCCCCACTGTAAACATAAAATTACAGCAAAAAAGCACTGATTCTGGAGTTTTTTGCAGGTAGAAAAAACACCAGAAGCAAATGCATGTGTGTAAGGGCCCTTACAGTTTATTTTTCAGAAGCAGCAGGGCAATGCTTGGACAGTAATGAGTCACTGTGAATCATCTACTTTCAGTACATCAGTATTCAGCAAGCAGTATCACTCACAATACAAAACATACAAGTTGATGAAGGGGAAAAATGACTAAAGATGGAAGACACAAGTGAGATGTGAAGGAATCATACATAATTAAATATCTGTGATTCATTTCTACAACACAACGGATATTTTGTGCCCTAGAACAGATAATAATATAGACTTCTGTAATAAAATGTCCCAAATAGTACAGCAGTTTACTAAATGAACGTTCCATGAGTAAATGATTAGGCTGGGGCCACACACCAACATGTGTCCCGTGACAGCAAGTTTCAGATATATAAGTACAGTGATCCCTCAAGATACAATGGCCTCAGGATACAATATTTTCCACATACAATGTCCTTTTCTGACCCATCGTAAGTTGAAACCAGACTCAACATACAATGTCTCAGACTCAGATCCAACCCATCAAGGCCACTTCTCTGGTAAAATAGCTGGATTAGTTACTAGTTATCAGCTATTCCTGACTGTTATATGTAAGGACTTGTTTATCTGTCTTAGTTATCTGCTTATTTTTCTCTTATCTTGGATGACATTTTTGGGCTTTGGAAGCAATTACTCAACTTAAAATGGTTTCAACATACACTGGTCGTCCTGGAACCAATTAATATTGTATCTTGAGGGACCACTGTATATATAAAAGTATAGTCAAGTAGCAGAAAAGACACTTGCATTGTGGTCTATGATGGTTAAGTTGTCTTTGACCTGGAATCCTGCAGTGTTGGATTATCTTGCAGCTGTTGTCACACTGTAACACTATTAACAGTCATTAGATGTAGCCCTAGCCTTAGTGCACAGATCCTACTGTAACAAGTCAATTTTGTTAGGATTTTAATGTGTCAATGATTCAATGGCAGCTCCAACATTTTTATTTATTTATTTTTTTCCATTTTGAAACATGTATGATTGTCATTTGGTTCTTTAGCAGACCGCATAAACAGACCGTATAATTTGACTTGGTTTGTCTTGTCATTTTGCAGGCAGTACTATGAGATGATGTACAACACTGCGGATGAGCTGTTAAATCTGGTGGTGGACCAAGGGGTGAAATACACAGAACTGGAGTACATCAATGCCCTCAGCCTTCTTCATCGCAGTCAGACAGGTGTAGGGGACCAGACTACCCAAAATATGAGGCTGCAACGACTCAAGGAGATCATCTGTGAGCAGGCTGCCATCAAGCAGGCCACCAAGGACAAGAAGATAACCACCGTGTGAACAGTAACAGAAGTAGCAAGGTTTTGTTCACACACTCTGAGACTTGCAACTAGTATCAACAAGAGCTTATCACCATCTTATTGAATATTGTCCTTTCTTAATTTTCCTCTAAATCTGCACGTTCTGTCTTTTAATCTGATATTGTCTGCTTTTTTTTAATCCATGGGTAACAGTGTACTATGTTACCTGATATAGAACCAATATATTCACCATGACGCTACTTATTTTTGTACGTGTGGTCTTTCATAACTGTTCTTAAAATGAGTTATTAGTAAATATTCTAGTGACATAGATGAGTATGATATTGGTGTGCTGAGATGTGACGGCTACAAATATTCTCTATGACCACTTTCACATGGTGAGTATTTGTAAGCTAAAACCTGGAGTGGAGCCTACAGAGAAAAAAGTATTTGTGCCTCTTCTGTGTTTTGAAGCTGCTTCTGGCTTTGGTATACAAATACTGATGAAAAATACTAACCAAATACTGACCGTGTGAAAGTGGCTTGTAAGTAAGAGGGTGGGGAGGGGGCACTATCCTGCTGAAAAATGCTAGTTGGAAGCCGTGCCATGAGGTACCACACGTGGCTGCAGGATGTCCTGCACATATCACTGAGCTGTGTCTTTCGTATGACTACTAGGGGTGACCAGTTGTCGTATGCAATGGCTCCCCAGATCATCACACCAGCAGCTGGGGCAGTGTGTTGCTTAGCAGCCAAGGCAGGATTGGAGTGCTCACCACTAGGCCTCCATACTCAACCCAACTGTTATAGGATTCCTAACAGAACCTGGATTTGTCGCTAAAGACAATACCATTCCAGTTCATAGCATTTTTTTAATTTATTGATTGGGCACTGGATTATGACTTTTAGGAAAATTATCAGCAATGCCCAGAAATTTGGAAACCCCAAATCTCCATCAACTGCTCAATCAACTGTTTCCCTTTCACGTCAGTATTAAAAAAATTAAAAATAAAGCATATCCATGGTACCTGGTACATTTTTTTCAGCAGTAGCTTACTTTTTTTCATGGGGTTTTTTCCATAGACATCAATGGTAAAGGGGTAAAATACACTGATGAGTAGGAGGTGTACCTGGAGTGTATTTGATGGTGTTTTCACCACCAAAAAAAATACCTATTTTCAGCGGAGGATTCTTTGACTGATCTGCTGCTGATTTTGGTATGTGTACATAACCTAAAATCTGTGGAGTATAGAAGAATAAATGTGATGTAACAGAACAAAAATGGCAGATTACCAAACTGATATTTTACTTATAATGTATTAATTACAAATGGAGAGATTTGTATGTCCAATAGCTGGTGTTGCCCTTTGCCAGAAAATACCTCCAGGACGTCCCAGTATGTCATGGTTTTCCTCCTGCTATTGTATTTATTGAATTTATTCTTGCTTGGCCAGTGATCCTGTCAGCAAGGACTGTACAGATTGCTGGTAGAGTCTATCTGGATACTGGGAAATATTTGTTCACAACTCCAGGTGGCAATGAAATGCATAAAGACACATAGAAAAACATACTTTAGCATCATCATTTTCAACAAAAGTTTTCCGAAAGTGGAGTTTTACTTTAAAAGCTTACCATATGCAATGCAGTGTGTTTACCTTGAACTTTACAAATAGAAACCAGAAGAAAAAAAATCCGTATTTCTCTGTATTCTGAAAGCCCATCGGCAGTTTTCTGTTCCCATTTTCCCCTCCAATAGTCTGTGTTATAAGCTATCCACTAATATACTGCATGTTAGCTGTAGTAATGGTTTAATGATCCCAGAAGGGACTGCAGGAGAGGAACTTGAACACTATAACATTTGTACGCACTATTCTGTGTGAAATGAAATGATCTAAAGTAGTGAATATAAAACAATATGAGTAGACACGATTAATACAAGATTAATACAAGGGGGCAGTGGTGTGAATGCAGAAACACACTGTCTCAGATTTGGTAATGTATCAAGGTGTCAAAAATCTGTCTAAAAGTGGTGAAAATTGTGCTTCTAGGGTTTCTATCCTTTTTCAACATGCTTGTAAAAGGGACGGAACTTACTGGGAAAAGGCGGGCCTAATTTGCGTCAAAATTTTGGCGCAATTCTGACATAAAAATCTGTCTCAAAGGTAAGTGAACCAACAGTTGGTATAGAGTCAGAGAACAGTGTCTGTCCCTACTCCAAATTTCTCCTCCAGCCTGAGCCCCTGTGATAAATCTGGTGCAGGTCTACACAGCCTGTATAAGATTACTCCATCTACAGGCTCAGTAAATCTGTATGTGGATTAGGGTAGTGCTTCGATTTACCATTAAAGGGGTTGTCCAAGTTATGGAAAAAAAAATATAGCACTGTAAATCTGATGGGCAGCAATATATAACTAAGTTCAGCAAGTTTTAGGCAAAAAAAATCTATATTTCCTAATTTCCCTGGTTCTCTTCTGGCCTTTGTTTACATGCAATAATAACAATCTCAGCCCCTCCCCCTTCTCCCCCCCCCCTCTCTGCAAAGGGAATGAATACAAGTGCTGAGTGACATGTCTGCCTGCTGGAATACTCAGCAGCATGTTGTATGTGTAGGACTACAAGTCCCAGCTGTACAATGACACTGCTGATACACACAGGAAATTCTCCCTACCTGTTCTTGTACAATACAATTCCTCTACAGCTCTTGTGCCCAGCATTTGTCTCCTCTCACTGCTGCAGCTACTATTTGTTGTAAAGCCTTGAGCCCTCAGTGTGTTCTGGCTGAAGGGGTTAATGTTTTATCTGAAGGAATCCAGGGAGAGAGCAGATAGCAGCCTGGCAAAGAAAGGGGGCGTGGCCAGTGACTTCTGGTGTACAGACTGTTATCTGAACTCTGAGGCTTGTGCACTAAACATCACAGACCAGGGAGATAAGGTGACATCACAGGTCATGTGACCCTCAGTCAACTCTGAGAAACCAGCAGCTTTAGAAACACAAAGTATATGGGAAAGTTGTTATACTTGACAAGTTAGAAACATATAAAGAACAAAAAAACCCCTTTAATTGCTGAGACATACCCAGGCATTCAACTTGAAACCGAGGAAAGTCTTGGAGCAGCCAGTGCAAACACTACCTGAAACTGCTAATGTGCCCATGTGATAATGCTTCCAGAGAGCAGAGGTTTCATTATCTACTGTATGTGATCACAATCCACTACTGACGCAAAAACCTATGGAACAGATTGATAGGAAGGAGTCCCACTGTATTAAAGGTCATCTCCATCTAAAATCATTTAAAGGGGTTGGCTCATCTCAGATAATGGGGGCATATCACTAGGGTATGCCCCCATTGTCTGATAGGTGCGGGTCCAACCGCTGGGACCCGAACTTATATCGAGAACGAAGCCCCAAAAGTGGTGCGCAGCCACCCTCCATTCATTTTCTATGGTGCTGCCGAAAATAGCGGTGCGCTCCCATTCACTTCTATGGGGAGAGCACTTGTTGGTGGCAGGACCGGAGTCTTCCAGCAACCACTTTGCAGGGCTTCATTCCCGATATAGGTGCAGGTCCCAGCGGTGGGACCCACACCTATAAGACAATGGAGGAATATCCTAGCGATATTCCCCCATTGTCTGAGATGAGACAACCCCTTTAAAGGGGTTCTCCGGTAATTAAGAAAATGAAAATACTTAAATATTACTTCATTATAATTTTATTCCCAAATATCTTTCATTAGTTATAATGGCTCGTTTTGTCTGAGGAACAATCATCAGGAGAAATAAAATGGCTGCCGTCCTATTAGTGCACACAAAACCTGTCCTAATCACACAGGAGGACAAGTTACTTGACAACACTGAGGTAAGGAGCTGCCTCATCCTCCTCTCTGCTCTAACTGCCAGGTATTATGATCCTGAATACAGTTTAATATGATATTTAGCTGAATCTTTGTGGGAATGGAATTCATGAGCAGCAGCTCTTGTCTGCAGTCTCCATTGTACCACAGTCTGTCTTGTCCGTCGTCTCTGTACTTCATGTCTCCTCATGAACTCCATTCCCACAAAGATTCAGCTAAATATCATATTAAACTGTAGTCAGGATCATAATCCCTGACAGTCAAAGCAGAGATGAGGATGAGGCAGCTCTTTACCTCAGTGTTGTGAAGTAACTTATCCTGCTGTGTGATTAGGACAGGTTTTGTGTGTACTAATAGGCTGGCGGCCATTTTGTTTCTCCTAATCATTGCTCCCTAGACAGAACGAGCCATTCTAACTAATGAAAGGTATTTGGGAATATATTTATAATAAAGTAATATTTAAGTATTTTCATTTTCTTAATTCCCGGAGAACCCCTTTAACCCCTTCACGCCCAGCGCCGTACATGTACGGCGCTGGGGCGATGCGGGCACATGGCGCCCGCTCGCGGGTGCGGCGGGCGTCATGGCCGGCAAGTCTCTGCTGTTTCTAACAGCAGAGACTTGCCGCTACTTACCGCCATCGGCGGCGTCTTCCTGGTTGATTAGATGCCGTGATCACGGCATCTAGTTGCGTTTCAACCCGGAAGCATTCCCCCCGTGTGGCCAATCGGGGTGTCTGTACACCATATGAAAACTGTAATCCTCGCTGGTGAGGATTACAGTTTTCAAAGTGCAATTTTTATTCTGGCCACTAGATGGCAGGCCAGGATAAGAAACGAGCAATTCATGGATTTCTGAGTCTATAAAATCCATAATTGCTCATAAAGAAAAAAAAAAAGCCACAATATATAAGCCCATATTTGAGCTTTCTAATAGTAAAAAAAAAATTAAAAAAAATGTTTAAAAATATATAAAAAATAAAAAAGATGTAAAAGTTCAAATCACCCCCCTTTCCGTATAAGTAAAAAATAAATACCTAAATAACAATAAATATAGACATCATGGGTATCACCGTGACCGAAAACGCCCGTACTTTTAAAATATAAAAAAAAAAAATTCCAATACGGCGAATTGTGTGGCGGAAAAAAGCGTCTAAATGGCGATTTGCCGTTTTTTGTTGCTTTTTTTTCTAAAAAAAATTAAATAAAAAGTGATCAAAAAGTCATACACACCCCAGAATGGTATCAATAAAAACTTCAGATCGTCCCGCAAAAATGAGCCCCATACAGCTCTGTACACATAAATACCAAAAGTTATAGGGGTCAAGATTTGACAAGGAAAAAAAAAAAAAAAGGGCAACTTTCTAATTATTTTATCACTATGAAAACGCAGGAAAAACTATACATATTAGGTATTGCCGGATTCGTACTGAACAGTAGAATGAAAGTAACGGATCACTTTTAATGCACATCGAACGCTGTAAATAAGAAACCCGTAGAACTGTAGCGGAATAGCGTTTTCTTTGCAATTTCACCCGGTTTGGAATTTTTTTCCCGCTTCCCATTACACCGTATGCAATATTAAATGGTGGCGTTGGAAAGTACAACTTGTCCCGCAAAAAACAAGCCCTCATACAGCTATGTGAACAGAAAAATAAAAGAGTTATGGCTGTTTGAAGGAAGGGAGCGCAAAACGAAAATGCAGAACCGAAAAAAGCTCCGGGGGTGAAGGGGTTAAGGCACTGTAGCCTTCTGTCATATACATATACAACAGAAAAAAAGAATATACCAATGTATACCAGCCCAACAGATAACAAAAGGACACTCTTTTGGCCTCCATTGACCTATATGTGAATATTTTAGCTCCTGTTCAGAGTCTTTAACTTGGGTGGTCTTCTAGCACAGCAGAGTTTCTCACTTAAAAAAGCTATCTTGCGAAAATGATTTAAGCACAATTATTTAAGTAAATTATTAAGTACTGATTCACGGGTGTCTGGACTGCTAGAACCCTCCGTGCCTGTCCCGTAGAAAATACTGGAGTGGTGGACCGATCTGTACACTACCACTCCATTCAAAGAGAAGACTTAGGTACCCCTTGTTAATGGGATTGCAGAGGGTCCCAATGGTAGGACCCCCAGCAATATGATATTTATCTCCTATCCTGTGGACAGTGAGAGACAACACCTCCCCTATGCTATACCAGTTGTGTGGCTGGTCAGGGCTATTTATATTATTATAATGAAGGTATAATATTATTACCAATGTAAGGCTCCACTCTTTGCATTTTTATCTAGGCCTATCAAAACAATAGAGCTTTCATTCCGTCAGTCATTTCAGTGCTCTCCCTACTATTGTAATGAGGATTACCTTGCAGATAAGCCCTTCTCTGTGCAGCCATTAAACCGAAATTACGCTTCCTCTGAGAACTTTTATTTCTCTGTGATACTGCTACAGAAAGAGATTATTTGTAGTGGTATAAAACTGACAAAATTAAAACAAGAAACAGGCAAAAATTCTAAAAACGTTTTTTAAAAATAGCCCTTTCTGATGGAAGTGTCCTTTTAAGATGATCTTGTATTTTCCTGAGAATGTTTCCACCATGTTCCTGTACTGATGAGAGGTTTTCTCAATCCAACCTTTATTAGTAGCCATGTAATCTTCCCATTCCGTTCTCTGATCGTTCTGTTCTCGTTCTGCCTGGTGAGCTCCCTCTCAGCGCCCCCACAGTGCTCCCTCATCCTCGAATATCTGTGAAACGTCTGAAGAAGAAAAACCCTTGAGATTGTTCTACAGCACACGTCTTCTGTAGGGAAGGGTTTTTATATTGTAACTTGAGATGTTCTTTCATATTCATTCCTTAGACACCCTCATCGGTGGTAAAAGCTTTCATCCCATTAGACATGTATAATTCCAACACCAATATCTCCACCGAGAGAACAGCAGCACAGGCGACAAGCCGTGCGCCTTATACATTTACAACCGTCACATGCACAGGAAGCTTGGTTTGCGTGAAGCACATAAAAGTCAATGATCTGAGGTAACGACTGGGTTCACATAGGGTAAACTACACCACTATTGCACTGGAGCAACAAAAATCACATGCTATATTAGAACATTTTTATTTCATGACATATGGGCTTAAATATAATCAGCGTGGTCTAAAAACCACCTAAAAGCAATACAATCTGTGAATGGGGAGAATAAATCCTCGCTCAATAGCATTACACATCTGGTATGGTGCAGTAAACTACAGGCAATGCTACTTCGTAATGTGGCCTAAAGGAGGTCATAAATATGCAATGCAAAAATCAAAACCAGAATACACTACTAATCATGAAGGTAAGTAGACAGATACCTGAGAGTACGGTATGATTTCTGAGATATTGATGTTGTATAATTCTAATCTGCAAGCTGAATGAAGGATAGTAGTGGAAGTCTACAGTGGATCACATTAGTAATAGCGATCTATTCAGAGTGTGTATGTAATCCCAACACACATGCTGAGCATATATAGTGCCCTGCGAAAGTATTCAGCCCCCTGGAACTTTTCAACCTTTTGCCACATTTCAGGCTTCAAACAAAAAGATATAACATTTTACATTTTTGGTGAAGAATCAACAACAAGTGGGTAACAATTGTGAAGTGGAACGAAATTTATTGGATCATTTAAACTTTTTTTTTGTAATGTACATTTCATGTGTGTTTGTCTAGATTGGCCCCCAAAACACTGGCACCTTAAGAGTGACCTACAGTGCCTTGCGAAAGTATTCGGCCCCCTGGAACTTTTCAACCTTTTGCCACATTTCAGGCTTCAAACAAAAAGATATAACATTTTACATTTTTGGTGAAGAATCAACAAGTGGGTCACAATTGTGAAGTGGAACGAAAATTATTGGATCATTTAAACTTTTTTTGTAATAATAAAACTGAAAAGTGGGGCATGCAAAATTATTCGGCCTATTTACTTTCAGTTCAGAAAACTCACTCAGGATCTCTGAATGATCCAATGTTGTCCTAAATGACTGATGAAGATAAATAGAATCCACCTGTGTGTAATCAAGTCTCCGTATAAATGCACCTGCTCTGTGATAGTCTCAGGGTTCTGCATCATGAAGACCAAGGAACACACCAGGCAGGTCCCTGATACTGTTGTGGAGAAGTTTAAAGCCGGATTTGGATACCAAAAGATTTCCCAAGCTTTAAACATCCCAAGGAGCACTGTGCAAGCGATCATATTGAAATGGAAGGAGTATCAGACCACTGCAAATCTACCAAGATCCGGCCGTCCCTCTAAACTTTCATCTCAAACAAGGAGAAGACTGATCAGAGATGCAGCCAAGAGGCCCATGATCTCTCTGGATGAACTGCAGAGATCTATAGCTGAGGTGGGAGAGTCTGTCCATAGGACAACAATCAGTCCAACACTTCACAAATCTGGCCTTTATGGAAGAGTGGCAAGAAGAAAGCCATTTCTCAAAGATATCCATAAAAAAGTCTTGTTTACAGTTTGCCACAAGCCACCTGGAAGACACACCAAACATGTGGAAGAAGGTGCTCTGGTCAGATGAAACCAAAATCCAACTTTTTGGAAACAATGCAAAACGATATGTTTGGTGTAAAAGCAACACAGCTCATCACCCTGAACACACCATCCCCACTGTCAAACATGGTGGTGGCAGCATCATGGTTTGGGCCTGCTTTTCATCAGCAGGGACAGGGAAGATGGTTAAAATTGATGGGAAGATGGATGGAGCCAAATACAGGACCGTTCTGGATGAAAACCTGGTGGAGTCTGCAAAAGACCTGAGACTAGGATGGAGGTTTATCTTCCAACAAAACAATGATCCCAAACATAAAGCAAAATCTACAATGGAATGGTTCAAAAATAAACGTATCCAGGTCTTAGAATGGCCAAGTCAAAGTCCTGACCTGAATCCAATGGAGAATATGTGGAAAGAGCTGAAAACTGCTGTAACTGCTTAGTAAATCTGGGCCTATGTATTAACAATCGCTTGTTCACAAGTGAATTATAAGTAAAAACACACTTGTGGTCCCTAGACACGTAAATGTGCAATGGCACTTTTTTATTCTTTTGTTGAGCTGTTAAAATGTCACAGAATAACCAGGGTTTTTTTTTGGGGGGGGGGCATTTCATTTTTAGCAGTGTTTTCTCAAGCATTTTTTGCAAATAGTTTGTTTTCCCACTAGCGTTTTCTTGATTTCATTTTTCAAAAAAGTGATGTAAAAGAGCCAAAAGCTCATTTTTTAAAAGAAGACAAAAAAAAGCCATCAAAAGAACTAAGACACCAGTAGCAAAAGAACACCTGCATTTTTATATTTCCCTTATACCTTCAGCTAACATCTGAAGCTGATGTTTTTACTGCTAAAAACCCGCCAAAAATGCAAAGGTACAGAAAAGATTGAGCAAAAACCTTACCCCCTTACAATCCTGTGTGATGTAATAATGGTGGTGATAAGAAGTAAGGTCTAATCTTAGGGAAGCTCTTCATGGCTATGAGATAGTACACAATAAAAGATGGAGAACGTCCTAATGTTGTTGTAGCTCTTTTCCCATCCGTGCACTATAACTTTCCAATTTCACCCTGATAACTGGACCACTTTACCATAGTTAGTGATTATGCTCAGCACAAGTAAGCACGTTTCAAAAAATAGCAAGTCTTTTCCCAGGGGAAGCAGAAGGTATCTAACTGAACGCCTCGCTGTGCATGCACTGTGACTGAAGCAGCCAATTAGTATTACATAAAGCTACATATATGTAAGGCTCTGCAGCCACCAGCATTAATCACTGTCAGAGAGTCTCTGCTCCTAAATTCTAATTAATAGAAGCATATCTTTACATTGATCCCAAACAGGAAAAACTTATAATTAGCTGGCCTGAAACATAAATCATGAGACGGCAACAAAAGCAGAAATTATTTTTGGATTGATTTATGATGATCTAAGTGCATCATTTAGATGTAGATGACTGCAGTATCATCACAGGGTGAACCCATTTATTACTCCTGCTTTAAGGGTCAGATGTCTTGCTGAATTCACTGGGAGAGGTCAACTGCATCCCAGTGCTCATTTAGTGGAGTAAGTTTAATTTTCTTGAAATTGTTTTCTCCATTGTTAGTCTCCTTCCCAATCTCACATCTGAAGTGGAGGGACACAACTGGGCGTTGGGCGGCACAGCTGCCCATGCAACAATACAACGCCCAGCATGGGTCCTTTTAATTAGAATAGGACTGGTGTATGATACTGGCTGGGTGTCATATGGTTGGTTACCTTGGAACTGTCTCACCCAGTGTGCGGTTATGTCTCCCCCCCCCAATGTCACATCAAGCAGGAGAATAACATTGCAGGGACAGTGGTGTAGCTACGACCGACTGGGCCCCACAGCAAATTTTTGTATGGGCCCCCCCCCCATGACCCTCCTGGCATCGCATTTGTGTATATGTAACAGTGGGTTCACATCATGTTTTTCCTATCTATATCCTACCATATACAAATATGTAGCAAACCACGTTTTTGTATCCTGCAGTAAAAAATGCATACGTTAACATTTATGTTGTTTTTTTTTGGGAACTGTATGGTGAACGACCGCCACTGTACGGATCAGTCTGAGGCATCTGTTAATGTATACATTAAACTGATGGCAAAAATGTGATGTGAACCCAGCCTTAGGCCCCATTCACACGACTGTATATTTGCGGGCCTGCATTACTGCGGACCCGCAAATATACGGGGGCCGCCCGGCATGTGTTCCGCAGCGCTCGAAAATGCCTATACTTGGCCGTGCGCACAGGAAGTATAGGACATGCTTCAAAAGAGCCGTGGCTATTCCCGCAGGTGAATGGGGCTGCATCTATTCCCGCAATTTTGCGGATAGAGACGGCCCCATTCACACGGTCGTGTGAATGGGGCCTTAGTGCCAGAATAAGCACCAGTACACAGCGGAGCAGAGAGGGGAGGCCACCATGTTCTGACAGAGCACAGCTCGGTTCTGGTGGTCAGGAGTGAGGACTGTGTTACCCACAGATCATTTGGGAAATACAGGGCCCTGTATAATACACTAGAATCTATATCAGCCTTACCCTGGAATCATAAGACAATTAGGTGGTCATTTATTAAACAGAAATATACCTATATTAGGCGTATTTCTGACACAGATTTTGGCACATAGGTCCTTTACACCTCAGTCTGCAACTTTTCCCCGCTCATGCCAGGTCTAAAAAAGGTGGGGTGGGCCGGAGAGGGGACAGTTATTGCCATACAGTTATTGGATTACACCACCATACAGTGACTGAATACTTCCATACAGTGACTGGATAACACCGCCATACAGTCACCAGATAGCACCACCATACAGTTACCGGATAACACCGCCATACAGTGATTGCATAACACCACCATACGGTCACCGGATAACGCCTCCATACAGTCACTGGATAGCACCGCCATACACTAGATAACACCTCCATTGACACAGGGCACAGTATAGGGAATGACTAGGGGCACTGTACAAGGTATGGTAAGAGGGCACAATGCAGGGTATAAGTACGGGGGGGGGGCACAGTTACATGACCCTGTGACGTTAGAAGGTCCTTATGGTGCATGCGTTTAGACACCATCATAATGAGAGGTAGAGGAGTGAGACAGGGGCCCGGGGCCCTGAATGGACAGGAGGCATGGACACAAGTAGGTGGAAGAGGCTCTGAGGGGAATTCATACAAGAAGTAAGGAGGTGGAAAGGAGAGTGGAACAGGAGCTCTGGATACATGAGGGAGGACAGGAGGGGGGGCAGGTGTCATGGAGGCAAGCTGCTTCGTGAGGAGGTAAAGCAACTAAACAGCATGAAGCTGCTGGTATACAGCATCCTGCAGCAGTTGGAAAAGTTTCCTGACTCCCCCTCCTGTCCCACACAGAAGAGACAGTCACAGGGCAGACTCACTTACAGGCTGTCTGCTCTCTTCACACTTCTTCTCCAGCCCTGCGGTCTCTCTCCTCAGGCAGCCCGTCCTGTGCAGAGGGGGCGTGTCTAAAGCTGGTAAGCCAGGTCCTGCTCTGCTGGAGAGAAGAGGGGGCGTGCCAGAGCTCCGCAGGACAGGAACTTGAAAGGGAGGACAGCAGCCAGGCTCTGCCTGCTGTTGAGGCTCCCTTGCTCCAGTCTGATGCTGCAGCCCTGCTACTGCTCCCGGGCCCCTTCTGCCCTCGGGCCCTCGAAGCAGTGGCTTCCCCTGTGCAGGGACATTTTCTTGTATAAAATGCAATGTAAGCAGAATGTACAGGAGCGGCTGCCATTCTATTGTGAATGACTGCTCCATGTTGTTTTAAAAGGACTCCTTGTATAACTTAAACTTTCTGTATTACTTACTGTCCAAAAGTTCAGAATGCAAATGTATTAGGTCTTTTAATAAACCCTTCATAAAGCACACTACTGTACCTAATCTACTCAGACCAGCATAAAATATCTGTCTTGGTAAATGTGGACCATTGTCATTACCCTGTGAATATTATGGTCAACATACAGTATATGCTTCCTGGGCGTTCTGTCCTGACTACTATATCTCTTTTCTCTTTCTCTTAATATTATAAAAATGAATTCTGTCTGACCTCTATGTGCGACCAAACTACTGGACCAATTTTCACCAAATTCGGCACACAGGTACATCAGGTGTCCGGGAAGGTTTTAGGTCTCAGCTCTCTAGGACATACCGTTCCCGAGATATTCCCAAAATATGACCTGCATTAGTCAATATTAGCCTGGGAGCTTTGCTTTCAAACCTCAACTGCCATTCTCTGCACAGACACACACAGGGAGGGCAGGTTTCCATAACAACACAGCCAGGTAATTAGCAGCCAGCTGAGGAGCTCAGTTAACTAACAACCCAGCCATTTCTATTCACTGCTTTAAAGGGACAGAGCGCTGTGGATGACACTGTTAATGGGATAATCAAGTTACCATAAATATAACTTATGTTTTAGACTAATTTTAAACTACGACCGTTCAGTAGTAATAAAAGATGTTTTCTTCCACTGCTACCCATTGCGTGTCCTCATAAACTACCATGGCATCGACCTGTAATTTAGGCCACCCTCAAAAAAAGTACTTAAAACCCCCACCAGGTCTCGTTAAGTCACGCCCCCGACTCAGTCAGGCCACGCCCCCTCCCATTCCGCACAATCCCACAGGGATTTAAAAAAATAAAGGTAAAAATCAACTTCTGTCAGCTGCAGGGATGGGTGGGAGGTTGACTTTCTTTCTGCAACGACACACAGAAACATTAAATGAAATAGATTAAATACACCTGTGCGAAGCGATGTTTTCTTCCACTGCTACCCATTGCGTGTCTTCATAAATTACCATAGCATTGACCTGTAATTTAGGCCACCCTCAAAAGAAGGACTTAAAACCCCCGCCCCAGGTCTCGCTAAACCATGCCCCAGACTTTGTCAGGCCACGCCCTGACTCTGTTAGGCTACACCCCTGACTCTGTCAGGTCATGCCCCCTTCCACTCCGCAGCCAATGGGGATTGAAAAAATGAAGGTAAAAATCAACTGTCAGCTGCAGGGGTGGGAGGGTAAATTTCTCTCTGCAATGACACACAGAAACATTAGATGAAATAGACTAATATTAGACTACGACCGTTCAGTAGTAATAAAAGATGTTTTCTTCCACTGCTACCCATTGCGTGTCCTCATAAATTACCATGGTATCGACATATAATTCAGGCCACCCTCAAAAAAAGGACTTAAAAGCAACCCCCCCAAGGTCCCGCTGAACCACACCCCCGGTCAGGTCACACCCCCTCCCTCTCCACAGCCAATGGGGATTGAAAAAATTAAGGTAAAAATCAACTTATGTTAGCTGCATTGACTTTCTCTCTGCAACGACACACAGAAACAGTAGATGAAATAGACTAATTTTAGACTACGACCGTTCAGTAATAATAAAAGATGTTTTCTTCCACTGCTACCCATTGCGTGTCCTCATAAATTACCATGGCATCAACCTGTAATTCAGGCCACCCTCAAAAGAAGGACTTAAAACCCCCGCCCCAGGTCTCGCTAAGTCACGCCCCTGACTCGGTCAGGCCACGCCCCGTCCCACTCTGCAGCCAACAAGGATTGAAAAATTGAAGGTAAAAATCAACTTCTGTCAGCTGCAGGGATGGGAGGGAGGATGACTTTCTTTCTGCAATAACACACACAAACATTAAATGGAATAGATTAAATATACCCATGAGAAGCAATGTTTTCTTCCACTGCTACCCACTGTGTTTCCTCATAAATTACCATGGCATTAACCTGTAATTCAGGCCACCCTGAAAAGAAGGACTTAAAAGCACCCCCCCTTCCCCTAAGGTCCCGCTAAATCACGCCCCCGACCGGGTCCTTCTGCTAGTACAGTATATGCCAGGTGGTTTCCTGCCAAGCACTGGAGATACAGTAACATAGGCTTTTCTTACGGTAGTATGTGATGTCCTAGACTTAGAAGTGAGACAGTCAACATTGTGGCCCAGATTTACCAATCCAGTGGATGGCATAAACTTAGGGTGTCTAGAACTTCACAGTGGTTCAGGCTGGATAATAAATGTGGTGCAGGGACAGACATGTTTAGATACATGTCTAACTATACCAACTATGGGTTTTAGGCCAAAATTGTGGAGCAATTTTGACACAAAAAAAAGGCACAAATTTGGCCACTCCCATTCCCCAAATCACCACTCCTCCCAGGTAAGATCCATCCCCAGATGGAAAAAAATACTTTTTAGACAGAGTTTAGACACAGAGACATTAGTAAATGTGGGCTTGTATCTTATGGACATATTGCAGGTTCAGGTAATTGACCAGCTGCCTAGTCCTAATGGCAGAGAAGATTTAGGCCCCTTTCACACGGGCGAGATTTCTGAACGTGTGCAATGCGTGAAGCGAACGCATTGCACCCGCACTGAATCCTGACCCATTCATTTCAATGGGTCTTTTCACATGGGCGAATTTTTTCATGCATCAGTTCTGACTATGATTGCGTGCAGATTGGTGCGAGTTTTTCAGAATGCACCCTGAATGCATCCGGACTGAATCCGTATTGTTCGGGGCCTTAGAGATTGGGGAACCTGCCCTACTCTTCCCCAATTCAACTCCAGACACTGTTTTTCTAGTTTTCCAACCAGCCAGTTTTGGGCATTCTGAGATTTCCAAACTAAGCCTTCCCTGGAACTTAAAACACATACAGCTAGATTCTAGGATGAATATACAAGTTAGACACTGGGTCATGCGGACTTAAAAGTGCTTCCAAGTTTTTAAAGTCAGGAAGACTTAAAAAGTGCTTCACCGTTGCCCTATTGTTCAGTTTACAGACTCTGAGAGGGGGCACATCATTGGACGGAGAGAAGCAGGATGGTCATTTCAACAAATTACCCGGTCCTTAGCAGAAGGAAATTTGGGGACAAATTATGTGGAGCTGGATGTTCCTGATGACATATTCTCATCAATATTAGATGATGTGGAAAAGGAAGAAAAACAGATGGCAGAAGAAGGGCTCCCACCTATAGGGCAGGAGAGCGCTGGTGTTGGAGAAGTGGGTATACCAGAGCTGATTAATATTCTGTGTTTACTGTCAAATAACCTGCAGGAGATTGCAGGCCAGAACAGCAATAATGAGCATATTGTCCCCCCAAATAACCAGCCAAGTACTATATCCGCAACAGCCCCTGTTTAAAGATGAAGAACTCTACAGTGCGTTATTAAATGAAAGGCAGCTGTGGGCAGTTCTTCACCACAGCATGGCTGCTCCATGTCCCTGCACCCTAAGGCAGAGTGGCCTGGGTATACCTGAATTATAGCGAATTGTGACAAATTAATTTGTAATGAATCGAATTTCTTGTCAAACTTTGGCAAAGTTGCCAAATCAAATTTTTCAAAATGTCGCTCATATCCAGTAATCACATATAACTATACTGTAATGGTTAAGAATATAACAAATCACCAATGAGTTCCATAATCATCTATAAACACAAATTTTCTTGCCATGATGTGCTGCTGGATTGCAGGGTGGTAGTAACCATGGAAGCGAGCCGTGTATAATGTGATGCAAAAATGAATCCAGCCAGCAAAGGAGGCAATATGGACAATCACAATACATTAGTAAGTGGTTTGTAGTAACTTTCTCTGCATAATAAATGCCACTTACTGAAGTGACACAGCCTCTTTAATCTCCTTGTTAGAGAACAGCAAGTTGTGCAAAAAGTACTGAAACATTGAACAGTTGGACATGTGCATTCAAAAGTTTAGAGAAGGTCACATTAAAGGGGTATTACCATCTCAGACAATGGGGGGCATATCGCTAGGACCCACACCGACATTGAGAACGTCCCCTGAAGATTGTGGAGGGCATACATGCGCGGCTGCCCTCCATTCATTTCTATGGGGTCACTGAAAATAGCCAAGTGTTGGATAGGCTATTTCTGTCGGCCCCATAGAAATTAATGAGAGCGGTGGTCGTGCAAGCACGGTGCGCTCCCTTTCAATCCTGTGGGGAGAATGCGTGGCGGTGGCTGGACTACGGAAAAACCGGGGTCCTCCGGCCACCGCCTTCCCTGCTCCATTCTCAGCGTGTCTAGCGATATGCCCCCATTGTCTGAGATTGGAATACCTCTTTAAGTTCACCTGTAAAGATTAGAGTGAAATTTCACCCACAAGCCAAATATCCCTAACATTTTGTGAGTAATGTGTATGTCCTATATCCTGTATATAAACCTCAGGTTCAACGGGGAAGCCACGTAACTCAAGTAATAAAAAGCCTCACATGAAAAACTCATTTATTTCTGTTGCTTTGCAACTTCTGACAGAAACTTTTACAAGCTGTCCATTGTGTAAAAAGAAACCAAAGAACCGCAGAAATGCCGCACATCTGTTCAGTCACACAATAGCAGTCTATTGCTATGAGTGACACATAACGCAGCCTCGCACCTCCGCCGTATACACACAGCTCAGTAGGCTCTATAGCTCCCGACATGCATCGCTCCACACACACACGGCCCGGGTGCTGGTCGCCTAGCAACTGGTGTGTACACAACATGGCGGCCGACACCAGGGCAGCACTGTGAAGTAAACGCTGTGCCGCAGTGTGGGTGAGGGACATGGCGGTGGCGGTGCTTAGTCCTGGGTTCCAGGAAGAGTTCTCACACATAAGATCGCCTGACATGGAGAGTGCGCGGAGCAGCTGGGGGACTCCCAGTCCTGACTACTGTGGGGACCCCAGGGAGTCTGACAGTGACAGCAGCGAACAGGAGGAGGACAAGATGGAGGTAAGACGCTCTGTGTGCTGCCTGGAGACGAATCAGAGCAAACTATTGCATTACCAGCTAGCTGCCATGCTATGAGAGTTGGCTAACTACAATTCCCAGCATGGAGGGCACTGTTCTAGACTGCAGAGCTAGCACTCATGTCAGTGACACTATAAGCATGTGTAGACAATGATCCACAGGAATGCAGTTCAGGACAGCCAGACCCCACTGATCTCCTCAATGAAGTGATCCCTGCTAGTGTCCTGAGATCAGTTGTGAGAGAGCTTATAGGGCGTGTACACACCTGACAGGTACACAGCACATCTGACCGAATTCCCCAGCAACAAAAATCCACATACCGTAACTCACACCATAAATACCGCCGGTGAGATTCACAATGCTCGAAAATCTGCACTACAGGTCAAGTCCTGTGCAGATTATGTGGATCAGATTCAGTAAAATACTGCAGATTTTCAGTGTGTGAACATAGCCATAAGGATACAGTATATTCAGCTGTGCATGATTACAGAATAGCAGTGGGTAAATTCAGGGTATGTAAGCCATACCCCCCAAGCATCCTTATTTTGGAGGGACAGTCCAACTTTTTAACCCAAGTCCCTCTGTCCCTTTTTACTCCTTAAAGGAGTTGTCCACTTTATTCTATTGCTAACCCTATCCTCAGGAGAGATCATCAATATCAGATTGGTAGTTGGCCAAGTCCCAGCACCCCCTAGCTGTTTGACGGGACCACAGTGCTTGTACCAGCGCTGCGTTCTCTTCTCTATTTACTTGCTCGCCACTGCAATTGCAGTGGTGAGCAGTGTATCGTATTTTTCGCTTTATAAGACGCACCCGAAGATAAGACGCACCCCAGATTTTAGAGTAGGAAAATAAGAAAAAAATATTTTTCCCCACACCTCATATCAGACCCCTCATAAATTTCAGGACATCACATCAGACCTCAGATCAGCCCACTGTGCCCCCCATATCAGCCCACTGTGCCCCTATCAGACCTCAGATCAGCCACCATATCACCCCACTGTGCCCCCATCAGACCTCAGATTAGCCCACTGTGCCCCCATCAGACCTCAGATCAGCCCCATATCACCCCACTGTGCCCCCATCAGACCTCAGATTAGCCCACTGTGCCCCCATCAGACCTCAGATCAGCCCCATATCACCCCACTGTGCCCCCATCAGACCTCAGATCATCCCCATATCACCCCACTGTGCCCCCATCAGACCTCAGATCAGCCCCATATCACCCCACTGTGCCCCCATCAGACCTCAGATCATCCCCATATCACCCCACTGTGCCCCCATCAGACCTCAGATCAGCCCCATATCACCCCACTGTGCCCCCATCAGACCTCATATCAGCCCCATATCACCCCACTGTGCCCCCATCAGACCTCAGATCAGCCCCATATCACCCCACTGTGCCCCCATCAGACCTCAGATCAGCCCCATATCACCCCACTGTGCCCCCATCAGACCTCAGATCAGCCTCCATATCAGCCCACTGTGCTCCCAATATCAGCCCACTCTGCCCCATGAGACCTCAGATCAGCCCCCATATCAGCCCCATCAGACCTCAGATCAGTCCATCAGCCCCCATATTAGACGACTGTGCCCCCATCAGACCTCAGATCAGCCCACCCAGCCCCATAAGAATAAAATAAAAAAACTCACCTCTCCTGCGCCGTGGCTCCGCTCCGGGTCCGGCGCTCCTCTGTCTTCTCCTGCCGGCGCTGCACTGTCAGCGTCAGGTCATAGTGCGCGCACTACGTCCTGACGCTGTACGTGGCAGGACAGTGCAGTGCCGGCCCGGAGCGGAGCTGTGGTGCAGGAGAGGTGAGAAAGTTTTTTATTTTATCCTTATGGGGCTGGGTGGGCTGATCTGAGGTCTGATGGGGGTCCTGGCACCTAATGTATACTAGTGAGCACTTCCATAAAGGAAGCGCTCATTTGTATTTGCTTTATAAGACGCACAGCAATTTCCCCCCTACTTTTGGGGGGAAAAAAGTGTGTCTTATAAAGCGAAAAAATACGGTAATTACAAGTATGACGTCCCCATTCACTTCTGTGGGATGGTTCTGTAGTATACACTTAAACAGACGGCTGTGTCCCATAGAAGTGACTGTACATACACTTGTTCACTGCTGGAGTTGCAATGGCGAGCAAGTAAACAATGAAGGGAAGGCTGTGCTCATACAAGAGCTGCCTTCTCTTCAAACAGCAGATCGGCAGGGGTGCTGGGTGTCGGACCCCTCTGTTCTGATAATGATGACCTATCCTGAGGATAGGTAATCAATTTAACAAAAGTGGACAACCTCTTTAAATGACCCTCTTTTTAACCTAGGAAATAAAAATGCATTAAAGGGGTTGTGTCACTTCAAAGCAAATGGCATTTACCCTGTAGATAAAGTTAATACAAGGCACTTACTAATGTATTGTGATTGTCCATATTGCTTCCTTTGTTGGCTGGATTCATTTTTCCATCACATTATATACTGCTGGTTTCCATGGTTACGACCACCCTGCAATCCATCAGTGGTCCTGCTTTTATACCATAGGAAAAGTCACCAGCCTATGTGCACTCCGACAGTCCTGGTCACCAGAGAGGCCGACATTTTTTCCTATATTGTGCAAGCAGGACCACCACTGATAATAACAATACATTAGTAAGTGCCTTATAGTAACTTTCTCTACATAATAAATGCCACTTGCTGAAGTGAGACAGACCCTTTAATAAGTTTAGTAAACTGCCCCAGAATCCATCTGTCCTACCTCCATATTAACCTCAACTTATCTATTTTTCGTTATTTGGTGCAATTTGGACCTTAAAATGTCTATAGTGATAGATGGTTATGTGTTAAAGAGGTTGTCCAAGTTTAACTGATGACCAATCCCCTGGACAGGTAAAATATCCATATAAGCCAGATGGCAGTTTTAAAGTATTTTTACAGATAAAACCTTATTAATAAAGAAAGGAAAGCCAGTATGATTCCAGCTATATACATACCTGTCATGATCTATTGCCTGATCTCTGGACCCAGCGTTTGGTACTACGGCTCCACGCAGCTGTAATACAGCTCTGCAAGGACTGTAAATGGTTAATGCAGGCCTTGTCAGGTGAATGAGTAGTTGTACATGCTATACATGCTTTAGATTACATAAAACTAGAAACCCTCTTCATGTGGTTCCTGAGCAAATGCTAATTTGAATTAATCTTCTGAATAAAAAGATACCGTAGCATTAAAGAAGAACTCCCGCAAACATTTTCATTCTCTGACCTGTTAGAAAGGTACATGATATAATCTATAGTGAATGTCATCTTCTCATCAGAGAATGTAATTGTGAGTAATAACGTCTCTTCTTATTGTAGCTGGGTCATGTGACCAACTCCCTGACCTCCAACTGACCCAGGACAGAAAGCCAGTAACTGCTCTATTCATTCCTATGGGAGCCTCACTTTCAGTCTCATAGGAATACATAGAGAATTAGACTTCCTGTCCACACATAAGTCTATGTGTGAGGTGGTGGGTCTAATTGCTGGTCACATGACAGAGATAAGAAACTTCAGGATGATAGAAGTCAAAAATACAGACACTGGTAAGAAAATGCCATTCACTGCAGATTACATCATGTACATTTCTAGCAGGACATGGAATAAAAATTTTTGCGGGAGTTCTTTAAAGGATGACCTCCACCATTAGCTAAAATTACACTTTAATATCCGAAATTAGAAATATTGTAGGAAAGGATATAGACATCTTTGTATTTTTATTGTTCATTTGCTTCCTAAATGCAGTTAAGCAACTTTCTAAATAGTCACTATTAAATATATCCTACCACTTTGCTGTTGTACAGTCTGTGTAACTCCTTCACTATTTGTACTGCTGCTTCTGACATATACAGCAGCACACTACTTGCTATGTCTCCTCTCTCTGTTCTTCCTTATCTCAGTGATGGGAGATGGCAGCAGGGAGGGGGAGAATATTGTTTACAGGAGATCGGTGTTTGGAGAGGTAGGAAAGCATACAAGTCTTTCATGAGGACAGATCTAATAGGTGTACGTACTAGGACAGCAAACACAATGCACCCTCCAGAATGCACATAACTCACACCCAGCGTGTATTACTGGGAGGGGCGTGCCCACATGAGAAAAGTCCGAAGCTAGGAGCTTCTTAATATGTCAGGATTTGAGAATGAAGGAATAAAGATTACAGACTGAAATTTAGTGAAACTTTTTCTTTACCTTGTCTAATGTGTCCACAGCATATTGTTGTAATTGTTGTTATTAGACAACAAATATGTGAAAAGAGCACCTGTAAATTCTCACCTTTTAGGAACAATTTGATGGTGTGCTGAAAGAGGAGATGATTTCTGAAGGACTCTCTATGTTTGGTCGTTCAGCTCTTGGAAGTGAGCAAGTTTATCTACATTTGAATCTGTCGGTAAGTATCCGCTGTATTATTAATATTACAGTAAGTCTGAGAGAATGTGGCTCCCCAGGACTACCTCGAAATGATGGAGAAACAGTGCTCATGTTGAGCTGCGGTGGCTTTCTGGAGCCAAGTCTATGGTCTGCCGGTTTTATAGAAGCAGCCAGCAAACCTGATTGTTTCCATAACGTCCATAGAGATTGATGGAGAGAACCTCGGAACCAGTCACAGCATCATCATGGGGGTCAGGGGAGTCCTGTTGTCCTAAAAGATGGGGCACCGAAAGGTGGGACCTTCACCCATCGGTTATTTATGGCATTGTCTAGTTCAGGGATGCCCAACCTGTGGCCCTCCAGCTGTTTCAAAACTACAATTCCCATCATGCCTGGACAGTCTACAGCTATTAGGGCATCCTGGACTAGTGGGTCAAACCCTTTAAATAGACTGTACTGTACTCCTCCAGGGAGTCCTCATATTCATGAGCTCCTTGCTCTCCCCCTTCTCACAGCTGCTTGACTACTCTAACCAGCAGCAGATGGGTGAGGCTCATGAATATCAGGACTCCATGGCACATGCACTGTATTTAAAGGGTCGCTGACTTTGTAAAACTTTGGCAATGTCATAGAGACATATCAAAAGTTTTGATTGGTGATGGTCTGAGCGCTGAGACCCTCACGATCGCTAAAATGAGGAGAGGAAACGCTTGTATATTGCACTCTCCCTCCTCACTGCAGGAGAAGTCTATGAGCCCATCTTGATTCTGTCCTCTGCAGTGAGAAGATAGAGCTCATTATGCGCATGCTTCTCTCTCCTTGTTCTAGCAGTCGTGTGGGTTTCATCGTTTAGACCCCCACTGCTCAAAACTTTGGACCTGTCTCTATAACATATCAAAGGTTTGTTTGAAAACTCAGTGACCACTTCATGTGCTTGCTTGCCCTGTAGCTGTTCAGTACAGATTTAATGGTGAACCACAATGGGTATATGTCACCAGTTTATCATGCCTTCAGATATGGAGTTCTTCAAGAGTGTTTCTTTTTCTCAAGGCGCGCTAAAGGTACAGTTGCTTTCTAAATGTATGAAATGTACATTGCAAAGCCATTAACCATTTAAAAATTAAAGGAACAAAAAGATCATCTAAGGCTCCAGGGTCCAACTATGGCCGCTTGAAAAGCAGTTCAGCTCTGCTGCTGGGATCTCAGTGCAGCAGACTGTCAAAAATAAGTAATATTATCCAATAAGCCCTCGGAAGATGTGGACTGTTTCATGCAGCTAGAATGTGGCTTTTAGCGTGATCTGGTCACATCATGCTCCAAGATAGTGTCCTCTGCTGACATATGCTGTGTTCAGTAGAAAAATACATGAGGGATCATGGGACATAATAAGCTGCTGCTGTTATTGTTATATCGGAAATAGAGGAGAATGTTTTATCCGAAATGTGCTCTCAAAGCCTCTGATATCTCCATCCAGGGAATGTTCCTTCACACCAGAGGCCCAGTGAGGAATTCTAATGTCCTGCACAAATCCCACAACTAGACAAGCAGTATCCTAAAGCCTGAAAAGATTCTCTGCTCCTTTTATTGCAAAAATTGGCAAGACTGCAGAGAATATCACCGCCAAATGCTGTAAAGAATGTAACCCCGTAATGCACCCTGATGTACCTGTGCATCATGGATCACTATCAGGGGAGGATTGGCCATAGACCTTACAGGGAAATTTCCCGGTGGGCTGATGCCCAGGGGGCCACCTGAGCCCTCCTCACGGCCGGCCAGTGGAAGTTTTTGGGGATATATTTTGTGCTGCTGGCAGTATTTTGTGATGGACTGTGGTATTTGGCTCTGTTGGGGTGGTATAATGTACCACAGTATGGTATTGCTGGCCCTGCCTTCCAATAATTTGGACCCGACTACAAAATGGGGCCACTTTTAGTATTTTTTCCAGGGCCACTTTATGTTCTCAGTCCGCCCCTGATCGCCATGATGTATTGGTCTACACCAGAGGTGTGACCACATAGGTAGCCTGTTATTATTACCCTATAAGGCTTGGATTATATGTATGTGATCAAATGTTTCTAGCTTCATTTATGCTATTGGACTTAAAAAAAAAAAATTCATTAAATTTAAAGTTTAGTACCCCCCCCCCCATCACCACATTTCATGAAAAAACTAGTAAAAGTAAAAAAAAATATAGGACACTACTGCAGATGTAATGACCTGAGATAAGAAATGTGACATATTATTACAGTGCATAGTCCATGGTACAAAAAATGAAATGAATTCATAAATACAAAATGTTACCAATAAAATCTACAACTGATCTTGCAAAAATAAACTCTCCTATGACGTTTTTCATTGAAAATTTCCGAAACATACATCTTTTGGAATGTGACACCCTAAAAATAATAATTAATAATATTATTATAATTAAATAATAAATAATAATAATTTCTATAAAACTTGATTGTATTGTACAAAACTTCTAAGACAAAATATAAATTCTACATATTTGGTTTCTCTCCATTCATACCCACTAGTAGTACAAAGTTAGTTCGACATTTTTACCACATACAAAACTGCAGGGACAAAACTAAAAAAAAAAAAAAAGGCAGAAATTAAGGCCGTGTCCTGAAGCGGCCACTCGGCTGTGGGTTTGCCGTGCAGATTCCGCACGTAAAATCTGTATCAATTTACAGTGCATGGGGTTTTCAATTCTGGGAAATCAGAGCATGCTGATTGTGCTGTAGAAATCCGGCAGGTTTTCATCACAGATTTCATCCTTTGCAACCCTTTATACATAATGATTAAAGGGAACCTGTCATCTCCGAAACACCCCCTGAACTAGAGTAAGATATGTATAGTGTAAGTGATGCTGAATCCGAACATGTAATTTTTATCTTCATACTCACTTCCATTCTGACGCTGTGCTCCCACAAACCTGCAGTAAAATGCACTCAGTGGACTCTTCTTTGAGTCCTCTCCATTATGTGAGTGAGCACTGGAGTCCACTGAGTGCATTTTACTGCAGGTTTGTCAGAATGGAAGTGAGTATGAAGATAAAACTTTCATATTCGGATTCAGCATCACTTACACTATACAACACTTACTCTAGTTCAGGGGGGGTTTCGGAGATGACAGGTTCCCTTTAAGTACAAAGTCAGATTCCCATTTTTTGGCTTGAGGTGCAGTTTGATTGTCGTTTTATCTATGGGTGTCCCATTCATATCTTTCATAAAGAACATTTGTGTCAGACCCACACTACTGTACATTGTACATGGGGAGTAGTAACACCCAGTTGTCAATTTATTCATACATTTCCAGGAAGAATAATAGAAGAATGGATGTAGAGTAAAGCCTTATTCACCCGTCAGTATTTTGGTCAGTGTTTTCCATCAGTGACTGTGAGCCAAAACCAGGACAGGAGCCTCCACAGACATGAGGTATAATGGAAAGATCTGCTTCTGTTCTGTGCTTAGAGACGCAGCTGGTTTTGGCTCATAATCACTGATGGAAATCACTGACTGAACACTGATGTGTGAATGAGGCCTAAGAAAACATGCTACGGGATTGTTATATCTGTCATGGGTAATACAAATATAGGTACTGTATAACAAACAGCTGTTTAAAATTGGATAATCCCTTTGCACAGGGCAAAGGCTTTTTTAGGAGATCTGGTGATGTACCTCTACGGACCTCTACGTGGAGGCTTCCACCTAGCAGTGAGCCCGGTGCCGTCACCAGCACTAATGGTCAGCCTTTAGCACTGCTGTAGCCTGTAAAACAGATAAGACAGCGCTAAAGCCCGTCCATCAGAGCCGGTGACGTCACGGGCAACACTGCTAGCCTACACAGTGTGTAATAAATTTGCAGCCTGCTTGCCTGTCAGACGCCGGGGGCTGGATCTCACAGGCTTCCATGGAAGGCAGCATGGTGCCAATGGAAGGCATCGAGCTACCTTCCCAACCATCGGGTCTCCCTCTCTCCACAGATAATGCACGAGCAGCGGTCAGCGTTTTCACCGATGCCAGCAGGGGCACGGCTAACAGGAATCCCTGCCGCTGTTCAGGCAGACGCAGCTCCTGCACCCACCCAATCAGTGCGCCATAGCTGTATGGGGCTGGGATTTAAGTCACAGTCCGCAGTGCCGTACAGGTATGGCGCTGGTATCCCTATGGGTTAAGCACATCCCATTTGAAATCATTAGGTATTAATATGGAGTTGGGTCCACCATTGCAGGGAAAACAGCTTCCGCTCTTCTTGAAAAGCCTTCTACAAGATTTTGTAGTGTTGAAATGTTTGCCTATTTATCTAGAAGAGCATTATTGAGGTCTGACACTGATGTTGCATGAAAGGTCCTACCTCACAATCCCAAAAGTGGTCAGTGGGGTTGAGGTCAGAGCTCTGTTCGGCCAGTGACGTTTTGCCATACGAAACTCACCCAGTCTTATCTTTATGGACCTTGATTTGTGCACTGGGGCACAGTCCTGCTAGAACACAAAAGAGCTTTCCTCAAAACGTTCCCACAAAGGATAAAATTGTCAAAAATGTCTTTGTATGCAGAGGCGTTAAGATTTCCCTTCACTGGAACTACGAGGCCTAGGCCAACCCCTGTAAAATAACCCGATAGCATTATCCCTCCTCCACTAAACTCTTGGTTGGCACAATGCAGTCAGTTTGGTAACACTCTCCTGGCATTTGCCAAACCCAGACCCGTCCATCAGGCTGCCAGATAGAGAAGTATGATTCAGCTCTCCACAGAACATGTTTTCACTGCTCCAGAGTCCAGTGTTGGCGTGCTTTACACCACTCCATCTGACACTTGGCATTGTGCTTGGTTATGTAAGGCTTGCATGGAGCTGCTCAGTCATGGATGAAGCTCCCAATGCACAGTTTTGTGCAGATGTTAATACCAGAGGAGGTTTGGAGTCAGCAGAACATTGGAGACTTTTATGCCATAGGCACCTCAGTAATCTGTGACCCCACTCTATAACTTAATGTGGTGTCCACTTTGTGAATCAGTTGCTGTGGTTCCTAAACGCTTCCACTTTACACTAATACCACTCACAGTTGATGATGGACTATTTAGAGGGGAAGACATTTCATGAACTGACCTGCTGCAGCGGTGGCGTCCTATTACAGTACCACACTGGAATTCAATGAGCTCTTTAGAATGACCTATTCTTTCACAAATGTGTTTAAAGGCAGACTGCATGGCTAGGGGCTGGATTTTATACACCTGTGGTAATGGGACTGAATGAAAGTCAATGATTAAGATATATATAATACACATAAATATAATGGAGTTATAGATGTCCTGCATTGTCTCATGTCATTTACATCTTGTTTTTTTATCATTCTATCCCCAGGATCGTAAATTAGACAATATTCAGATTCTCTGTAGTTACGTCCACCTACAGAAGTTGGATGTGTCCTGCAATGAAATCACTGGTATGTATCTTGGACCCCTGTAGGGGATAGAAACCAAGCCACATCCAAGGCTGCAGAGAAGTGACTGTGAAGTCATATGACGGGAGGACAGCAGGGAGGAGAATAGGTGGAAATGAGTTTTCTGCTCTACACCCAGTAGACTCCACCTATCAGGATATGTACAGGGGTCTGCCCTAACTTAAATGATTATGAACAACTGCAGAAGTTCCACAAGTACATTAGGCTGGGTTTACACATTCAGGTTTTTCTGGCAGTTTTTGAAGCCAAAGACAGGAGTGGATTCAAAAAGTGGAGAAGGCTCAGCATCTCCTTTATATGTATCCTTATAGAAAACCTGAACGTGTAAAGCTAGGCTTAGAATTCTTTTCTATGAAATCGATGGGGTGCAGTTTTTTGAAGAGCTGTTAGAAGTCTCCTCCTGGTAGGCATGCTGTGCCTTTGACCTGTGATCTGTTAAGAAGCTGTCATATTGTCAGATGGTGGTATACAGCGCTCTAATGATGAACACTTCTATGACACCTCTCATTTCTGTAGTTGTTTCCAGGAGGCTCTCCTCCACGCTTCCTTTACACTAGTTATTATGAATCTCCCTCTTTTGCAGTGATATAAAAGACACACAACCACCTCTTACATGCATCCCTAAAGAAAGAACAATGACATATATATAGCAAATATGAATTCATATGGGTGCTTTCATTTGTCTCTAGATTTGTCTTGTGTCAGTCACATGCCATACTTGACAGAGCTAAATGCCTCAAAGAATAAGCTGAGCACGTTCTTCGACTTCAACCCCCCCAAGAATCTGATGGTAAGGTAACAGTGCCGCCGCCGATTGAGATATATACTGTACACATATATTCATCATACATTTGTACGGGGCATTTCTTTTTGTATATGGTATATATACAGTATGTAAAATAATAGAAGAAAAAAGGGCTTTGTCGCACTGCTTAAATAAAACTTCCTTATTTATTTAAATTCCATTCAAATTGCACCATCCATCTTGGAAATTGTGATTTTTAGTAACATAGTTTATAAGGCTGAAAAAAGACAACTGTCTAGTTCAGCCTGTTATCCTGCAAGTTGATCCAGAGGAAAGGAAAAAAAAATTGTGATTTTAATGGAATTTAAAGAGTCTACTTTCATAACATTTCATCTAATAGAGAATGGTGTAAGTAGCAAATTTCTGAATCTTTTCATTTAAAAAATCTGCCTGCATCCACCTAAAAAAAACGGTAAAGTCATTGCCACTAGGGGTCTCACTTCCACCTAAATTGCAGTCCACTGACTGTTGTCAGGCAAGTACTGTCCCTAGTAACGGAAAAGGAAATGGGGGCGTGTCAGAGCTAGCCGAGCTCCTGAGCCTGATAGAAGAGCTGCTTCTACACAGATTCTGAAGAGAAGCTCCAGTATTTCTGTAAGTCTGATCTTTCCCTCCTTGTCAGCCTTCTGAGCTCCCTAGAAGAAAACAAACATAGTGAGAAGTGAGATCACAGCATTACCGTACTGTTAGATTTCATAGAAGGGTGACACCCCCCTGCTTGTGAAAGAAATGAATCTAGCTGTGCAAGTGAAATAGGCAATAATATGGCTGAGGAAGATATTAGGGAAACCCCAAAAGACCTGCTGCTACACTCTTATGATTCTACAATGAAGCACAGCAGTTATGCAAACTTTTTTTTTAAAATCAGGTAAACTTTAAGTAAATAAAGAATTTTATCCAAGTAGCGCAGACAAACCGTTTTCCTCTTCTATGGTGGATTGAGGACTGGAAGCCAGCAATTACTTCCTGTACGCATTGATTGGGGAGCAACCGATTTCTGTGTTTGAGTTACGATGTAACATGGCATCATTTTGTTTCACCTTTTCTTTTTAGGTAGTGGATTTGTCGTTCAATAATATATGCAGTATGAAGGATTTATCAGCACACAGATCTCTGACAACACTGATATTAAATAGTATCCTTTTTGTAACTACACCGAATTCATCTGACTTCTTATGGCTAATATGAAATATTACCTTGATACTTACCATACTCTATATAATTTGTAACATTACCACTCACAGCTCAAATAATATAACGGGTATGTAGTATTAATCCCTAAGTAAGCAAATGTATTATACTAACATTTTAAAGGGCTTGTCTGAGTTAAAGGGGTTGTCCCACAAAAAATGTTTTACATTTTTCAAACAAGCACCTGTTGTTGAATACTTTTTTAATTGCATGTAGTTAAAAATGTAGTATAGCCATGAGTTATTTACTGATATCTATCTGTATAGCGTCACCCGCTGTTTGTTCTTTTCCTTCTTTCTCAGTCCACCTCACTGAGGTGGTCACACATGCTCAGTTTAAATCTTCAGCTGTGACCAGCTATATCTGCTGTTGCAATTACAGGGAAAAAGCTACAGCAGAAAAGACATGCCCTCTGGGAAAGGACACATTTCCTGACAAAGGACACACCTGCTGAGCTTCCCATTTGAAATAAATCTAACATAGCAATGTATGGGGAGATATGCATGCTGCAGTTTGTGTCTGGCTGATTCGTGGCATTGTCTACCGCAACAGCCTCCCAGAATTCACACCGTAGGTGTGAAACTAGCTTGAGATGACTTATTTATTTATGTTATTGTATTTTGTTTATTTCTATATAAAATCTCCATGTGTTTGTAGAAAATCATCCTCAAAGTAACTTAAAGGGGTTATCCGACCCCTGAAATGCCACCCATATGCCTGTTCCCCTCACACACAATGTACTTACCTCCGGCACACGTGTTGCTTCTGAAGCCTGCATGGCCACCACATCTCCCTGTTGCGCGGATGAAAAGATCAGGCATGGGGGTGGGGGCAGCCAATAGCAGACAGGGGCGAGCCTCCCTAGCATTGCAGGTGACGCTAGGGAGGCTTGTCCCTGTCACCACCTGCTATCTGCTATTGGCTGATTCCCACCCAGCCCCCGAGGCTGGATGTTTTCATCCGCACAACGGAGAGATGCAGGCTTCAGAAGCGACGTTGGTGCCGGGGAGCGAGGTAAGTACATTGTTTGTGAGGGGCCCGGGCATATGGGGGGGGGGGGGGACATTTCATAGTAACATAGCTTATATGGCCGAAAAAAGACATCTGTCCATCCAGTTCGGCCTGTTATCCTGCAAGTTGATCTAGAGGAAGGCAAAAAAAAACCTCCAATCAGGCAATCAGAACAACTCCCTGGATCAACGACCCATCTCTAGTAACTATAACCTGTAATATTATTACCCTCCATAAATACATCCAGGCCCCTCTTGAACTCTTTTAGTGAACTTACCATCACCACCTCCTCAGGCAGAGAGTTCCATAGTCTCACTGCTCTTACTGTAAAGAATCCTCTTCTATGTTTGTGTACAAACCTTCTTTCCTCCAGACGCAGAGGATGTCCCCTCGTCACAGTCACAGTCCTGGGGATAAATAGATGATGGGAGAGATCTCTGTACTGACCCCTGATATATTTATACATAGTTATTAGATCTCCCCTCAGTCGTCTTTTTTCTAAAGTGAATAAGCCTAATTTTGATAATCTTTCTGGGTACTGAAGTCCACCCATTCCAGTTATTACTTTAGTTGCCCTCCTCTGAACCCTCTCCAGCTCTGCTATGTCTGCCTTGTTCACAGGAGCCCAGAACTGTACACAGTATTCCATGTGTGGTCTGACTAGTCATTTGTAAAGTGGCAGGACTATGTTCTCATCACGGGCATCTATGCCTCTTTTGATGCAACCCATTATCTTATTGGCCTTGGCAGCAGCTGTCTGACACTGGTTTCTACAGCTTAGTTTGCTGTTCACTAAAATTCCTAGGTCCTTTTCCATGTCAATGTTACCCAGTGTTTTACCATTTAGTATGTACTGGTGACTTGCATTATTCCTTCCTATGTGCATAACCTTACATTTGTCAGTGTTAAACCTCATCTGCCACTTCTCTGCCCAAGCCTCCAGTCTATCCAGATCCATCTGTAGCAGTGTACTGTCCTCTTCTGTGTTAATTATTTTACACAGTTTAGTGTCATCTGCAAAAATTGATATTTTGCTGTGCAAGCCTTCTACAAGATCATTAATAAATATATTGAAGAGAATAGGGCCCAATACCAGGGCTGTGGAGTCGGTAAGGCAAAGCCCCGACTCCTGACTCCGACTCCTACTCTCTCATACATGGAGCATTTTTAAGTGATAACTTTAAACAAATTTGCATAAAATCAATAGTACAGATAAGTCATGACAAAAACAGTCTGTAATCTATCAGGCTTCTCTGAGTACAGCTCACTAAGGGCCTGATCAGAGGCGTAGCAAGAGGTTCAGCACATGGGGGGGCGAAACATACTTGAGTGGGCCCCCCACTTATTGGCTTCCCAAACGCACGTTTCCAACTTCACAGGCACATACTACTAGTTGTGGTTATAATACTGTATTAGCAAGATGACTATATAAACTGCTAGATCATCTATGCTGTTAAGTACAGTACAATAAACTTTCTACATACCCTACTCTAAATACTCTACCACATAATGCAGTAAAATATAGGATTAATAGGAGTAAAAAAGGTGACTCCTATGTTAAAGGAAATCTGTCCTCAGCTTTTACATCACTAAACTAACAGTCCCTTGCCCCCATCAGACCTCAGATCGGCTTAATGTGCCCCCATCAGACCTCAGATCAGCATATTGTGCCCCCATCAGACCTCAGATCAGCGTATTGTGCCCCCATCAGACCTCAGATCAGCTTAATGTGCCCCCATCAGACCTCAGATCAGCATATTGTGCCCCCATCAGACCTCAGATCAGCGTATTGTGCCCCCATCAGACCTCAGATCAGCTGAATGTGCCCCCATCAGACCTCAGATCAGCAGAATGTGCCCCCATCAGACCTCAGATCAGCAGAATGTGCCCCCATCAGACCTCAGATCAGCAGAATGTGCCCCCATCAGACCTCAGATCAGCTGAATGTGCCCCCATCAGACCTCAGATCAGCAGAATGTACCCCCATCAGACCTCAGATCAATAGAATGTGCCCCCATCAGGCCTCAGATGAGCAGAATTTTGCCCCATCAGACCTCAGATCGGCTTAATCTGCCCCCATCAGACCTCAGATAGGCTTAATGTGCCCCCATCAGACCTCAGATCAGAAGAATGTTCCCCCATCAGACCTCAGATCAGCAGAATGTGCCCCCATCATACCTCAGATCAGCAGAATGTGCCCCCATCAGACCTCAGATCGGCTTAATGTGCCCCCATCAGACTCCATAATGTAAGCGCTCACTTGTATTCGCCTGATTGTACTAAGGCCATCCCTGCTGGGCCTCCCCAGAGGTATTGGGCCCGGAGCATCGCCTCCCCTGCCCCCCCTCCCCCCAGTAGCTACGCCTCTGGGCTTGATGTATGAAAACTGTCTAGGTCTAAGACTTTTTTTGTTGCCCATAGCAACCAATCAGAGCTCCCCTTTCATTTCTCCAGAGCACTATATGAAATGAAAGGGGAGCTCTGATTGGTTGCTATGGGCAACAAAGAAACTTCTACACCTAGACAGTTTTCATACATAAGGCTCTAGGTGTTTTACATCAGCAGATAGAAGCCATGAGAGCAGCTAACCTCTCCAAACATGAGCTCAGAGGAAACATAAAGCATACAGAGAGAACATGCACTGGACATAAAGGGCAGCACACAGTCATCTCAACTAAAAGCCTAAATCCTTAGATCAGGAATAGAACAGACATTTATAGGACATTTCATCATTTTCACAAATTCTTATAAAAATATATTCAGCACTGAACTAAATGTACTAATTCATTATATATTTTAGGAGTCGGAGTCGGTCCATTTTATACCGACTCCACCAAAATGGTGACCGACTATAGTGTACTGCAGTGTGTTATACAGCTCTCAGACCCACTGGACTTCCAAGAACCAACTGGGTCTGAGTCAAAAAGTGTAAAAAAAAAATAAATAAATAAAGTGAAAAAAAGTAAAAAAAAAAAAAAAGTGAAAAAAGTAAAAAAATTAAGTTATACAAAAAAATAAAAGTTTCATGAAAAAAAAATAAAAAAATAAAAGTAAAAGAACAAAATAAAGTAAAAAAAAAATTGTAAAAAAAAGGGGAAAAAAGAAAAGTATACATATTAGGTATCGCCGCGTACGTATCGACCGGCTCTATAAAAATATCACATCATCCACCCCGCCAGGTGAACGCAGTAAAAAACAAAAACAAAATAAACTGCTAAAACAGCCATTTTTTGGTCACCTTCCCTCACAAAAAGTGTAATAGCAGGTGATCAAAAAGGCGTATTTAACCCAAAATGGTACCGATCAAACCGTCATCTTGTCCCGCAAAAATGATACCCTACCTGAGACAATCGCCCAAAGAATAAAAAAATATGGCTCTCAGAAAATGGCAACACAAAAAAAAGATTTTATTCTGTTCAAAAATAAATCTAATGTGTAAAACTTTCCAAAAATAATAAAGTTAGACATATTGGGTATCGCCACGTCCGTAACAACCTGCTCTATAAAAATATTACATGAGATGGCCTCCCAGGTGAATGCTGCTGCAAAAAAAAAAAAAACACTATGCCAAAACAACCATTTTTTTCCCTCTTGCCTCACAAAAAGTGTAATAGTAGGCGATCAAAAAGGCGTATTTAACCCAAAATGGTACCAATCAAACTGTCATCTTGTCCCGCAAAAATGATACCCTACCTGAAACAATCGCCCAAAAAATAAAAAAAATATGGCTCTCAGAAAATGGCAACACAAAAAAAAGATTTTATTCTGTTCAAAAATAAATCTGATGTGTAAAACTTTCCAAAAATAATAAAGTTAGACATATTGGGTATCACCACGTCCGTAACAACCTGCTCTATAAAAATATTACATGAGATGGCCTCCCAGGTGAATGCTGCTGCTGCTGCAAAAAAAAAAAACTATGCCAAAACAACCATTTTTTTCCCTCTTGCCTCACAAAAAGTGTAATAGTAGGCGATCAAAAAGGCGTATTTAACCCAAAATGGTACCAATCAAACCGTCATCTTGTCCCGCAAAAATGATACCCTACCTGAAACAATCGCCCGAAAAATAAAAAAAATATGGCTCTCAGAAAATGGCAACACAAAAAAAAAGATTTTATTCTGTTCAAAAATAAATCTGATGTGTAAAACTTTCCAAAAATAATAAAGTTAGACATATTGGGTATCGCCACGTCCGTAACAACCTGCTCTATAAAAATATTACATGAGATGGCCTCCCAGGTGAATGCTGCTGCTGCTGCAAAAAAAAAAAAAACTATGCCAAAACAACCATTTTTTTCCCTCTTGCCTCACAAAAAGTGTAATAGTAGGCGATCAAAAAGGCGTATTTAACCCAAAATGGTACCAATCAAACCGTCATCTTGTCCCGCAAAAATGGTACCCTACCTGAAACAATCACCCCAAAAATAAAAAAAATATGGCTCTCAGAAAATGGCAACACAAAAAAAAGATTTATTCTGTTCAAAAATAAATCTAATGTGTAAAACTTTCCAAAAATAAAAAAGTTAGACATATTGGGTATCACCACGTCCGTAACAACCTGCTCTATAAAAATATTACATGAGATGGCCTCCCAGGTGAATGCTGCTGCTGCTGCAAAAAAAAAAAAACTATGCCAAAACAACCATTTTTTTCCCTCTTGCCTCACAAAAAGTGTAATAGTAGGCGATCAAAAAGGCGTATTTAACCCAAAATGGTACCAATCAAACCGTCATCTTGTCCCGCAAAAATGATACCCTACATGAGACAATCGCCTGAAAAATAAAAAAAATATGGCTCTCAGAAAATGGCAACACAAAAAAAATATTTTATTCTGTTCAAAAATAAATCTAATGTGTAAAACTTTCCAAAAATAAAAAAGTTAGACATATTGGGTATCACCACGTCCATAACAACCTACTCTATAAAAATATCAAATGATTTGCGCCCTCAGGTGAATGCTGTAAAAGAAAAATTTAAAAAAACTATGCCAAAACAGCTATTTTTTTCCACCTTGACTCACAAAAAGTGTAATACCAAGCAATAAAAAAGTCTTATGTACCCCAAAATGGTACCAATGAAAACATCACCTCATCTCGCAAAAAATAAGCCCCCACATAAGACAATAACTCAAAATAATAAAAATCAATGGCTCCCGCAAACCAATCCATCAAAATCTGTTCTTCAAAATCCATATGGCGCTCCTTCTGTTCTGAGTCCTGCCATGTGCCCCCACAGCAGTTTACCACCATATATGGGGTGTTGCCGTATTCAGGAGAAAATGGGGAAAAACTTATGGGGTGCTTTTCTCCTGTTAACCCTTGAGAAAATGAAAAAATTGGGGTTAAAGCAACATTTTATTGGAAGAAATTAAACTTTTCATTTTCACAGCCAAGTGTTTCCAAATTCCATAAAATGCTTAGGGGGTCAAAGTGGTCAGTATCCCCCTTAATATATTCTTTGAAGGGTGTAGTTTCCAAAATGGGGTCACTTTTTGAGGGTTTCCACTGTAGGGGTACGTCAGGGTCTCTCAATTACAAAATGGTGTCTAAAAACCATTCTAGCAAAATCTGCCTCCAAAATCCGTATGGCGTTTCTTTCCTTCTGACCACTGCCACAAACCCATAGAGACGTTTACCACCACATATGGGGTATTTCTGTAAACTTCAGAATCAGCGTAATGTATATTGAGGTTTAGTTTGCTGTTAACCCTTGCTGTGTTGCAAGAAAAAAATTATTAACATGAATAATCTACCAAAAAAGTGAAATTTTGAAATTTCACCTCTATTTTCCCTTAATTCTTGTGGAACACCTCAGGGGTTAACAAAGTTTGTAACATCAGTTTTTTATAATTTGAGGGGTGTAGTTTCTAAAATGGGGTCATTTATGAGTGGTTTCCATTACTTAAGCCCTTCAAAATCACTTTATATCTGAATTGGTGCTTAAAAAATGGTTTTGGAAATTTTGTTGAAAATTCCAAAAAATGCTTCCAAACTTCTATGCCTTCTAACGTCTGAAAAAAGTAAAATGACATTTATAAAATTATGCCAACATAAAGTAGACATATGGGGAATGTAAAATAATAACTATTTTTGGAGGTATTACTATGTATTTTGAAAGTAGAAAAATTGAAATTTGGAAATTTGCTAATTTTTCTAAACTTTTGCTAAATTTGGTATTTTTTTATAAATAAAAATAAAATATTTTGCCACAAATTTACTACTATCGTAAAGCACAATATGTGACAAGAAAACAATCTCAGAATGGCCTGGATAAGTAACAGCGTTCCAAAGTTATTTCCACATGAAGTGACACATGTCAGATTAGCAAAAAATGGCCTGGGCAGGAAGGTTTTAACTACCTTTCAGCATGAAAGGGTTAATCCTGTTTTCTCTAGTAGCTCTGAGATGAGTACATTCATTCCTTACCAGTGCCTTTTTCCTCTGATCTGTAGCGGAGGAGCTTCACTACTGAGCATCTACATAAAGGGCAGCACACAGTCATCTCAACTGAAAGCCTAGATCCTTAGTTCAGGAATAGAACAGACATTTATAGGACATTTCAACATGTTCCCAAATTCTTATGAAAATATATTCAGCACATACTGCATTGAACTAACTGTACCAATTTATTATATATGTTAGGAGTCAGTCCATTTGATACCGACTCCGACTCCACCAAAATGGACACCGACTCCGACTTCACAGCCCTGATTCCCACTATGTCATAGCCCTCCTCACATAACACTAATTCCAGTTCACCCGTTTTAGTAGTCAGGCTTCTGGCATTAGTATACATTCATGGGTCAGATAACCCCTTTAATGCAAAATGTAGGCCTATAAATTCTATCAAGACAATCTTTTAGTCTTAAAATATGGTCTTACTAGTTGTACCTATAAGTGTTATTCCCTTAACTTCTTTTCTTGTCAGATAATAACATTCAAGAAATCATAGGCTTGGAAAAATGCACCAGTCTGCAACACGTCAACTTGGCTCACAATAATATCCATACCATCAGCGGGTTTGGTGACCTGCCCATCAGAACACTCAGCCTGGTACGCAGTATACAGATTATAGCTGATGTGTAATAAGATGGAGTGTATAACACATCGGGGCATGACGTTAGCTGGATTAACAAGTTAGTAATAGAAACAGAAGCTAACATCTAATAGGATTGATGGAGCAAAGGTGGTGGGTGTGCAAGCTGCAGTAGTGCTGGAACCATCATGCATTATGGTCTTAGAGCCCATTTTCATTGGGTTGTATTTGGGCTGGAATCAGGAGGGTTGTATGGAGGATCCAGGTTTGGAGTTAGTTTAAGGAACTAGAATTGTACAATTAGTGATTTCAGACTGTACATGGATTGACAGGAAGAAGCTGGTGAGGATCATGAGAAGAGGTGAATGGAAGCAGCTGAGTTGACTAGAAGTTGAAGGGGTACTTGTCGTGTTGGTTGACCATAGTAGGGTGTTATAATACTTACCCTGTGGAACCGCTGTTATTGCCAAGAAAAACGTCAGTGACTGGATATTTCCCCAATGTTGCATGGCGCACATTCAAAGTAACAGGCGACCGTTTAAATGTATTATTTGTTGAGTCCAAGAGAGCAGGACAGGCTTTTTGCTTTTTCAATATTTTTATTTGTTGTCTTACATTTAGAAGAGGCAGTGGATCCGCCAAAGTTATGTAGAGGCTGGCGCCTCTTCATAACTCCGGAGGATCCACCGCCAGGTAAAGGGCTTATTAAGACCAGGGTCTAAAATGCTGCTCTTAATAAATGGGCTCCTTAGTGTTTGTACAGATTTTTCGCATGAGGATAAGGAACTATTGTACACACTAATGAATGTACCAAATAACCATATGCTATTGCCCATCAATGAAACAGAGAGATTTTTAGGAGGTGTACCACCAACATTTAAAGGGCTTGTCTCACGAGTAATATTCTACAGTTTTCAAACCAGCACCTGGATCTGAATACTTTTGTAGTTGCATGTAATTAATAATGTGGCCTTGCCACTGAGTTAGGGCTCAAGCACACAAAAGTCTTGCCGTGTCCGTTCCTTTTTTTTTTTTGCGGAACTACCATTCCACAAACAAATAAACAGAAGCATTCCATTTCTGTATGTCCGTATTTCTGTTCTGCAAAATAATAGAACATGTCCTATTATTGTCCGCATTACAGACAATGATAGAACTGTTCTATTAGGGGCCATCTGTTCCACGAAATACGGAATGAACACGGATGTCATCCGTTTTTTTTTTTTTTTTGCGGACTGCAAAGTACATATGGTCGTGTGCATGAGCCCAAATTCACTGAAATCTATCTGTATAGCGCCACCTGCTGGTTGCTCTCTTTCTAATTTCTCTATCCTGCTCACTGAGAAGGCAGCATATGCTCAGTTTTATCCTTCAACTACCTCCTGAGCTGTGATATGGAGAGCTGAGACACGCCTCCTGAGCTGTGATAGGGAGAACATGGACACGCCTCCTAAGCTGTGATAGGGAGAGCTGAGACACACCCCCTTAGCTGCCGCAGAAAAGACACTCCCCTTGAGCCATCAGCTTGATATAAATTAAGCAGAGCAATGAGTGTGGAGATCTCTGGATCCATGTGAGGTACAGGGCTGGTTCTAGCTTTGGTAGAAAGAGGTTGTCATGTACTAGATTATGTATCATTTTTTACATTAATCATGGGATAACCTCTTTGATCCTCTCTTGCCTAGCGGTTCTTTTTTAAACAGTTAATTTGTGATGTGCAGTAATTTACTGGTGGGCGAGAGACAGCCATTGAAATGGTTATGTGCCCAATCCAACCTTATAGTGAAGCCAGCAGACAAGGGGGAAATATAGCTTTACCTTCTAAGGAATATTTTTGGAAGAGTCTATGAGACTGTATAAGGCTACTTTCACACTAGCGGCACAGGTGTCCGGCTGCCGGATCCGTGCTGCTGCTAGTGCATGTGTACGGCCGGAACTACGCTCTGGCCGCATTCACTATAATGGGGGCGGGCCAGAGTTCCGTCCACAGCACAGCAAACATACCGAGAGACTGCCGGACTAAAACTACGACATGTCCTAATTTTAGTCCGCCTGCCTCTCGGCATGTTTGCCGTGCTGCGGCCGGAACTCCGGCCCGCCCCCCTTATAGTGAATGGGGCCAGACCGTAGTTCCGGCCGCACACGCGCACTAGCGACAGCACAGATCCCACAGGCTGTTTAGCCACCGGAACAGCCTGTCGGACACCCGTGCCGCCAATGTAAAAGTAGCCTTAGTGAGTAAAAGAAAAAATACTTCACTCTATAACAGTGTTGAGATTGGCGCATATCTGCTAAAGAAGTATCTATTATTATAAAACTTTCTTTTTTTTTTACATTCTAACACAACCTTTATGTTCAAGGCTTCAAATCAAATTAAGAACATCACTGGCTTGGAAAATCTTACATCATTACAAACGCTGGACCTCTCCTGTAACCAGATCACTAATCTGGAAGGTCTGGAGGGGTTGGAATTTCTGCAGACTCTCAACCTTCAGGATAATGAGGTATTGGACACTTCTATGTACCTTGGAATAACAAGTCCCAGGACATTTGTCAGCACCATCTTGTACATACCGTAATTCCATGTCAGATGAAGTGCAGTGCGATGCAGATCCATTACTGTAGCAAAGTGCATGGATCTGATAACCAAGCTGGCTAGTGTCCTAGGACAATGATTGAAAATGAACTGTTCATTCCAGATCATCACATTCAGTTGCATTTACATGCTGTAATCATGCCCTCTGTATGGGAATGAATGATCACTACTGCTATCATTTGTCCCCATACAGTCTCATTGTGTCTCCTTGTGAATTTTGCATTTTCTCCCAAAATTCGAAATTCCTTGTAGATCACTTTTTTTTTGTAATTAAAGGGTTTCTCTGGGAATAAAACTTTTTTCTGTACTGCCTGCAGCCTGCCTCCGTGAATAGAGGATTCTAACTTACCTGCTCCCCACCATTCCGGTCCTCCATGCTTGCTCCCACATGTCCATGTTCTGGTCCCTGGACAGTTTACATCCTGGGGTGCAAGGGCATGGTCACATGCTCCACTGCAGCCAGTAACTGGCTTCAGCAGTGTTGTGCCACTTGTGCATGGACATACAGTGCGGCGGGGAGCAGGTAAGTATGAATCTTCTATTTATGGAGGTGTGGGCAGTACAGAAAAAGCCTTTATTCCCAGAGAACCCCTTTAATGTCATACATAGTCTACCCTGTTGTTAGAGGCAAATTAATCCACTGTCTATGCAGTATAACAAATATGTCAGTGCCATATAAAATAGCATGTATTTATGCTTCCAGACACAGGTAGTGGTTACAGGGTGGTGTTCTTTATCATAAACTACTGACATATATGACTATATTTAAGTTTCTTATTCTTGGTTGTCTGTGATCTTCTTGCAAAGTTTTTTCATTGACAGATTTGTCAGATAAGTGAAATTGCGTTCATTGAAGACCTACCGTCACTGCATGTGCTAAATCTCTCTAAAAATCCAGTGCAGGTAGGTGGTGTCATTCAAAGGTTATTTTCCTTTTATAATACCACATTTATTTGGTACATTGTATCTGAACTTCACCTAGCTGCAGACTTTGTCAGCAAGTACAGTGGGGAAAAAAGTATTTAGTCAGCCACCAATTGTGCAAGTTCTCCCACTTAAAAAGATGAGAGAGGCCTGTAATTGACATCATAGGTAGACCTCAACTATGAGAGACAAAATGAGAAAACAAATCCAGAAAATCACATTGTCTGACTTTTAAAGAATTTATTTGCAAATTATGGTGGAAAATAAGTATTTGGTCACCTACAAACAAGCAAGATTTCTGGCTCTCACAGACTGTAACTTCTTCTTTAAGAGGCTCTTCTGTCCTCCACTCATTACCTGTAGTAATGGCACCTGTTTGAACTTGTTATCAGTATAAAAGACACCTGTCCACAACCTCAAACAGTCACACTCCAAACTCCACTATAGTGAAGACCAAAGAGCTGTCAAAGGACACCAGAAACAAAATTGTAGACCTGCACCAGGCTGGGAAGACTGAATCTGCAATAGGCAAGCAGCTTGGTGTGAAGAAATCAACTGTGGGAGCAATAATTAGAAAATAGAAGACATATAAGACCACTGATAATCTCCCTCGATCAGGGGCTCCACGCAAGATCTCACCGCGTGGGGTCAAAATGATCACAAGAACTGTGAGCAAAAATCCCAGAACCACATGGGGGGACCTAGTGAATGACTTGCAGAAAGTTGGGACCAATGTAACAAAGGCTACCGTCAGTAACACACTACGCCGCCAGGGACTCAGATCCTGCAGTGCCAGACTTGTCCCCCTGCTTAACGCAGTACATATCCAGTCCCATCTGAAGTTTGCTAGAGAACATTTGGATGTTCCAGAAGAGTATTGGGAGAATGTCATATGGTCAGATTAAACCAATATAGAACTGTTTGGTAGAAAGACAACTCGTCGTGTTTGGAGGAGAGTGAATGCTGAGTTGCATCCAAAGAACACCATACCTACTGTGAAGCATGGGGGTGGCAACACCATTCTTTGGGGCTGTTTCTCTGCAAAGGGACCAGGACAACTGATCTGTGTACATGAAGAATGAATGGGGCCATGTATCGTGAGATTTTGAGTGCAAACCTCCTTCCATCAGCAAGGGCATTGAAGATGAAACGTGGCTGGGTCTTTCAACATGACAATGATCCCAAGCACACCGCCAGGGCAACAAAGGAGTGGCTTCGTAAGAAGCATTTCAAGGTCCTCGAGTGGCCTAGCCAGTCTCCAGATCTCAACCCCATAGAAAACCTTTGGAGGGAGTTGAAAGTCGTGTCGACAGTCCCAAACCATCACTGCTCTAGAGGAGATCAGAGACTTACAGAAAACGTTTGACCTCTGTCATTGCCAACAAAGGATATATAACAAAGCATTGAGATTAACTTTTGTTATTGACCAAATACGTATTTTCCACCATAATTTGCAAATAAATTCTTTAAAAATCAGACAATGTGATTTTCTGGATTTGTTTTCTCATTTTGTCTCTCATAGTTGAGGTCTACCTATGATGTCAATTACAGGCCTCTCTCATCTTTTTAAGTGGGAGAACTTGCACAATAGGTGGCTGACTAAATACTTTTTTCCCCGCTGTATAAAGAAGATGATCACATCAGTCTTAGGAGATGTCCACATGGGGTGGATTTTTCTCAGCAGGAATTCCCCTGCAGATATGTTGCAGCTTTTGCTGTAGATCTGCTGTGGATTTCAACCTATGCTTTGCAAAAGGTGCATATCCGCAGCATACATTGATATTGTGCAGGTCAAGTTACAATGTAGATTTTTTTTTTGCAGCATGTGGATGACATTTCGTAAAATCTCATCTACGGTACTTTGCTGCTATTGTAAAACGCTGCAGATTTTCCGCTCACAAATGCGCGGCATATACGTCCTGTGTATACATACAGTAGAGAAAGATTTGGTGATTGCATTTGTTTGGCACATACATTAGTAAAATGTTTATTGTGTAGGTATTAAGTTACAGTATATACCCACGTACCCCTATGTTTTAAGTAACACAAGCTAAATATCCTAAACTCTTTACCAGAAAAACTAATTTCAGGATACAATCGTGGGGGCGGTCGCGAAGCAGCAGAGAAATATTACTGTACAATCACAAAACCTGTAAAAAAAAGCCTTTGCATTTAGGTGTGGTTTTTCTGCCATGCAGCGATGGTGTGCTATTACTGCCCAGTGTGAATGGTACCTGTACACTTAGCCAGCCTGTATACTTACTCATTCATACAAACATCTTATCTGCTAATATTATGGGGCAGCTCAATGCTAAAAGCATGTCGACAGGATCAAAAGGCTCAGCTGATATTCAGACATCCACCTGTCTGATGGTAGCCATGCCATGCTGATTGGAAGGACTAGAATTTTTTATACACATTATACTGGGGGAGATGTGTGCACCAGGATTATGACTTAAAGGGAACCTGTCATCAACTTTATGCTGACCTCACTGAGGGCAGTATAAAGTAGTGACAGAAATGCTGATTTCAGCGGTGTGTCACTCATGAGATAAAATTAAGTTGTTACTGAGAACCAGCATCATAATCATTGTAGCCCAGGCCTTTAAAGGGTCAAATCTGCCTGAGAAGAGTCATGGTTATTAATAATCTCCTGCTCCCCCCGCCCATTTGCTGATGATTGACAGTTCTCTACTAGAGAGAAAGGGAGAAAACTAGGAAGAAGACTGTCACGGGGGAGACAAGGGAAGGTGCGCCCTGTACTGAATACCCCCCCGTTCTCTCCCTGCCTGCTTGCCTCAGTCGGCCCTAGGCGGCCGCGGACAACCACGGTGACGGTCCCTGCTCTGTATAAGTGCACAGGGAGGAACAGGGAACAATTGGAGAGACAAACACAGACGAAACAAACACAATATCAGAATAGTCAGCAAGCCGGGTCATACACAGGAGATAACGTCAATACCAGGGGTGAAGCAAAGAGAGGTCGAAGTCCAAGTCCAAGGTCAGGGTCAGGGTCAAACAGCAATCAAACACTAGGTCGCACAAGCACTGATCAAAGTAGTAACGCTAATCACAGGCATCTGAGTGAGGCAGTTGCCATCTTTAAATAGCCCGCCCAGGATCATGTGATGTGGCCAGCATCACATGACCTGAGGCGGAGCAAGCTGTCAAAACAATATGTAAAGTAGCCATGTGGTGTGATCAGCACCACATGGCTAAACCCAAACAGAGAATTAACACATGAAGTGCTGGCTGACAAGACCAGCACTTCAATTCCCTATTGCTCGTCTCTAGGGGGGCGGAGAGGTCTGGTGACGTCGTGCAGAGGGAGCGCGACGCCGACCTCGCGTGACAAAGACTGTCAATCATCAGCAGGTGGGCAGGAAGGGCAGGAATTCATGAATAACCAGGACTCTTCTCAGGTGGCTGTGACTCTTTTCCAGGCCCAATCTGCAATGTTTGTGATGATGGTTCTCGGCAACCACTTACTTTTAACTTATAAATGACAGACCTCTGAAATCAACTCGCCTGTCTCTACTTTATTCTACCATTAGTATGGGCAAAAAAAAAAAAAAAAGTTGATGACAGGTTCCCTTTAAAGGGGCTGTCTCACTTCAGTAAGTGGCATTTATCTTGTAGAGAAAGTTAATACAAGGCACTTACTAATGTATTGTTATTATCCATATTGCTTCCTTTGCTGGCTGGATTCATTTTTCCATCACATTATAGACTGCTCGTTTCCATGGTTACAGACCTCCCTGTAATCCATCAGTGGTGGTCGTGCTTGTATAATATAGGAAAAAGCAAAAAAAAAAATTATCGGCAAGAGGATGTAAGTATATTGGAAGTAAACAAATATAATAATGTAGAGCATATCCCAATATTTAAAAAATAACTTTTAATGATAATATAAAACCCACAATATGGATAAACCCAAAAGGAAGTACCTTTCTATCAACCACTAAAAAACGGGGGCAGCATATATTGGTTTAGCCCAATCGATGGTGGGGCTTTACTCACGATTTGTTGATAACAACTACGGAATTAATCACCGTGAGGTCGTATGGCGGGTGGCTGTAAAGGTTCTTGGTAATCAGCAGGGATCAAGGATATACTATCCCTTATCTGACCCTGCTCACTACCCCTGCCTACAGGCAGAGCACCCGCCCCGAAAGGAGCGACCCCACCTCTCGGTGGCTAAACCCTAAACTGCACCTAAAATACACCCTATAGGGGCATATTATGATCCATGCTGGGGACATATGATATAAGTCCCAGTCCCGACGCTGCGTTTCTCCAGCTAACGCTGGTTCCTCAGGGGACCAATGATATAGACTCTGGAAAGAAAGTATAGAATCCTTGTAATCATATATCAGGACTAAGTATAAAAAATATATATAAAGAAGGCTTCACTAGGTCCTTTCTGTCTTACCTTGATAGATAATTCATAGACCCTATGATAAGGTGAAACCTTTTCAGCCCTGATGTAGGCTAGTGGCGTCTGGACAAGTCAAAATCCGGCGCCTTTTTATAAGGCTACTGAGAGGTGCTCCGTACATAGTTTCCGTTCTGGGATGTATCGTGGAGCCACACGCGCCACTCTCATTGGCGCAGACAGTAATGTGTCATTTCCCGTCAGTGGAACGTCAGGGCGTGTTCACCAACGGGAGTTCCACAATAATGATGTGTCCCTTCCTGTAGGTGGAACGCAGATGCGCTCCACCCTCGCAACTTCCGGAAGTGTAGGTGGAACGCAAATGCGTTCCACCCTCCTACCTTCCGGAGATGGATAGTAAAATGATAAGAAATTATGCATTCAGGACCCTCACAATAATCAAGTAAGGGTAAGTATCCGACCCCACAAGAAGGAGGGTCAATTCAAAGCTCTACAGAAACCTGAAAACATTGAATACAGTCAGATTAAGGGACATATGAACACACCGGTGTTAGACGGATATAATGAAGACAAACCAACACTCTCAGAACCACAGGAAAAAACGAACTCCTGTACCAGACAGATAGAGCCAAGCCACAGTACATGATACATTATTGATATTTATGAACCCTAAGATAAAAATGGGGACATAACAAAGGGTCAGAGATACGATAAACAATTTTTGGTGGATCAATCCCGATCCGATTCCCAATCACGAGCTAATTGATGGCTATTTTAAGTTTAATATTTGATATATTCAAAGGTATTACCAAGAACAAGACTGACTCATTATAAGAAACTACTGAAAGATAATTGTTCATTGAGTCCCATGGGACTCAGTGTACCCAGCCTATAAATCCAATGTGTCTCCCTTTGTAGAATTCTTCTATTCCAATCTCCTTTTCTAAGGGAGAGAGGAATAACCTCTATTACCTGGAAGCTGATACTTTTGGCATTTCCATCATGATATTGCAAGACGTGGTTTGCAACTGGTGTATCACGTTTGTGTTTTATATCTCCCAAGTGATCACCAATTCTCCTCCTCAACTCCCGTTTGGTCTTCCCTATATACTTTAGAGGGCAGCTACACGTAATAAGATATACTACCCCAACTGTCTTACAGTTGGCGAAATCCCTCATGGTGTACATTTTCCGTGATGTAGTACTAGAGAACTCCTTAGACACTTTAATAAATTGACAAAAGGAGCAACCACCGCATCTAAAAGTTCCCAGTGGTTTGCGATCCAGCCACGTTCCTTCCCTTTTTGGTGTTGTATACAAGCTGTGTACTAGGCGATCCCTCAAGGATCTACCCTTACGAAACGTCACAGATGGATGGGGGGTCAGTATATCCAGAAGGTCCTCATCAGTTTTCAAAATGCTCCAGTGTTTTCTAAGGATTTGGGATACCCTATCATGTGCTGTATCAAATGTACCAATTATCCTAATAGGACCTGAATCATCTGATTTTTTCTTAGGTGTTAGTAAGTCCTCTCTAATAAGCAATTTTGAGTGAGTAAAGGCCTGTTTCAAGGTGTATTCTGGATAACCCCTCTGTACGAATCTAGATTTTAACTCATTAGCCTGTCTATGGAAAGTATTGAGGTTACTACAGTTCCTCCTTACCCTCATGTACTGGCCTTTTGGTATACCTTTTTTAAGTTGAGGGGGATGATAACTGTTCCAATGGAGCAAACTATTTGTAGCTGTAGGTTTTCTAAAAATTTCCGTTTGTAGATAGCCGGATACTTTTGATATCCTCACGTCTAGGAAATTAATTTCCTCTAGACTGGCTTCCCAAGTGAAGCGAAGACCAATCACATTAATGTTTAAGGAATGAACAAAGCTCCTGAATCTCTCTACTGGACCATCCCACAGTATAATGATATCATCAATGTACCTTCCCCAAAAGAGGATGTGGGAGGTCCAGTGAGAGAGTTCATCCACAAACACAAAAGAGTCCTCCCACCAGCCCAAGAGCAAGTTAGCATAGGTGGGGGCACACGGGCTCCCCATAGCTGTGCCCCTGAGCTGGTGGTAAAACTTGGACTCAAATACAAAATAGTTATGTGTTAGGATAAAGTCCAACAATGATAAAAGAAAGCTGTTGTGTGGACGATACTGTATTCCCCTGGAGTCAAGATAATGTTTTATCGCCTTCAGACCATACTCGTGAGGTATGCTACTATACAGTGCCTCGACATCAATAGATGCCAAAAGAATATGCTCCTCTACATTAATATCCTGTAGCTTTAATAGGAGATCGGTAGTGTCTCGTATGTAGGAGGGTAATGCCACAACGAAAGGACGTAGGACTTTATCAATGTAAATGCTACTGTTCTGAGACAGTGATCCCACCCCAGATACAATGGGTCGACCCTTTAACGGGGTCGACCCCTTATGTATTTTCGGTAATGCATAAAATGTGGGAATTACTGGATATTTAGGAGTCATAAATTGCATTTCTCTGTCGGAGATTAATTTTTGCTCAAACGCATCCTCCAGGATGTACATCAGTTCCTCCACAAATTTATCTGTGGGATCCGATTTCAGGACATCATAGCATCTTTTATCATCCAGCAGAGAATGACACATCCCCAAATATACAGTGTGATTCATAATAACAGTATTACCACCCTTATCTGAGGGTTTTATGATTATACTATTATCACTTTCAAGATTTTTAAGGGCGTCCCTTTCCAAAGGGGATAAATTTGATTCCCTGCATCCTATGCTATTTATTTTTTCCAGTTCTTGGATAACTAATCTGGAGAAGATATCAATTGAGGCTGTGTCCTGTGGGGGTGGCATTCTGTTGCTTTTAGGGGCCAGTTTGGTAAATGGCCCCTGTCCCTTCGCTCTATCCTCCTCCATATCAAGGGATGTTAGTAATCTGACCCCCTCAAGACAGTCCAAGGGAATACCCAATCTTTCACATTCCTCTTTATCATTATTCTTATAGTACTTGTGCCATTTAAGTTTCCGTATAAAGAGGTTGAGATCCTTGACCCAAGAAAATACATCAAAGTTAACCGTGGGAACAAATGAGAGGCCTTTAGTTAAGACCCCTAATTCCTGTTTGGATAAGGTTCTGGTAGAGAGATTTATAATTTGATTGGAATCTATTTGCGTTTGTCGTACTTCTGGCGTGTATCCCGTTCCCTTAGTTGGTATGGTGGATCTGGGGGGGCCCCCTTCACCCCCAGGGATAAAAAACTGGATGATGCACCATCCTGTGAGGAAGAGTTTGATGGGATTGCTTTTGGTGGGTTTCCCCCTTGATTTCCCCCATGATGTTGTCTCTGTTTTGGCCATCTCTTGACCCCTTTGTTCCTCCCTTTCCCCTTATTATATATTTTTCTGGTGAACTCGGTATCTGAGGAGTCTATATCCGTTGTGGATGCCTCTTGGTTGTTATCCGGGGATTTTTCAGTATATAAGAAATCAAAGGCCCGATTCTCACGGAAAGTTGTTAAATCCCTGATGAATTGCTTATGTTTACGTTCCTTCAATATAGTTTGGTACCGTTCTACCGAATTTTGTAGATTGGTTTCTCTTCTAGCAAAATCCTGATCTGTTTTAAATGTTAATGCAAATTCAATCTGCTTATTTAATTTCACCCGAGTACTTTCAAGTATATCTCTCTCTTCCTCTAACAATAGTTGCATGAAACGCAGTGAACTCTCCACCAGCTCCTTTTCCCACTTCTCCAATAACTTTGATGATCGTGATCTATGGGCAGGTGTAACCCGTACTCTGAGTCCCTTAGGTATAATACCCTGTTTTATATAGTTCTCTAATGTACAGATCTCCCACCAGGATTTTAGGTTATTTTTATAACATTCATAGAGATCTATAAAGACCACTTTCAATGAAGGTGTGGAGCTAGTGGATACCGCATCCTCAGTTTCAGAAAATACCTCTGTTCCTTTGTCTAACCAGTAGTCGGTATCGATAGGCCCTTTGAGAAAACCAGCCATATCAAATCAGCTCGATCAATAACAAATTATCCTAAATAAATTATCGGCAAGAGGATGTAAGTATATTGGAAGTAAACAAATATAATAATGTAGAGCATATAGGAAAAAGCACTAGCATATATGCGCTCCCATAGTCCCGGCCACCAGAGAGGCTGACGCTTTTTCCTATAGTGTGCAAGCATGACCATCACTGATGGATTGCAGGGTGGTCTGTAACCATGGAAATGAGCAGTATATAATGTGTATAAGTGCCTTTTTCTGCATCCCAGTTCCTGTGTTTTCGTGGATAGTTTAATGGTGTCAAGGCCACGCAACTCAACTATGCCAAAAAAGTGCACTGCATATACTGGCCATAGAGAGTACCTATGATCCGCATTACACGATTTGTTACTCTGATTAATTATATTGTGCTTATTATGCTTTTCGAACTTTGTCGTCTAATGTCATCTAGTTTCACGTTTTTGCACTTGCTGCACATTGCAGTCATTTGTGGGAAATGTTCCAAAATCACCAATATCAGTTAGTTTGCTAGTAATGTCCAATGCATTTTTATTGCCTCTCCATTAGGCGTTGTACTCTGGCACGACGATAATATAGTACATTGAATTTCCATTAAGTCTTGTTGTTTCTTAGGAACAAGCAGAATATTGGCTGTCAGTGCTGTTTATGCTGCCGAGATTAACTGAACTGGATCAGAAGAAGATCAGAGTTGAGGAGAAGGTATTTATCTCAGCACCTGCTTTCCACCAATTAATAAACATCTTCCCAATCAGTGTTGCCTAGTAATTACATTGGTGATGCCGTGAGGAAAATATAGCTGATCCCAGAGGAATGACATGAGCTGAGAAAGACATCTCAGTACAGTCTGCTCCTGGAACATACACATCCGCTCCTCGCTGCAGCGCTGAACACGGCTTTTTGTCACATTGTTTTGTTGCAGTTTTTTTGAGCCAAAGTCAGAAATGGATTGAAAGGGAATGAGATATATAATTCAGTTTGCATCGGTCTGTGTAATCAGCAGGGGTGGAGTTGGAACTTAAAGTAGCCCTGGGGAAAAAAAATAAATGGTCCCATCTTGTAGTTGAGTCCAAATTGACAAAGGTCAGGGCAACAGGTAGGCGGGGCCAGCAATACTGTAGTGCAGCACAATATACTGCCCCAGGAAAACCACATACCCCAGTGCAGCATGAAATACTGCCCCAGCAGAAACAAATACCACAGTGCAGCACAAAATACTGCCTCAGCAGAACCAAATACCACAGTGCAGCACAAAATACTGCCTCAGCAGAAGCAGATACCATAGTGCAGCACAAAATACTGCCTCAGCAGAAGCAGATACCATAGTGCAGCACAAAATACTGCCTCAGCAGAAGCAGATACCACAGTGCAGCACAAAATACTGCCTCAGCAGAAGCAGATACCATAGTGCAGCACAAAATACTGCCTCAGCAGAACCAAATACCACAGTGCAGCACAAAATACTGCCCCAGCAGAACCAAATTCCACAGTGCAGCACAAAATACTGCCTCAGTAGAAGCTAGCACCACAGTGCAGCACAAAATACTGCCTCAGCAGAACCAAATACCACAGTGCAGCACAATATACTGCCTCAGTAGAAGCTAGCACCACAGTGCAGCACAAAATACTGCCTCAGCTGAACCAAATACCACAGTGCAGCACAAAATACTGCCTCAGCAGAACCAAATACCACAGTACAGTACAAAATACTGCCTCAGTAGAACCAAATACCACAGTGCAGCACAATATACTGCCTCAGCAGAACCAAATACCACAGTGCAGCATAAAATACTGCCTCAGTAGAACCAAATACCACAGTGCAGCACAATATACTGCCTCAGTAGAACCAAATACCACAGTGCAGCACAATATACTGCCTCAGTAGAACCAAATTCCCTAGTGCAGCACAATATACTGCCTCAGTAGAAGCTAGCACCACAGTGCAGCACAAAATACTGCCTCAGCAGAACCAAATACCACAGTGCAGCACAATATACTGCCTCAGTAGAAGCTAGCACCACAGTGCAGCACAAAATACTGCCTCAGCTGAACCAAATACCACAGTGCAGCACAAAATACTGCCTCAGTAGAACCAAATACCACAGTGCAGCACAATATACTGCCTCAGCAGAACCAAATACCACAGTGCAGTACAAAATACTGCCTCAGTAGAACCAAATACCACAGTGCAGCACAATATACTGCCTCAGCAGAACCAAATACCACAGTGCAGCACAAAATACTGCCTCAGTAGAACCAAATACCACAGTGCAGCACAATATACTGCCTCAGTAGAACCAAATACCACAGTGCAGCACAATATACTGCCTCAGCAGAACCAAATACCACAGTGCAGCACAGTATACTGCCTCAGTAGAAGCTAGCACCACAGTGCAGCACAAAATGCTGCCTCAGCTGAACCAAATACCACAGTGCAGCACAATATACTGCCCCAGCAGAACCAAATACCACAGTGCAGCACAATATACTGCCTCAATAGAAGCCAATACCACAGTGCAGCACAATATACTGCCTCAGTAGAAGCCAATACCACAGTGCAGCATAAAATACTGCCTCAGCAGAACCAAATACCACAGTGCAGCACAATATACTGCCTCAGCAGAACCAAATACCACAGTGCAGCACAATATACTGCCTCAGTAGAAGCCAATACCAGAGTGCAGCACAAAATACTGCCTCAGAAGAACCAAATACCACAGTGCTGCATAAAATACTGCCTCAGCAGAACCAAATACCACAGTGCAGCACAATATACTTCCTCAGCAGAAGCAAATACCACAGTGCAGCAAAAAACAGTTCCTCAGCAGAAACAAATAGCACAGTACAGCACAAAATATTTCCTCAGCAGAACCAAATACCACAGTGCAGCATAAAATACTGCCTCAGCAGAAGCAAATACCACAGTGCAGCAAAAAACAGTTCCTCAGCAGAACCAAATAGCACAGTACAGCACAAAATATTTCCTCAGCAGAACCAAATACCACAGTGCAGCATAAAATACTGCCTCAGCAGAACCAAATACCACAGTGCAGCACAAAATACTGCCTCAGCAGAAGCAAATACCACAATGCAGCATAAAATACATATAAAATACTATAAAATATAAAATATTATAAAATACTGCCCTACCCTGTAGGGTCTATGGCCAGTCCACCCTGGGTAAGCAGGCCGATGCAAGTGAACACCAAAGGATGTGATATCATCCATATGTGCTTGTACTGCCTGAACATTGGGCAGTATAATACAGCCCTTACTGTCTGCCTTATCGGGGAGGAATTCTCACTTCTCTCTTACCCCAGAATATCACTTCTTACTTGTCTCAAAGCATTTCCCCAGCGAGTGCTTGGTTCATTCTGGAGACCATACATCTGACAGTATTTAGGCCCACTGTTTGACACCACCAATATGATAACAGAAACTGTTTCAAGATTAAAATAAGAATTAGGCCTCATTCACACTTCAGTGATTGGTCAGTGATTTCCATCAATGATTGTGAGCCAAAACCAGAAGTGAAGCCTCTGAAACCAGAAGTGAAAAAAAAAGAATGATTCGCTTTGCTCTAGAGAAACTGATTGGACACGGTACAGCCTGTGGATTTATAATCTATTCCTATATTGAGCAATCTCATAACCCAGAATTATCCTAACCTAATTTATAATGTATGTGCCAGCCCACGTGGTCATCTACTGACGCTAATATTTGTGCCGTTTTTACTTAGGTGGCAGCAGTGAATAAGTATGATCCTCCTCCTGAGGTAATTGCTGCCCGAGATCATATGGCCAATATTATGTACAGCATTATCCAGCCACAGAAGATCTTTGACAGGTACTGTCTACACTTCATTATCATAGATGTTCAAATAAAACTCAATAAAATGCATACTAAAGTAGTTCCTAATATATATTCTTATTATATGCTACGTGTACAGTTTATTTGTCTTCAGACCCTTTCACTTTTTTCAAATTTTTTAAAAGTCTTTGCTAATTTATAGAAAAGAAAAGTACATAAATAAAATTTCTCATGGACATAAGTAGAGTTTAGAGAACTTGCCTTTTGGCAAATTCTGGTTTTAAGTGAATTACGTAATGTAATGTAATTCAGTGCCGACATGCCAAACAGAATGCCTTTAGAAGCATGCCGCCATAATACAAGTGTATAGTCAGCAGAACGGAACCCTTGAAGCCGTCCATAAACTTGTATTATGCGGCATGCAGGTACTGAATTACGTGATGGATTATTTGAGAACGGAATCCATTATGTAATTCACTTAAACCGCGAACTTGAACTCGAACCTGCCAAAAGGTTCGCTCAACTCTAGACATAAGTATTCAGACTCTTTGACACTTGACATTTAGCTCTGGGGCCTCCCATTTGTCTTGAGATGTTTCCTCACCTAGCCTGGAGTCCACCTGTGGTAATTTCAGTTGACTGGACATGATTTGGAGAAACACACCCCTGTCTGTATAAGGTCTCACAGCTGAGACAGCTCGGAGTTGCCGTAGATACCAGTCATTATTTACACCAGTTTCTGCTATAAATAATGATGAATTAGCTGGGGCCGATGACCGCACCCTTGCAACACTTTAAATTACTTTCAAAGTCGCAAATGCATTAAAAAGTCGCAAATCCGGTGGATTTGCAATGTTTCTATGCCAAAAAGAGGTGTGTGAGGAATGATACATTTCCTAATTTTCTCTACCGGTGAGAGCTTGTAGATTGTAACGCTGTGTTCACATCAGTTTTGGGCTGTATGTGGGAGATTTATTAAAGCGGCTCTGTCACCTGGATCAATGCTACCATACCAGGCGTACAGCCTGGTAGGATTGATGACGCTGATTAAACTGATACCTGTCTTATGTCTGACATTGGTATCGTGCAAATTGACACAGAGTGCACACAGGTATGTCTGGGATGTGACATGTAATACAGACACACAGTGCACACAGGTATGTCTGGGATGTGACATGTAATACAGACACACAGTGCACACAGGTATGTCTGGGATGTGACATGTAATACAGACACACAGTGCACACAGGTATGTCTGGGATGTGACATGTAATACAGACACACAGTGCACACAGGTATGTCTGGGATGTGACATGTAATACAGACACACAGTGCACACAGGTATGTCTGGGATGTGACATGTAATACAGACACACAGTGCACACAGGTATGTCTGGGATGTGACATGTAATACAGACACACAATGCACACAGGTATGTCTGGGATGTGACATGTAATACAGACACACAGCGCACACAGGTATGTCTGGGATGTGACGTAATACAGAAACACAGTGCACACAGGTATGTCTGGGATGTGACATGTAATACACACACAGTGCACACAGGTATGTCTGGGATGTGACATATAATACACACACACAGTGCACACAGGTATGTCTGGGATGTGACATGTAATACAGACACACAGTGCTCACAGGTATGTCTGGGATGTGACATGTAATACAGACACACAGTGCACACAGGTATGTCTGGGATGTGACATATAATACAGACACACAGTGCACACAGGTATGTCTGGGATATGACATGTAATACAGACACACAGTGCACACAGGTATGTCTGGGATGTGACATGTAATACAGACACACAGTGCACACAGGTATGTCTGGGATGTGACATGTAATACAGACACACAGTGCACACAGGTATGTCTGGGATATGACATGTAATACAGACACAGTGCACACAGGTATGTCTGGGATTGTGACATGTAATACAGACACACAGTGCACACAGGTATGTCTGGGATGTGACATGTAATACAGACACACAGTGCACACAGGTATGTCTGGGATGTGACATGTAATACACACACATTGCACACTGATATGTCTGGGATGTGACATGTAATACACACACACAGTGCACACAGATATGTCTGGGATGTGACATGTAATACAGACACACAGTGCACACAGGAATGTCTGGGATGTGACATGTAATACAGACACACAGTGCACACAGGTATGTCTGGGATGTGACATGTAATACAGACACACAGTGCACATAGGTATGTCTGGGATGTGACATGTAATACAGACACAGTGCACACAGGTATGTCTGGGATGTGACATGTAATACAGACACACAGTGCACACAGGTATGTCTGGGAAGTGACATGTAATACACACACACAGTGCACACAGGTATGTCTGGGATGTGACATGTAATACACACACACAGTGCACACAGGTATGTCTGGGATGTGACATGTAATACAGACACACAGTGCACACAGGTATGTCTGGGATGTGACATGTAATACAGACACACAGGTATGTCTGGGATGTGACATGTAATACAGACACACAGTGCACACAGGTATGTTTGGGATGTGACATGTAATACAGACACACAGTGCACACAGGTATGTCTGGGATGTGACATGTAATACACACACACAGTGCACACAGGTATGTCTGGGATGTGACATGTAATACAGACACACAGTGCACACAGGTATGTCTGGGATGTGACATGTAATACAGACACACAGTACACACAGGTATATCTGGGATGTGACATGTAGTACAGACACACAGTGCACACAGGTATGTCTGGGATGTGACATGTAATACAGACACACAGTGCACACAGGTATGTCTGGGATGTGACATGTAATACAGACACACAGTGCACACAGCTATGTCTGGGATGTGTCTGCAATCTTCTGTGGGGCACTACTGTTAGGTACATAGGTGAAAATGAGGTGACGGACTCCCTTTAAGGCCTTTATGCCACAAAAGTAGCATTAAAAAAAATTGTAAATTGTGGCATGTGCCATATTGAGCAATAATTTGCAACACTTTGTGCTTCTCAAAAATTTTCAAAAGCTGTGAGAAAAAGGGGTCAGGCTTAACATGAAACTGGCTTAAATTATAGCCCAAGTCTATTCCAGCCCTTATCCTGTGCCTACTCTATGAAGAGGCATGTGTCTCATGATAAATTAGGCGAGTCTCACTCTAATGCTCAGGAGAGGCCAGTCTTGAAAAGGCCCCTTTCACACGAACGTGAAACTCGGATGTCTCCCGCATTGTGTGCAGTGTACTGAACTCCCGGCACTGAACGGGGGTTACATAGCATTATACTGATTTATGATGCTATGTAACCCTTACAGTTCTGGAATGTGTTGGATAACTCTGTCAGCATTATCTAACACATTCCAGAACTGTAAGGGTTACATAGCATCATAAATCAGTATAATGCTATGTGACCACGTCAGTACACGGCACACGATGCGGGAGACGTCCGAGTCTCACGCTCGTGTGAAAGGGGCCTAAATCTCCCCCTATTTTTGATGCATAAATCTTAACAGTGCCACTGTGTTGCTTTATCGCTAAACTACTGTAGCGTCTGGTCTACTCTCACCTCATCAGCTATCCCACTGCTAACTTTCTTCTCAACCCCTTACTATCTGGATTTCACAATCTACACCGGGATCGACAACCTTTGGCACTCCAGCTGTTGTGAAACTACAGCTTCCAGCATGCTCTTTTCACTTCTGTGGGAGTTCAGAGAACAGCCAAACAAGTGTGCATGCTGGGAGATGTAGCTTCACAACACCTGGAGTGCTGGAGGTTGCTGACTCCTGCTCTACACTCTTATGAAAGTCAAAAATGATCTCCTGACAGCTTAATTGAACAGTAACTACTCTGGATCCCTCTTACAGTGTTTGACACTGTACACCATCAACTCATACTGACCGTGCTTTAGTCTGCTAAACCTTAGGCCTGTTTCACACTTGTGTTGTTGTTTTCCGGCATTGAGATCTGACAGAGGATTTCAATACCGGGAAAAAAAAAATTTCCCTTTAGTCCTCATGTATTATGAATGTCTTCAGTTCCATCAGCATTCCATTTTCTGACTAGACACAAAACCGCTGCAAGCTGCGATTTTGTATCCGGTTATAAAAACGTGAAAAATAATGGATTTGTCACTGAAAACAATGTAAGTCTATGGTAACGGATTAATTTTTTTAGGAGCCTAAAGAACTGATCTGCCACCCATTGAGTTTCAGTGTATTTAGTGATGGATCTGTTTTTTGTTTTTTTTTTCATTTTGATTTCACACAACCGCATCCGCATCTCAACACCGGAATGAACAACGCATGTGTGAAAATAGCCTTAGTATACTGCCCTGTGCTGTTTTTCTTCTTACCTCAACTCTTTTGGAGTATCATTTGCTGACTCTGCTTCTCCTCATCCTCTCAGGGTTTAGTCCTAGGTCCTCTCTTCTTTACTCTTTACACAGGCCGCTTTGGAAAAAACGGAAAATTTGACTTTCCGTACCATCTCTACGCTGATGACACCCAATTAGTTAAAGTGGTTATCCCATGACTAATGTAAAAAATTTAAATCAGACATCATATAGTACATGACAATTTCCATCTAACAATGCTAGAACCAGCCCTGTACCTCACATGGATCCAGAGATCTCCTAATTCGTTGCTCTGTAGATTTATATCAAGCTGAAAGCTCAAGGGGAGTGTCTTTTCTGCTGCAGCTCAGCAGGCGTGTCTCAGCTCTACCTATCACAGCTCAGGAGGCGTGTCTCAGCTCTCCCTCTCACAGCTCAGGAGGCGTGTCTCAGCTCTTCCTATAACAGCACAGGAGGTAGTTGAAGGATGAAACTGAGCATGTGCGGCCATCTCAGTGAGCAGGACAAAGACATAAGAAAAATAAACAGCAGGTGGTGCTATACAGATAGATTTTATTGTATAACTCAGTGGCTATGCTAAATTTTTAATTACATGCAATTACCAGTAGTAAGTATTCAGATCCAGGTGCTGGTTTAAAAACTGTAGAATATTTTTCATGGGATAACTCATTTAAGTCTACCCCTGACTTCACCCCTGTACCACTACAATATACCACTGATTGTCTGCTGCCCTCTATCTACTAACATAGCTAAACCTGACATTTGCATGCTCGTACCTCCTGCACCTCCGAAACATCTCCAGAATCTGCTATTTGCTCTCCAAACTCTCCCCTCTCTAATCTGAATGCAGCAGCCAGGCTCCTCTTTGTGGTCATCGCCATACCAACACTTTTACCTTATACCAGTCACTCCACTAGGTTGCTCATTCACTGTAAAGTACATCCACAAAGGTGTCCTCGTTATTCCAAGACCCTATACCTCCTTCCTCTATCTGCTTACCACTGTACCAGCGACCTTACCCCCCCCCCCCCAGATTGAAGGTATTCTTTTTATGTAACAGCGCTACTAAAAGGAAACACATAAGGCACATAAAGTACATGGTATGTCATGAGAAAATGTGTACCAGATCTACAAATCACAATGACGAGCCTTTCTCATTTCTTTTTACAGTACATTGCCCAATCTAGACACCCCCTATCCTATGCTAGTTCTGACGGGGCCCCAGTCTTGTGGGAAGAGGGAACTGGCTCACAGAATGTGCAGAGACTTCAAGGAGTTCTTCCGCTACGGGTAAGACATTCATCTTTCACAATGTCCAATGTGCTTTGCATTAGGTAGGCAATATTTTTGTGCTTAACTACCTAGTGTAAAATGAAGAAAGTGCTTGTCATGAAGGTTTCTTTGAAGTCCAAATCCCAGATTTAAAGAGGTATTCTGGTTTTAATGATTACATTTTATTTGTTTAGAGAATAGGCAGCTATACAATTTTGTAATATACATGTATTTCAAATTTTGCTTGTAGACTTTTATTATATCTGCGCAATAGGCTCTCTCCCAAGAAAAAAGTGGTCCAGCCGATTCTAGTCCTGTAAAATGCATCCGTAGGAGATCTGAATAAGACTAAAGATGGCGTCAGTCATGTGACCCTCAATCCTGTCATGTGACCTCTGGTATTCAGTTAACTGCCCAGGTATCTAACAGGTGAATAGTAGTTTATTGAGAAGCAGAATATATACAGTATATACAGCATTACAGCCCGCAGCAGCACCTCATCATGTCTGTCAGTGTCTCTATATAGAAGCATATCTGTCATTATTCTCCCTGCCCCCCCTTCCCCATATGTGTTGTGCTAGTCATTTTTTTACAGTTAACTTTATTAACAACATGACAGCACCTAGAGACAGGCAGCCATTTTACATATCACCTGGAAACAGGCAGCTATGTAAACACACATACAGTGAAGTAGTTATTGTAGTAGCCGCAATGGTTAGTTATCCCATGGAAGTGCCCTGTATATAAGTCATGTAACACTGTTTCTTGAATGTCAGTGGGATGTCACATGACTGATGCCATGTTTCAGTTAGGCCATGGATGCATTACTCAGGACTGACTGATTCATGGGCTACACCAGATAGGGTCAACAACTTGATATAAGAAAGGTAAGCAAGAGAAAATGTAAATACAATGGCCTCAGGATACAATATTTTCAGTATACAGTGGTGTTCTAACCCATTGTAAGTTGAAACCAGACTCAACATACCATGCCTCAGACTCAATCAAGGTCACTTCTCTGGTAAAATAGCTGGATAAGGCTACTTTCACACTTGCGTTGTTGTTTTCCGGTATTGAGATCAGGCAGAGGATCTCAATACCGGAAAAAAACTGATCAGTTTTGTCCCCATGCATTCTGAATGGAAACAGATCCGTTCAGGATGCATCAGGATGTCTTCAGTTCAGGCAGCTTTCAGTTTTGTGACCGGACACAAAACCGCAGCAAGCTGTAATTTTGTGTCCGGTCATAAAATCTGAAAGAAACTGATCAGGTACTGAAACCAATGCAAGTCAATGGTGACGGATCAGTTTTTTTAGGAGACTAAAAAAACGGATCCGTCACCCATTGACTTTCAATGTATTTAGTGCCTGATCAGTTTTCTTCAGTTTTGATTTCACACAACTGCATCCCAACTGAACTGATGCATCCTGATGTGCAAAATCAAAACGGATCAGTTTAATTCAGGTATAGAGATCCTCTGCCGGATCTCAGTACCTGAATTAACAATGCAAGTGTGAAAGTAGCCTTAGTTACTAGTTATCAGCAATTCCTGACTGTTATATGTAAGGACTTGTCTTATCTGTCTTAGTTATCTGCTTATCTTTCTTCATTCTCTCTTATCTTGGATGACATTTTGGGGCTTTGGAACCGATTACTCAACTTACAATGGTTTCAACATACAATGTTCATCCTGGAACCAATAGTATTGTATCTTGAGGGACCACTGTACATATATAGTTGAATATTGTATAATTTCCTATGATATGGGAACAAATAAGTAAATAGCCCGTTAAGGATTGAGCATCACTAGATGTCTTAGTTTTTCCATGTGGGCTAAAATACATAAAGAAAAAGGAAACCAAAATATTTCTGACCAGAGAGTGTGTAACATTCACTATCGGCAGAACGTTGATTAAATAATTACATTTTAGAAAATATGTTAAAGGGGTTTTCTGGGCTGCTGATATGACCTGATATATGACCTAACCTGAGGGAATAGGAGCTGAGCTGCAGTAACCCGACTCAACCACTTTGAACAGAGCTATGCTTCTGGCACCGCTGTTGGTGGTAGTTCTGGCACAGCCATCTGCAGGGAACAGCTGATTGGTGGAGCTAGATCATCAGTATTGAGAGGTTGGAAACCCCTTTAATAAAATAAAACTATTGTAGCCACCAAGCTTGTGTAGCTGCTCTTGGAAGTCAGCAATACAGGACTGGCAAGTAAGATACCTGTCATGTATTGTAAGGTCAGTTTTGTTAACTATTACTGAATCCAAGGAATAAGAATTTAAAGGGGTTAGCCATCTTTTGGGGCATTTCAGTCAGATTCCCCCACATCGCTGGACCTGTGAAGGGAAGCATACTTGGTTTCTGGCTCATTGGGTCTCCCAAGTTGGCTTTCATGCTCTGGTCACCACTAAACTTCCTGCTTGACAGAGGTCTCATGGCCGCTGCAGCCAATGACTGGTTTCAGCGGTGACATGTTCCCCATGCGTCACATGTGTATGTTACATTTTTTTAGGGGTAAAAATTGCCAGAAACAAATTCATATGTGTAAGAGCCCTTAAAGTGTATGCCCTCAGTATAAACATCCCTATCCCTTTCTGTATTCTGAAAACTGCTAGAAACGGATGTTCAAACAGATGCTGGTACATTTCACTGTTAACTAAAGCTGCACTCTTAAAACTGACCACTAGGTGTCAGTTTAGTCATATAAGTAAATGAGAAAAGCAGAAACTGTATTTATTTTACATGTAAAAGTTACTAATCAATTTAGATGCATCTTTGTAAATATTCCATTTATATAAACTCACATTGCTTGAAAAAAGCATGATTTAGGCTAACCCTTACACGTGTACATATTGATTAATACAAGAAGATAACGAGGATGCAGTTCTTCACCATTAATGCAAAACACTGATTTTTCAAATGACCATATCCGCACAGATGTGACCATGCAGGAGAAATGTCAAACCTGGATTTAAGAGTAAAGGAGCTGGTCTGTAGTATGAATGTATGGAATGTCCATTTATACAAGAAATAGCATCTGTGGTGGATTAGTTCTGGCCATTTGTAATAATTAATATAAAAGGGATATTCCATTCCAGCATTCTTACATTTGTTCACATTGAAGAATGACATCCTTCAGCTCTCTAGAAGATGTATCTATGACCAGGAAAGTCAGATGTCAGGTGTGGTACACAGAAGGCATGGATCTGCTGTATTGGAAGAAAAAACGTAACCTTCTGTGCAGTATCCTCGCAATACAAAATAGATTATGAGTTCTGATTCCATCCCCTGCTTGGTACACTGACTTTTCATGGCAGCACTTCCTTTACTGATCTATATATGGTATGTGTATATATATATATATACACTCACCGGCCACTTTATTAGGTACACCTGTCCAACTGCTCGTTAACACTTAATTTCTAATCAGCCAATCACATGGCGGCAACTCAGTGCATTTAGGCATGTAGACATGGTCAAGACAATCTCCTGCAGTTCAAACCGAGCATCAGTATGGGGAAGAAAGGTGATTTGAGTGCCTTTGAACGTGGCATGGTTGTTGGTGCCAGAAGGGCTGGTCTGAGTATTTCAGAAACTGCTGATCTACTGGGATTTTCACGCACAACCATCTCTAGGGTTTACAGAGAATGGTCCGAAAAAGAAAAAACATCCAGTGAGCGGCAGTTCTGTGGGCGGAAATGCCTTGTTGATGCCAGAGGTCAGAGGAGAATGGGCAGACTGGTTCGAGCTGATAGAAAGGCAACAGTGACTCAAATTGCCACCCGTTACAACCAAGGTAGGCAGAAGAGCATCTCTGAACGCACAGTACGTCGAACTTTGAGGCAGATGGGCTACAGCAGCAGAAGACCACACCGGGTGCCACTCCTTTCAGCTAAGAACAGGAAACTGAGGCTACAATTTGCACAAGCTCATCGAAATTGGACAGTAGAAGATTGGAAAAACGTTGCCTGGTCTGATGAGTCTCGATTTCTGCTGCGACATTCGGATGGTAGGGTCAGAATTTGGCGTCAACAACATGAAAGCATGGATCCATCCTGCCTTGTATCAACGGTTCAAGCTGGTGGTGGTGGTGTCATGGTGTGGGGAATATTTTCTTGGCACTCTTTGGGCCCCTTGGTACCAATTGAGCATCGTTGCAACGCCACAGCCTACCTGAGTATTGTTGCTGACCATGTCCTTCCCTTTATGACCACAATGTACCCAACATCTGATGGCTACTTTCAGCAGGATAATGCGCCATGTCATAAAGCTGGAATCATCTCAGACTGGTTTCTTGAACATGACAATGAGTTCACTGTACTCAAATGGCCTCCACAGTCACCAGATCTCAATCCAATAGAGCATCTTTGGGATGTGGTGGAACGGGAGATTCGCATCATGGATGTGCAGCCGACAAATCTGCGGCAACTGTGTGATGCCATCATGTCAATATGGACCAAAATCTCTGAGGAATGCTTCCAGCACCTTGTTGAATCTATGCCATGAAGAATTGAGGCAGTTCTGAAGGCAAAAGGGGGTCCAACCCGTTACTAGTATGGTGTACCTAATAAAGTGGCCGGTGAGTGTATATATATATATATATATATATGTGTGTATATGTGCAGGGTGGGACATTTATATGGATACACCTAAATATTCAAAAACCTAATATTCAAGATGGGTGGTGACCATGGCGGCCATTTTGAAGTCGGCCATTTTGGATCCAACTTTTGTTTTTTCAATGGGAAGAGGGTCATGTGACACATCAAACTTATTGAGAATTTCACAAGAAAAACAATGGTGTGCTTGGTTTTAACATAACTTTATTCTTTCATGCGTTATTTACAACTTTCTGACCACTTATAAAATGTGTTCTAAGTGCTACCCATTGTGTTGGATTGTCAATGCAACCCTCTTCTCCCACTCTTCACACACTGATAGCAACACCACAGAAGAAATGCTAGCACAGGCTTCCAGTATCCGTAGTGTCAGGTGCTGCACATCTCGTATCTTCATAGCATAGACAATTGTCTTCAGATGACTCCAAAGATAAAAGTCTAAGGGGGTCAGATCGGGAGACCTTGGGGGCCATTCAACTGGCCCACGACGACCAATCCACTTTCCAGGAAACTGTTCATCTAGGAATGCTCGGACCTGACACCCATAATGTGGTGGTGCACCGTCTTGCTGGAACGTACCAGCTTCAGTGCATAAAGAGGGAAACACATCATCGTGTAGCAGTTAAATGGCCCCCATTATTGTCCTATTATTGTCTGCATTATAGACAAGGATAGTACTGTTCTATTAGGGGCCAGCTTTCATAAAATACAGAATAAACATGGACATCATCTGTAGTTTTTGTGGATCCTTTTTTTTTGTGGACTGCAAAATACATATGGTTGTGTGCATGGGCCCTAAAACTGTATATCAATCTGCTGAGCTCCTCCTACTCTATAACATGATGTCTGCAGGGTGCACCACATTATAATAGTGATAGGTTCCCTTTAAATGGACACACCTTGTTATTCATTGACAGGGATAAACTGAAAAAGCAGTTGGAGTGTTTAACACTTGGGTGGAGTAACTTAAAAGTAATTAAGGGAGATTCATCAATACTGGGGCTTTCTGTGCCTGTCTTGATATCCCCTGTGCTCCCGGAGGTTGCGCCTAATTTATGACGAGGCACACACCTCATCAGGCGCATCCTCTGACAGTCAATATGTCTAATCTTAGAGCTGCCGTAGATTAGAGCTGCCAATGTATTTCTGGTCTTGTTTACGCCAGAAAACTGGCGTACATGAAGATAAAATGTTGTTGCAGCGGCTGGTCATGCCCCTTCCCAACCCCTTTCAGAAAAGTTGCAGATGCGAATTTTTTTTAAAAAGTCACACCTGTGACTTTTTAACGTCACTTTACAGGTGCACAGTGAATGATAAATCTCCCCCATAGTATTTTAACCCCTTACTGACTACTCATACGCCTTTTTATGCAATCACTAAGGAGCCTTAGGCTAGGCCACCACCTTTTCATGGCAGCCCGGTCTAAGTGCTGCACGGGTCCCAAGTGCATGTGAGAGCAGGGGCTCAGCTCTCACATGAGAGCCGCGCTCCTGCTCTAACAGCCTAGACTGGCAGGAGTGCCGATCCAGGCTTTTTAACCTCTTAGATACCGTGGGCAATGACGCCCAAAGCATGTAAGCAGTGACAGAGGGAGCGGACTTCCTCTGTCTCCCATTGGCAGCCCGCGATCACCTTTGTGTATAGGCTGGTTGGGACCTGATGTAGGTCCCAAGCCTGCCTTGAGTGTTCAACAGCAGGCTGTGTCAGAGAGGTCAATGTCAGTATTGCACTGAAATTTAAATACAATGTGCTATCCAGTGCTGTGGAGTCGGTAAGCCAAAGCCCCGACTCCAACTCCTCAATTTCCCCTGACTCCGACTCCGACTCCCAATCCGACTCTGACTCCTCATACATGGCGCATGTTTAAGTGATAACTTTAAACAAACTTTGCATAAATCAGTAGTACAGATATGTCCTGACAAAAAGAGTTTGTAATATATGTTTTACTAGATATCTTTACTCTGAACTTTCAGTATCAGGCTCTTCTCTGGGTAAGGGCTTGATGTATGAAAACTGTCTAGGTCTAAAATTGTCTTTGTTGCCCATAGCAACCAATCAGAGCTCTCCTTTCATTTCTCCAGAGCACTATATGAAATGAAAGGGGAGCTCTGATTGGTTTCTATGGGCAACAAAGAAACGTCTACACCTAGACAGTTTTCATACATGGGCCCTAGGTGTTTTACATCAGAGGAAAAGCAAACTAAAACATAAAGCAGAGAGAACATGCATTGGACAATTGATTTATGCACAGTTTATTGAAAGTTTAGATATACTAAGTACTTGCCTTAAAGGGGTTTTCTCAGCACATTGGTTGACTAGCTGACAGGCAGTTTTTACTCACTCTGTCTCCTATGGGGGGAGGGGGGGGTTCTCCAGCAGTTATTAGCATATATTAACTTACCCTGACAGAGCAGGAGATTGTGATCTCTAACACAATTTCAGGTACAGCCATGCTTCTCAGTCCTCACAACACATTTTGCTTACTGCAGGTAATCTCACTCGGAGCTCAGTCCCATCATTCCGTGGGGGTGAGGTCACTCCTGCTCTCAGCCAATTAGATAACAGTCTTTCTGGTCTGCAGGTTACCATAGAAACCTGTGTACAGTGAGAGACCAACTGAACTGTGTATAGTTCATGACTAAAGTAAAATCTACTGACCACTGTATTTAGAAAATGTCTTCTTTTAACTGTCCCTTTATGTTGAAAGATAATCTAGTGAGAAAACCCCTTTAATCCTGTTTTCTCTAGCAGATCTGAGATGAGTGCAGCCATACCTTCCCAGTGCCTTTTTCCTCTGATCTGTAGCAGAGGAGCTTCACTTCTGAGCATCTACATAAAGGGCAGCACACAGTCATCTCAACTGAAAGCCTAGATCTTTAGATCAGGAATAGAACAGACATTTATAGGACATTTCATCATTTTTCCAAATTCTTATGAAAATATATTCAGCACATACGGCATTGAACTAATTGTACCAATTTATTATATATTTTAGGAGTCGGTCCATTTTATACCGACTCCAACTCGGACTCCTACTCCACCAAAGTGGACACGGACTCCGACTCCACAGCCCTGGTGCCATCGGGATAGTACATTGTATTTTAGAAGCAATCATAAGATTGCCTGATAGTCCCCTTGTGGGACTATTAAGTGGTTCAAAAAATTAAAATGTAAAAAATAAAACATTTATTAAATTAAAAAATAAGCTTTTTTTCCCCTTGAAAAATAAAATCTCCCCTACATGTATATATATATACATATATATATCGCTGCTTCCGTAACGACCACACAAATATCATGTAAATTATCCCCTATAGTGAATATCGTAAAAAAATGCCAGAATTGCTATTGTTTTTTTATTCTTAGTCGCCACCGGAAAAACTTAATAACAAACCATCAAAAAGTGTTATTTACCCCAAAATGATGCTAAATGAAAACTACAAGTCGTCCCGCAAAAATCAAGCCCTCACACAACTCCATAGAGGGTAAAATAAAAATGTTATGGGTCTTGGGATGCAGCTATGCAAAAAGATTTTCCTCTTTTTAAAAAGGGGTTTTATTGCACAAAAGTAGTCAAATGTAAAAAATATATACGTATTTGACATCGCTGTAATTATACTGACCCAGAGAATAAAGATATTATGTTATTTATGCCGAAAAATGAACGCTGCAAAATTTATAACCTAAAAACTCAGTGGTAGTATTGCTGTTTTTCCCATCTCCCTCCCAGAAAGAGTTAATAAAAGTTCATTAGTACCCCAAACCGGCACCGTTAAAAACTACAACTTGTCCCGCAAAAAGCAAGCACTCATACAGCTATATAGACGGAAAAATAAAAAAGTTATAGCTCTTGGAAGGCAACGATGAAAAAAAGGGAAAAAAACACTTGGTCAGTAAGGCCCAAAACAAGCTGGTGACAAAGGGGTTAACAAAAGCAACATAAGGTTACCAAACCCACACTTGAAGATGGAAGACTGAGTGATTTACCTTCTCAGTTATGAACACTGTACTTTAGGATGCTTCATTTTTAGGATCACTAAAGAACATGCTACTTTGAAATATGATGAGGTCCATATGTGCCACCTTTTTCTCATGGAGACCATAGTCTACCACATACGACTGAAAGCAATTAGGAAGCACATTGATCTGAGACCATAAACTACAGCTGCTTACGGTTATTACAGTCTTTATGTCTCACAGAATTCAGCGGTTTTTACTTAAAAGCCTGCACCGATTCTGTAATTCGGCATGCTGTAGTGTGGGAACTTGCCTGTGTGTATGATGTATAATTCAGCGTAGGTATCATACAGTGAATTTATAGTAACTGGCATATCATTTACCATACAAGAATATGTAAGTGCTGCCGGAATTCTGAAGTTCTCCTGCGTGTTCAAAACTGTACAAATTGAGGAGGTTTTCTGGTTTTGAAGGACCCATCTAAGATGCAGAACTGACGCTCCATGCAAAACACTGGAAAAACGTAACAATGCCTCTCCTATTGAAATCAATGAGAATCAATTGCTTTCAATCTGTGCTTCTCCAGGGTTGACAACTGTATTGCGTGCAGCTCTTAGTGTAAATCCTCATGCCCATGAACATGCTGTGGATGCAGACCCATTGACTTGAAAATACGACAAAAGATAGGACATGTCTTACCTTTGTGGTGCGGAGGCACGGCCCTGAAATCCCACAGAAGCCCTTTTTAGAGCTTCCATGGGCTTTCGATCCGTGCCGCCACACCGGAAAAGTCAATGGAGGGAATTTATCATGAGAAGACTATTTGAAGTCAGTTTTGCTTGAGTCTGCGCTGTGTACTTTATTCCACATTTATCAAATGTCTCATGTTACTTGATAAATTTGGCCTATCCTTAAACCTAACACTTCTGTTTAGAGAAGCTCCTCCAGTTTTCTTACTCCACCCTCCTCCTGGAGTGAGATTGCGACTATTTTGCGACTTTTTAAAAAAGTCGCAATGATAAAGCTGGAGTAAAACTCTTTAACATAGCTAACCACACCTACTTTTCCACCTATATTACACAACTGGAGTGAGTGGTGTAAAAATGCAAAAAGTCACATTTTGCGCAAGTGCATGTAAAAAAAATGCAAATTTTTGCCCAAACAAGTGCAAAAAAGTCGCAAAAGCTCTTTTTTTTGCGACTTTTTGACTCCAGAATTCTGAAGTGAAGATATGATAAATCAGGACCAATGGGTCCGTATCTGCACTATGGAGTGCACACGGCCACCGCCTGTATATTGCGGACCCGCCTCTCACGGTCCACAACACAGGCACATGGCCCTTACAGTCGACTGCATGAGCTCTTAGAGTAGGTTCACATCATGTTTTTTTCTTCCCATTCTTCTGTTCCATCACAAGAACAGAAAAAAAAAAAATTGTGAGCTTCTGCTATGCTCATTTTGCATCTGTTTTTGTAAGTTCCATCAACGTTTTAGACGACGGTCTTAATAATGCCCCATAGCTGGCGGTGGATCGCCAAAGTAATGAAGAGGCTCCGGCCTGTACATAACTGCGGCGGATCCTCCGCCAGTTCTAAATATAAGACGGCTTCCGAGCTGTCTTACATGTAGACCTTTTTCTACGCCTGAAACAGTTGTAGAAAATGGTGAATGTGATGGGCCTGCTGGCCCGTCCCCTTCCCCGCCTACGTCATGCCCACTTATTTAGACCTGGTGTGAGCAGGGAGAAGTCGCAGATTGCGGCGCAACTAAACGTGCTGCAATCTGCGCCTGAAATATACCTAATTTAGGCGTATTTCAGCTTGATAAATGACCACCTTGACACTGACTCTACACTGTGTTCCAAATTATTATGCAAAAAGTGTTTAGGAGTGATAAGGTAAGAATTTTTTGTTTGTCAGTTAAACTCATTGATGGTGATGTGTGTCAGGGCTCTTTATATCACTGAGGGCAATTGCAGACACCTGTGCTAATTAGTTTGGCAGGTGTGTCCAATTAAAGGCAAGACTACTTAAAGGGGTATTCTCATCTTAGACAATGGGGGCATATCGCTAGGATATGCCCCCATTGTCTTATAGGTGCGGGTCCCACCGCTGGGACCCGCACCTATATCCAGAACGGAGCGGGGAGCGCTGCGCCTGGAGGACCCCAGGTTTCCGGGGGTCCGGCCACCACCAGGCGCAGCTCCCCGCGCCGCTCATAGAAATGAATGGGAGCCGGGCCGTGCATGCGCGGTGCGCTCCCATTCATTTCTATGGAGCCGACGGAAGTAGCCGAGCCAGCGCTCGGCTATTTTCGGCGGCCCCATAGAAATGAATGGAGGGCGGCTGCGCATGCGCAGTGCGCCCTCATTCACTTCGGGGCCTCCGTTCTCGATATAGGTGCGGGTCCCAGCGGTGGGACCCGCACCTATAAGACAATGGGGGCATATCCTAGCGATATGCCCCCATTGTCTAAAATGAGAATAACCCTTTAAGAAGGCTGTCCCACATTATTAAGCAGCCTACATTTTCAGCCAAAATGGGAAAGAAAAAGGATGTGTCGGCTGCTGAGAAGCAACAAATTGTGGAGTGTTTAGGTCAAGGCATGACTACAATCAACATTGCCAAGACACTTCATCGTGATCATCGCACAATTAAGAAGTATGTAGCTGATTCACAGCACACACGTGTGCGTGCTGATAAGGGAAAATTGAGGACTCTTTCCAACAGGTAATTACGTCAGGTTAAAAGAGCAGCTGCAAAAATGCCTTGTCATAGCAGCAGACAAGTTTTTGAAGCTGCTGGTGCCTCCAACGTCCCCCGAACAACAAGATGCAGGGTCCTTCAGAGGTTTGCAGCTGTGCGTAAGCCATCCTGTCGACCTCCTCTATCCACTGCACACAAGCAGAAACGGCTCCAGTGGGCCAAACAATACATGAAGACGGACTTCAAAACTGTTTTGTTCACCGATGAGTGCCATGCAACGCTCGATGGTCCAGATGGATGGAGTGGAGGATGGCTGGCTAATGGACACCCCATGCAAACATGCCTACGGCACCAACAAGGAGGAGGTGGAGTAATGTTTTGGGCTGTAATCATGGGGAGAGAGATTGTCGGCCCCTTTAGGATCCCTGAAGGGGTAAAGATGAACTCCATAATGCATGTGGAGTTTCTCAAACAGCACTTCCTGCCATGGTTCAAGAAGAAGAACCATTCCGCAGCAAGATCATTTTCATGCATGATAATGCACTGTCTCATGCTGCAAATAACACATCTGCATCTCTGGCTGCTATGGGCATAAAAGGGGACAAACTTATGGTGTGGAACCCATGCTACCCTGACCTCAACCCCATTGAGAACCTCTGGAGCATCATCAAAAGGAGTGTCTATGATGGCGGGAGGCAGTTCACATCTAAGCAACAGCTCTGGGAGGGTATTCTGTCCTCATGCAAAACAATTGAAGCAGAAACCATCCAAAAAATGACAAATTCAATGGACGAGTTCAGAAGCTCCTTTCGAACAAGGGGTCCTATGTGCAAATGTAACATCACCTAGAATAAAGTTTTGACTTGAAAACTGTTTGATTTCAGTTTGTAATAACCTGCTAATGCGTATAATGTCACAAATGACCATTTTTTTGTTCTTAATAAAAATGAAAAGGTTGAAAACTCTGCTGTGAATAATAATTTAGAACATGCATTTTGAGTGTTTATTTTTTTTTTTAAATATACTGTTATCATAGGCAGTTTGTTCAAAAACCTTTCAATTATACTCGAATAGTTGATGACTGGAAAATTACAATGACTGCAATTCATATAGGTAATTTTGGAAAATATGAGAAAATATTATTTGCATAATAATTTGTAACACCGTGTATACCACGATCTGTATTTTGAGACAGATTTTTACACGGCACAAAAGGATACGTCTTAGTCTCCTGACCCCTTTCCTGTAAAGCTCTGTCCACTTTCTGCCAAGCCCTACCCCTTTGTTGAGCATGTCGTTTAAAAGTGTAGAAACCTTATATGTGACAAATTGAGCCAAATTGAGCCTTTTGTAGACATATTTTTGGCGCAGATATATTAGTAAATCTGGGTCAGTGAGTGTGCTAGCAATTGTCCAACAATCTTACTTTTGTATCATAGCTAGGTTATATTCCATAAAGTCTGTTGTGGAAAACCATTTTAACAGCCCCTAACAGGCCAGATATAGAAATGTACTTTATCAAAAGTCACATAATAAAAAACTTGCACAATACAGCAGATTCATACTGCATGGAATGGAATATTTAAGATGCAGAGGCACAAATGCAAGTGGCTGAAAATACCATTATGTAGAATTCTTAAAGGGGTTATGCCACAATTAATGTAAAAAGTCCAAATCAGACATTATATAGTACGTGACGATCTCTTTCTAACAAAGCTAGAACCAGCCCTGTACCTCACATGGATCCAGGGATCTCCACATTCACTACTCACATTGCTCTGTTAGATTATATTCAGCATTGCAGCTCAGGGGCATGTCCTTTATGCTGCAGCTCTCTCCCTTTAACTGCCATAGCTTCTAACAGAACAGATGGATGGTAGCAGTTGAAGATTTAAACTGAGCATGTGCGACCAGCTCAGTGAGAAGGACAAAAAATAAGGAAAAGAACAAACAGCAGGTGGCGCTATACAGATCCATTTTATTGCATAGCTCAGTGACTGTACAAAATTTTTAATTACATGCAGTTACAAAAGTATTCAGAACCAGGTGCTGGTTTGAAAATGTAGAATATGCTTTATGATAGTAGGTATGCTTTAAGTGGGCAGTTATGAAAAAACTGATAAATATAGATATAGATATAATTTTTTTTTAATTTATGTATTATTTTACATTATTTTGCCACAGATTCATGGGATCATCTCTTTACATTTCAGGCCCTGTCATACAACTCGAAATCCGTACTTTGGAGAGGAGAAGCGGTTTGATTACCATTTTGTCACGCCAGAGATATTTGAGGAAATGACTTGTTCTGTAAGACAATGTCAACTATTATTATAAGCTCTAATACTGTAATACAAAAAGTCAATAATCAGCCCCCTGTGCAAAAACCACTTCTCCCTGCAATCACAGTCTCTTGATATGTGTAGACTCATATATACAGGATTTTCTCATGTTCTTCTATGCTTTTCAGTGAGCAGTCATTCTCACAACTCATGGGTGAATCCCCTTCATATTCTTTATTGATCTGTAGGAAATTCCATAGTCATATAGAGATGTAAAGCATGAGGGACACCAAGTGCAACATCCTCTAAGAACAAATTGGGAGGGGGGGTATTTTTAAACTAAAATGATCAATATGCAAGTTACAATATTAAATAAAACCTAAACAATATTGCTGCTTTAAAAGGAATACCAGTTATGAGACAAAATGTCCTCCTCTCCAAAACCACTGACACCAGGGATGCACCACCAATGTGGCGTACTAATGTGTACTAATAGGACGGCGGCCATTTTATTTCTCCTAATGATTGTGCCCTAGACAAAACGAGCCATTATAAATAATGAAAGGTATTTGGGAATATATTTATTATAAAGTAATATTTAAATATTTTCATTTTCTTAATTCCCGGAGAAGCCCTTTAACAGTGAAGCTGGAGGGAAGGGGTTAGGTTAAGAAATTGGCATTGGGGGGTTGGACATTGTTTCACTTTTCGTCTCAGGCAGCAGAAAGGCAGGGTGCCACCTGACTGATACGCTTTCTTCCCTTTTGTGGCACTGAAAGAAGGATCTGTACTAGAGATGAGCGAACGTGCTCGAAACGAGCACTGTACCGCTCGGCTCCCCTGCGCTCGCATGGGCGCAGGCAGCCGCTTCTGTCCTCCTCAGGAGGATGGAAGTGGCTGCCTGCGCCCATGCGAGCGCAGGGGAGCCGAGCGGTATAGTGCTCGTTTCGAGCACGTTCGCTCATCTCTAATCTGTACGGATCAGTATCAATACAGTCCACCAGTCCTTTTCTAGCATATTAATAGCAATACCATAACAATGCCAAAGAATCTCCATAGGAGCATGGTTATTGGAGGTTGTCACCTGCTAGTTGTGGAAACTGTTACTAAACAAGTACTAAGAGTGCTTGAATGAAAAGCATGTAACACCACGTTCACACTAGTTCCATCAGTGATTGTGAACCAAAACCAGTAGTAAAGCCTATAGATATAAGGTATAATGGAAAAATTTGCTCTTATTCTGTGATTTTGACCCACACCTGGTTTTGGCTCACAATAACTGATGGAAATAATTGACCAAATAACTGAAGTGTGAACTCAGCCTAAGTCCGTTTCACACAGTCTATGTTTGGTCAGTGAATTCCACCAGTGATCATGAGCCAAAATCAGGAGTGAAACCTACACAGAGATAAGGTATCAGGAAATATCTGCTTCTGTTCTGTGTTTAGAGCCGCCCCTGGTTTTGGCTCATAATCACTGATGGAAATCACTGATCAAACACTGACTGGGTGGCCTTACCTGCTGAATGTAGCATATGCCAGCCAACAACCAAAGTCTTTTCAAACTTTGATTTCTGATAATAGTGGGGGAGATTTCTCAAACTGATGTAAAGTAGAACTGGCTTAGTTGCCCATAGCAACCAATCAGATTCCACCTTTTATTTTCCAACTGAGATGTCCAAAATGAAAGGTGGAATCTGATTGGTTGATATGGGCAACTAAGCCAGTTCTATTTTACACCAGTTTGCTAAGTCTCCCCCAGTGTCTTTTTGAGATTCTTGGACTATGTTTTATTACCTGTATAGGATATGAATGTTTGGAGTGCACTGTGGACTTTGCTTTTTGTGGACAATATGTTAGGCTCCAACACTCTGATTTCTGTGGTATCATGTGTTATCTGTGCATTTTTAGGGTGAGTTTCTCCTTACTATGAAATACAGTGGACACTACTATGGTCTGAGCAGAGAGGCTGTAGAATCAGTTGCAAGAGAAGGTCTTGCCTGCTGCACGCACCTGGAAATAGAGGTACTGTACGTCCAACTGCAGCACCAATTTCTGTTTTTTTGTGTCATATTTTATTACATTGGGAAAGATGCAGTCTAAAACGATACCTAGTTACCTGGAATTCTTCACGAATTGTCTTGTTTAAATTTCACTTTAGATGAAGGATGAGCGATTTGATTGTAGACGTCCTATTCTTGTATATTTTGCGGACAAGGATAGGACATTTCTACAGAAGTTAAAAAAAATACGTGGCAACATACACTCAGCAAGGATCCACAATTTGCGCATTGCAAAACACTTACGGACGTGTGCTTGATCCCTTACAGAGAGCGCCTAGTATGTGTGCTGAGTATAGGCCAGGCAACGCCCCTCTGGGTTTCTGGGACATATTCAAATTAGCTTTTCAAAACCTATCTGATGCCAGCAGATGTTCAGATTTTCTCATTAGTAACATAGTAACATAGTTTATAAGGCCGAAAAAAAGACATCTGTCCATCCAGTTCGGCCTGTTATCCTACAAGTTGATCCAGAGGAAGGCAAAAAACCCCTGTGCGGTAGAAGCCAATTTTCCTCACTTTAGGGGAAAAAATTTCTTCCCGACTCCAATCAGGCAATCAGAATTACTCCCTGGATCAACAACAACCCATCTCTAGTAACTATAACCTGTAATATTATTACCCTCCAGAAATACATCCAGGCCCCTCTTGAACTCTTTTACTGAACTTACCATCACCACCTCCTCGGGCAGAGAGTTCCATAGTCTCACTGCTCTTACCGTAAAGAATCCTCTTCTATTTTTGTGAACAAACCTTCTTTCCTCCAGACGCAGAGGATGTCCCCTCGTCATGGTTACTGTCCTTGGGATAAAGAGATCATGGGAGAGATCTCTGTACTGACCCCTGATATATTTATACATAGTTATTAGATCTCCCCTCAGTCGTCTTTTTTCTAAAGTGAATAACCCTAATTTTGATAATCTTTCTGGGTACTGTAGTCCACCCATTCCAGCTATGACTTTAGTTGCCCTCCTCTGAACCCTCTCCAGCTCTGCTATGTCTGCCTTGTTCACAGGAGCCCAGAACTGTACACAGTACTCCATGTGTGGTCTGACTAGTGATTTGTAAAGTGGCAGGACTATGTTCTCATCACGGGCATCTATGCCCCTTTTGATGCAACCCATTATCTTATTGGCCTTGGCAGCAGCTGTCTGACACTGGTTTCTGCAGCTTAGTTTGCTGTTCACTAAAATTCCTAGGTCCTTTTCCATGTCAGAGTTACCCAATGTTTTACCATTTAGTATGTACTGGTGACTTGCATTATTCCTTCCCATATGCATAACCTTACATTTGTCAGTGTTAAACCTCATCTGCCACTTCTCTGCCCAAGCCTCCAGTCTATCCAGATCCATCTGTAGCAGTGTACTGTCCTCTTCTGTGTTAATTACTTTACAGTTTAGTGTCATCTGCAAAAATTGATATTTTACTGTGCAAGCCTTCTACAAGATCATTAATAAATATATTGAAGAGAATAGGGCCCAATACTGACCCCTGTGGTACCCCACTAGTTACAGTGACCCAATCTGAGTATGTACCATTAATAACCACCCTCTGTTTTCTATCACTGAGCCATTTACTTACCCACATACAGACATTTTCTCCAAGGCCAAGCATTCTCATCTTATATACTAACCTTTTATGTGGTACAGTGTCAAATGCTTTGGAGAAGTCCAGATATACGATATCCATTGATTCCCCGCGGTCAAGTCTAGAACTTACCTCCTCATAGAAACTGATTAAATTGGTTTGACACGACCGATCCCTCATGAAACCATGCTGATATGGAGTTATTTGCTTATTTTCATTGAGGTACTCCAAGATAGCATCTCTTAGAAAACCTTCAAACAGTTTACCCACTACAGATGTTAAACTTACCGGCCTATAGTTCCCGGGCTCTGTTTTTGGACCCTTTTTGAATATTGGCACCACATTTGCTATGCGCCAATCCTGTGGAACACTCCCTGTCAGTATAGAGTCCTTAAATATCAAGTATACGGGTCTGGCAATGACATTACTTAATTCTCTTAGGATACGTGGGTGTATGCCATCCGGTCCTGGCGATTTGTCTATTTTAATCTTTTTAAGACGCCCCAGTACTTCTTCCTGGGTCAGACAGGACACTTTTAAAGGGGAATTTACTTTTATATTCTGCATTTCATCTGACAGTTTATTTTCCTCAGTGAATACAGTGGAGAAAAAAATATTTAAGAGTTTTGCTTTCTCCTCATCGCTCTCTGCTACTCCCCCCTCACTACTCTGTAAGGGGCCGACACCTTCAGGTTTATACTTTTTAGTATTTATATAATTGAAGAACATTTTAGGGTTAGTTTTACTCTCTTTAGCAATTAGTCTTTCAGTCTCTAGTTTAGCTGCTTTTATTTGTCTTTTACAAATTCTATTTTTTCCTTATAGTTTTTCAATGCTTCCTCGCTCCCCTCCTGTTTTAGTGATTTAAATGCTTTCTTTTTGTCATTTATTGCTTTTTTTACAGTTCTATTTATCCACATTGGTTTTTTCTTGTTTCTTATCATTTTATTCCTATACGGTATGTACCTCTCACAATTAGATATTAGGATGCTTTTAAAAATATCCCATTTTGTGGCTGTATTTTTATTTTCAAGCATTTTGTCCCAGTTAGTTAGACCTATGGCCTCTCTTAGATGGCTAAATTTTGCATTTTTGAAGTTTGGTATTTTTGTTCCTCCCTGAAGAAATGCTTTTTTTAATGACAATTTAAAGGTTATTATTTTATGGTCACTGTTACCCAGGTGTCCCCCAACCTGCACATCTGTTGTTCTGTCAGGTCTATTGGTTAATACTAAGTCCAGTATGGCCGTCCCTCTAGTCGGGTCCTGAACCAGTTGGGAAAGGTAATTGTCTTTGGTTATTGCCAAGAACCTGTTTCCTTTATGAGATATACAGGTTTCAGTTTCCCAGTCTATATCTGGGTAGTTGAAGTCCCCCATAATAACAACCTCATTCTGATTTGCCGCTTCGTCTATTTCATTTAGAAATTGATTTTCTGTGGCCTCTGATATATTAGGTGGTTTATAATAAACTCCTATTAGTATTTTATTATTGTTTTTGGCTCCATTTATTTCTACCCACAGTGACTCCACATCTTCATGTCCCTCACTTATATCTTCCCAGATTGTGGGCTTTAGACAGGACTTTATATAAAGGCAGACCCCTCCCCCTCGCCGGTTTTGACGATCCTTTCTAAAAAGATTGTAACCCTGTACATTAACTGCCCAGTCATAGCTATCATCCAGCCATGTCTCAGTTATTCCCACTATGTCATAGTCCTCCTCACACATCACTAATTCCAGTTCGCCAATTTTATTAGTTAGGCTTCTGGCATTAGTATACATACACTTAAGAGGTCTATGTATATTTTTTATCCCGTTTGTCAATTTACTATTACTTATGAAATGAATATCCGGGGTTCTTGGGTTACTTTGGTTGTTGTTTTGCACAGTCTTCTCCCTACATTCCTTACTAACCCCAGCCCCCACTAACCCCCCACTTTTCCTTCCTATGACCCACTCTCTATCTACACTATCTACCCCCTTATTAGTATGGGCACCCACCCTCCCCCCAGATCCTAGTTTAAAAGTTCCTCCAGCCGTCTAACCATTTTTTCCCCCAGGGCAGTTGCACCCTCTCCATTAAGGTGCAGCCCATCCCTACTATAGAGTCTGTAGCCGACAGAGAAGTCGGCCCAGTTCTCCATTAACCCAAACCCTTCCTTCCTGCACCAGCCTCTGAGCCACTTATTTAACTCCCTAATCTCCCGTTGTCTCTCTAGTGACGCTCGTGGCACTGGTAGTATTTCTGAAAACACTACCTTGGAGGTCCTGGACTTTAGCTTCTCACCTAGTTCCCTAAAATCATTTTTAAGGACCTTCCATCTCCCCCTGACTTTGTCATTGGTGCCAACATGTACCATGACCGCCGGGTCTTCCCCAGCCCCACCCAGCAATCTGTCAATCCGGTCCGCAATATGCCGAACCCGAGCACCCGGGAGACAACACACTGTTCGGCATTCACGGTCTCGGCGACAGATGACCCTGTCTGTCCTCCTAATAATAGAGTCATTTGCATATATTTTTCCCAGAAACCCAGAGGAGCGTTGACTGGCTTACAATACTGCTCATGCATACTCAGTGCTCTCCATAAGGAGAAATATTACCCCAACCAAGGCCTCTCAGGCAGCCAGGCAGGTTTTCTTTGCTCAGATCTGTTAAGGCGTAGTTACTAAAGAGCTGGGTTCCTGGTATGAGACACTCAGTATTCCTTTCATTTTGGAAAGGGGACTAGTTTGCATGTCTGTTTTCCAGAGTAGCATTATGTGGGGACACAAGCATAGCAGTAGACAAAAAAAATTCTTATTAAAAAAAAAAAGCACTGACTGAACAGTTTGAGACTCTCTCTCTTATCCTAGAAAAAAATATAAGTCCTAGAAGACCAGAGATATTATACCCGCTTTCAGAGCAATGGAGTATATTTCATTCATACCCAAATGAAACTTTTTCAAAAATTTGGATAGTGGTTATCATAGTTCTCCATAGACTCTGAATAGTATATATCACTTCAATTATATTCTTACCTCCACCACACCTACAGGTCCCACCATTAAAGCATAATACTGTATTATTAATATTTGTTCATGTTTTAGGGTGTACGGAGCTTGAAAAATTCTTATTTTGAACCCCGTTGCATATTGCTCCTGCCAATGAACAAGGAGAAGTATGAAGGTTGGCTGAGGCGAAAGGGCTTGTTCACTAGACCTGAGATAGATGTTGCAGTTTCCAGAGTGGATATGTACATGAAGATACACCAGGATCACCCTGGCTTCTTTGATGCCATTATTAACACTGGTAATGAGAAATCTCATGTTCATTGTATTTAAAAGGATTGTCCAGTATTTTAATATTGATGGCCTACAATCAGCATAGGTCATCAACACCAAATCGACTGGGGTTCGACACCTAAACCCCTCGGATCAGTTGTGGAGGAGTAGCTCCAGTGACAGAACCACACCACAGAGCTGGTTACTGTAGCGCTGCTCCCATTCAAGTAAATAGGAGCAGTGTTGCAGTAACCAGCGCCATCCATCATGTTGCCTTAGACTTGCAGTATACAAAAAAATTGATCCACAAAAAATTGGTTCAGCAGAACTGAAAAATTAGACCGTGTTAACCATGATGTTTTTATGGTGATGTTTTTCTAATTTTCAATGTTATCTAATGTTCAATTATCTATATTAAAAAATTCCTGAAATCTTGCAGTTTTTTACTGACCATTTAACTTCCCAATAAGCTGACCCTTCTTGATCTGAAGAGATCACTGTTCAGCAGTCATCTCATTATTATCACGTGCAGGATTACAGCTAAGTCTAAAACCATTATAGGATCATGGAGCATGTCTAGAACATTCTCCAGTAGAGGTCACTGAGTCATCTCCAGACTAGAGGTTTTATACAAGTCCATGTGGCTGTTGTAAAGCTGTAACGCTGTTAACAGAGGTAGCAGCTCAGACAAGATAGCAGCTCCCACGTACAATAATGTACAGAAAATATAGAATAAAAATATACATTGTAAGTCTATTACCCCTAAAAAGGCCTGTATGTTGGTAAATGACCATGACTTACGTCATACAAAAAAGTATATTATTTTATTTTAGTGAATGCTCTGTAAGAAAATCTGTTTTAGAAGGTTTTATTCTCTTTGTACAGATGATTTAGATGAAGCCTACAGCAAGTTAAGATTGTTGGTTAAAGAATACCTTGGTCTACTGGAGCCAGCACTGTCTAGTGAGAGTTCTAGCAGAACTAAGTCTGGAACTGGTAAGTTTGTTTAAAGGCATCTTCTCCTTTGGACAACCCCTACTTGTTATAAGGGTCCCTTTAACATCAATCTGATCACAAAGTGTCCCCCAGCGATCAGCTGGAATTTGTGGGAATATCTGCTAGCAGTTAAATGGTTAGTGCAGCAACACAAACAAATCAGATGTAAATTACTAAAATTTACTAATATATTTGAAACCTAAAAGCTGAACATGCAGTGCCTTGCAAAAGTATTCAGCCCCCTGGAACTTTTCAACCTTTTGCCATATTTCAGGCTTCAAACAAAAAGATATAACATTTTAAATATTTGGTGAAGAATCAACAACAAGTGGGTCACAATTGTGAAGTGGAACGAAATTTATTGGATCATTTAAACTTTTTTTGTAATAAAACTGAAAAGTTGGGCGTGCAAAATTATTCGGCCCATTTACTTTCAGTCCAGAAGTTCATTGAGGATCTCTGAATGATCCAATGTTGTCCTAAATGACTGATGAAGATAAATAGAATCCACCTGTGTGTAATCAAGTCTCCGTATAAATGCACCTGCTCTGTGATAGTCTCAGGGTTCTGCATCATGAAGACCAAGGAACACACCAGGCAGGTCTGTGATACTGTTGTGGAGAAGTTTAACCCCTTCACGACCGCCCACGGTAAATCTACGTCGCTGCTTGCCGGGCTTTGTGCAGCAGCGACGTAGATTAATGTTCCTGCTTTGGGGCTACGATCAGGAGCCCCAGAATTTTTTATTTGGTTAAAAATATGTTTATTATCCACCCCCACCCTCCCCTCAACATCATAATTCATGCCCATAATAGGATGGCCGAGAGGGGAGGGGGGGGACAGGGCGGACAGGCGAGCGGGCGGCAGCGCGATTTGAACCCGCGCTGCCTGTCTGCCTTCCCCGATGTTCAGGATGGCCGAGCGGTTTGCAAGCAGAGTATCAGCATACAGCTGATACTCTTGCTTGAAACTGCTGACATCGGTGCTGGCACCAATGTCAGCCGTTTAACCCCTTCCATGCCGCGGTCCATAGGGACCGCTGTATTGAAGGGGTTAACAGGGAGGGAGCTCCCTACCTCTCCCATCGGGTCGCTGCTGTGCCGTGGCAGCAACCCGATGCTTGATGGGATCACAGAGGGAGGGAGCTCCCTCCCTCCTCCATCGGGACGCTGCTCTGCTGTGGCAGCGTCCCGATGGTTACCATGGCAACCAGACGCTTTCACAGGCGTTTGGCTTGCCATAGTGTAGCTAAGCCTGATCAAGCTCCTGCTAAAGGCAGGAGTCTGATCAGGCTTACTATGAATGAAAATACACTGCAGTACACTATACAGTGTACTGCAGTGTGTTATACAGCCCTCAGACCCACTGGACTTCCAAGAACCAACTGGGTCTGAATCAAAAAGTGTAAAAAAAAAATAAATAAATAAAGTGAAAAAAAGTAAAAAAAAAAAAAAGTGAAAAAAGTAAAAAAATTAAGTTATACAAAAAAATAAAAGTTTCATGAAAAACAATAAAAAAATAAAAGTAAAAAACAAAATAAAGTAAAAAAAAATTGTAAAAAAAAGGGGAAAAAAGAAAAGTATACATATTAGGTATCGCCGCGTACGTATCGACCGGCTCTATAAAAATATCACATCATCCACCCGCCAGGTGAACGCAGTAAAAAACAAAAACAAAATAAACTGCTAAAACAGCCATTTTTTGGTCACCTTCCCTCACAAAAAGTGTAATAGCAGGTGATCAAAAAGGCGTATTTAACCCAAAATGGTACAGATCAAACCGTCATCTTGTCCCGCAAAAATGATACCCTACCTGAGACAATAATAAAAAAGTTAGACATATTGGGTATCGCCACGTCCGTAACCACCTGCTCTATAAAAATATTACATGAGATGGCCTCCCAGGTGAATGCTGCTGCTGCAAAAAAAAAAAAAAAACTATGCCAAAACAACCATTTTTTTCCCTCTTGCCTCACAAAAAGTGTAATAGTAGGCGATCAAAAAGGTGTATTTAACCCAAAATGGTACCAATCAAACCGTCATCTTGTCCCGCAAAAATGATACCCTACCTGAGACAATCGCCCAAAGAATAAAAAAAATATGGCTCTCAGAAAATGGCAACACAAAAAAAAGATTTTATTCTGTTCAAAAATAAATCTGATGTGTAAAACTTTCCAAAAATAATAAAGTTAGACATATTGGGTATCGCCACGTCCGTAACAACCTGCTCTATAAAAATATTACATGAGATGGCCTCCCAGGTGAATGCTGCTGCTGCAAAAATAAAAAAAACTATGCCAAAACAACCATTTTTTTCCCTCTTGCCTCACAAAAAGTGTAATAGTAGGCGATCAAAAAGGCATATTTAACCCAAAATGGCACCAATCAAACCGTCATCTTGTCCCGCAAAAATGATACCCTACCTGAAATTCAAAAATAAATCTGATGTGTAAAACTTTCCAAAAATAATAAAGTTAGACATATTGGGTATCGCCACGTCCGTAACAACCTGCTCTATAAAAATATTACATGAGATGGCCTCCCAGGTGAATGCTGCTGCTGCAAAAAAAAAAAAAACTATGCCAAAACAACCATTTTTTTCCCTCTTGCCTCACAAAAAGTGTAATAGTAGGCGATCAAAAAGGCGTATTTAACCCAAAATGGTACCAATCAAACCGTCATCTTGTCCCGCAAAAATGGTACCCTACCTGAAACAATCACCCCAAAAATAAAAAAAATATGGCTCTCAGAAAATGGCAACACAAAAAAAAAAGATTTTATTCTGTTCAAAAATAAATCTAATGTGTAAAACTTTCCAAAAATAAAAAAGTTAGACATATTGGGTATCACCACGTCCGTAACAACCTGCTCTATAAAAATATTACATGAGATGGCCCCCCAGGTGAATGCTGCAAAAAGAAAAAAAAAAAAACTATGCCAAAACAACCATTTTTTTCCCTCTTGCCTCACAAAAAGTGTAATAGCAGGCGATTAAAAAGGCGTATTTAACCCAAAATGGTACCAATCAAACCGTCATCTTGTCCCGCAAAAATGATACCCTACATGAGACAATCGCCTGAAAAATAAAAAAAATATGGCTCTCAGAAAATGGCAACACAAAAAAATATTTTATTCTGTTCAAAAATAAATCTAATGTGTAAAACTTTCCAAAAATAAAAAAGTTAGACATATTGGGTATCACCACGTTCATAACAACCTACTCTATAAAAATATCAAATGATTTGCGCCCTCAGGTGAATGCTGTAAAAGAAAAATTAAAAAAACTATGCCAAAACAGCTATTTTTTTCCACCTTGACTCACAAAAAGTGTAATACCAAGCAATAAAAAAGTCTTATGTACCCCAAAATGGTACCAATGAAAACATCACCTCATCTCGCAAAAAATAAGCCCCCACATAAGACAATAACTCAAAAAAATAAAAATCAATGGCTCCCGCAAACCAATCCATCAAAATCTGTTCTTCAAAATCCATATGGCGCTCCTTCTGTTCTGAGTCCTGCCATGTGCCCCCACAGCAGTTTACCACCACATATGGGGTGTTGCCGTATTCAGGAGAAAATGGGGAAAAACTTATGGGGTACTTTTCTCCTGTTAACCTTTGAGAAAATGAAAAATTTGGGGTTAAAGCAACATTTTATTGGAAGAAATTAAACTTTTCATTTTCACAGCCAAGTGTTTCCAAATTCCATAAAACGCTTAGGGGGTCAAAGTGGTCAGTATCCCCCTTAATATATTCTTTGAAGGGTATAGTTTCCAAAATGGGGTCACTTTTTGAGGGTTTCCACTGTAGGGGTACGTCAGGGTCTCTCAATTACAAAATGGTGTCTAAAAACCATTCTAGCAAAATCTGCCTCCAAAATCCGTATGGCGTTTCTTTCCTTCTGACCACTGCCACAAACCCATAGAGATGTTTACCACCACATATGGGGTATTTCTGTAAACTTCAGAATCAGCGTAATGTATATTGAGGTTTAGTTTGCTGTTAACCCTTGCTGTGTTGCAAGAAAAAAATTATTAACATGAATAATCTACCAAAAAAGTGAAATTTTGAAATTTCACCCCTATTTTCCCTTAATTCTTGTGGAACACCTCAGGGGTTAACAAAGTTTGTAACATCAGTTTTTTATAATTTGAGGGGTGTAGTTTCTAAAATGGGGTCATTTATGGGTGGTTTCCATTACTTAAGCCCTTCAAAATCACTTTATATCTGAATTGGTGCTTAAAAAATGGTTTTGGAAATTTTGTTGAAAATTCCAAAAAATGCTTCCAAACTTCTATGCCTTCTAACGTCTGAAAAAAGTAAAATGACATTTATAAAATGATGCCAACATAAAGTAGACATATGGGGAATGCAAAATAATAACTATTTTTGGAGGTATTACTATGTATTTTGAAAGTAGAAAAATAGAAATTTGGAAATTTGCTAATTTTTCTAAACTTTTGCTAAATTTGGTTTTTTTTATAAATAAAAATAAAATATTTTGCCACAAATTTACTACTATCGTAAAGCACAATATGTGACAAGAAAACAATCTCAGAATGGCCTGGATAAGTAACAGCGTTCCAAAGTTATTACCACATGAAGTGACACATGTCAGATTAGCAAAAAATGGCCTGGGCAGGAAGGTTTTAACTACCTTTCAGCATGAAAGGGTTAAAGCCGGATTTGGATACCAAAAGATTTCCCAAGCTTTAAACATCCCAAGGAGCACTGTGCAAGCGATCATATTGAAATGGAAGGAGTATCAGACCAATGCAAATCTACCAAGACCCGGCCGTCCCTCTAAACTTTCATCTCAAACAAGGAGAAGACTGATCAGAGATGCAGCCAAGAGGCCCATGATCACTCTGGATGAACTGCAGAGATCTACAGCTGAGGTGGGAGAGTCTGTCCATAGGACAACAATCAGTTGAAACACTTCACAAATCTGGCCTTTATGGAAGAGTGGCAAGAAGAAGGCCATTTCTCAAAGATATCCATAAAAAGTCTCGCTTACAGTTTGCCACAAGCCACCTGGGAGACACACCAAACATGTGGAAGAAGGTGCTCTGGTCAGATGAAACCAAAATCCAACTTTTTGGAAACAATGCAAAACGATATGTTTGGCGTAAAAGCAACACAGCTCATCACCCTGAACACACCATCCCCACTGTCAAACATGGTGGTGGCAGCATCATGGTTTGGGCCTGCTTTTCATCAGCAGGGACAGGGAAGATGGTTAAAATTGATGGGAAGATGGATGGAGCCAAATACAGGACCATTCTGGATGAAAACCTGTTGGAGTCTGCAAAAGACCTGAGACTAGGACGGAGATTTATCTTCCAACAAGACAATGATCCCAAACATAAAGCAAAATCTACAATGGAACGGTTCAAAAATAAACGTATCCAGGTCTTAGAATGGCCAAGTCAAAGTCCAGGCCTGAATCCAATTGAGAATATGTGGAAAGAGCTGAAAACTGCTGTTCACAAATGCTCTCCATCCAACCTCAAAGAGCTCGAGCTGTTTTGCAAGGAAGAATGGGCAAGAATTTCAGTCTCTAGATGTGCAAAACTGATAGAGACATACCCCAAGCGACTTGCAGCTGTAATCACAACAAAAGGTGGCGCAACAAAGTATTAATGCAAGGGGGCCGAATAATTTTGCACGCCCCACTTTTCAGTTTTATTATTACAAAAAAAGTTTAAATGATCCAATAAATTTCGTTCCACTTCACAATTGTGACCCACTTGTTGTTGATTCTTCACCAAAAATGTAAAATGTTATATCTTTTTGTTTGAAGCCTGAAATGTGACAAAAGGTTGAAAAGTTCCAGGGGGCCGAATACTTTTGCAAGGCACTGTATGGCCTGATTTCTCCCCCTCCCGCAGGTCAGTAATGTGCTAGAAGGGGTCTGGCTTACTTCATTAGCTAATCCAGCCCCCTTCATTGTCTGTCACATCTGATGCTTTTTTCCATGGAAACCCCCTTTAAAGGGAGTCTTTCACCTCTTTTTCACCTATATAACTAACAGCAGTGCCCCACAGAAGATTGCAGACACATCCCAGACATACCTGTGTGCACTGTGTGTGTATTACATGTCACATCCCAGACATACCTGTGTGCACTGTGTGTCTGTATTACATGTCACATCCCAGACATACCTGTGTGCACTATGTCTGTATTACATGACACATCCCAGACATACCTGTGTGCACTGTGTGTCTGTATTACATGTCACATCCCAGACATACCTGTGTGCACTGTGTGTCTGTATTACATGTCCAGAAAAAGCACTTTTATTCTGCAGGAAAACAGCTCCCAAGTGCCAGCTGAGAGTGAAACTAAAAACAGCTTTCTCTGCCGACTTGATTTCTAACAGCTATATATTCTGAAGTACTGGGTATAATGCTGTGATGTTGGTAACCTTTGAAAGGTTGGAATACCAGCTTTCAAAGAAGGTCACCAATCTCAAGATATGAGCAGCTAAAGCAGCCCTCCCCTCTTCAGTCTGGTTTGCTTTGGGCACTTGCAGCAGCAGAGCTGGGCACTTGGGAGCTGTTTTGGGAGCTGGGATGTGTATGCAATCTTCTGTGAGGCACTGCTGTTAGTTATATTGGCGAAAAACAGGTGAAAGACTCCCTTTAAAAGTAGATTACTTTTTTAAAATTTACCTTCACAAAACAACCAAAGAATTGATGTTACTAGTCAACCCCTTTATGGAGTTTTCTGGTTTGCATGAACATCCTTTAAAATAACTGTTCATGAACAGGGGCGTAGCTAAAGGCTCATGGGCCCTGGTGCAACATTTCAGCTTGGGCCCCCCCCTCCCCCCGGCGCTGGTGCACCTAGCTTTTCTGATGCCCAAGGCAAATATTGAAACACCCCCCCCATGCCAAATTCTCAACCTAATCCCTTCCCTCCAGTCCTACTGTTAAAGGGGTTGTCCTCTTTTTACTACTAATGACCTATCCTCACTATAGGTCATCAATATCAGATCAGCTGGGGTCCTCCAGCACCCTGACGATCAGCTGTTTGAAGAGAGAGCAGAGCTCATATGAGAGCTGCTTTCTCTGCTCTGTTCACCTGCTCGCCATAGAATTTGCAGTGAAGAGCAGTAAACAGAGCAGAGAAAGCAGCGCTCGTACAAAAAAAAAAAGACAACCCCTTCAAAGACAGACTTGGAAAACATTTCATACAGCACTACAGAGCATACAGGGTCGTACAGCGCCACATATGTACCTCTTACATCCAGTGACTTCTCTTCTCTGATGACGTTTTCTTTCCTCTTCTTCTGTCAGACCAGACTTCTGACTTCTTTCAGCCGCGCCTCGTCTCTGAAGAGTTCAACAAACAGATATCTTACTTTCCTACTTTTCCATCATCCTCTCACCTTCTCCACATCTCACCCTGCCCGCCCCCCATACTATACTACAGAAACAGCCCCCCTGAAAATACTGGCACCACACAGAAAAACAGTACCCCCCTTACCTTTCAGATCAGATCCCCATATCAAACCCCAGATGAGACCCCCCCCATCTTCAGACCCCCATTAGACCTCTAAACTCCCATATCTGACCCTCATTAGACCTCCAAAGCCCCAATCAGCCCCTCATTAGACCCCCAGACCCCCTATCACATCCTCATTAGGCCTCCAGACCCCCAATCAGACCCCCATTAGACCTCCAGACCCCCAATCAGACCCTCATTAGGCCTCCAGAACCCCAATCAGACCCTCATTAGACCTCCAGACCCTCAATCAGACCCCCAATCAGACCTCCAGACCCCCATTAGACCTCCAATCAGACCCCTCTAGACCCCCAGTCAGACCCTTCAGGCCCCTAATCAGACCTCCTTCAGACCCCTAAGTAGATCCCCAATCAGACCCCCCCTTCTGGCCCCATATCATACTCTTGTGGCCCCCATATAGGACTCTCTTTCTGGCTTTCTGGCCCCATGTCAGAACCCCTTTTCTGGCCCCCATTTTAGACTCCCCTTTTTGGTCCCCATTCAGTCCCACCATTTCAGATCCCCCCATTCTGTCCCACCATTTCAGATCCCCCCCATTCTGTCCCACCATTTCAGATCCCCCCCATTCTGTCCCACCATTTCAGATCCCCCCATTCTGTCCCACCATTTCAGATCCCCCCATTCTGTCCCACCATTTCAGATCCCCATTCTGTCCCACCATTTCAGATCCCCATTTTGTCCCCACCTTTTCAGATCCCCCCATTCTGTCCCCACCTTTTCAGATCCCCCATTCTGTCCCCACCTTTTCAGATCCCCCCATTCTGCCCCCACCTTTTCAGATCCCCTTTTGGCCCCCACTTCAGACCTCAGATCAGACAAAAAAAATAAATAAACTTACCTCCGGTCCTGGCTGTGTCCCCGCTCTCTCTGACCTCCTGCAGCTTCAGGTCAGAGGGTGCTCTGTACGTCCTGACGCTGCAGGCAGTCAGGACACAGCAGCGCCGGCCTCAAGAAGAGCAAGCAGGATGAGGGGTAAGTACTGTACAGCGCTACCAGCGCTTCACTCCCCCTCCTCCTGCAGGCTAGTAAGCGCTTCCATTCCATGAGCGCTAGTATTCCCTTTATAAGATGCACTGCACGAGCCGACACTGCCATGTGCACAGCAACAATCAACAGGAGGCGGCCCACCAGACCAGTGAAATACGGTGGTGCTCAGCCAAACAGTCTTCGAATATCATTGATTAAATAGAAAAAATTTAAATTTAATTTAAGATTTTAGTGAGTGCCGCTGCTTTTTTCTCTTTGATTGATACCTGTCATGTTGTAATGTATCTCTTTTACTTTTATTGCTTCTGTCTTTCATTCGGAGCTGTGGTCACATCATCATGCCCATGCAGAACTTTCCTATTTTTTATGTTATGTCCATGGTCAAAGCAGCAACGGGGGCAGTGATAGGGGAGTGTCCATGTAAGTAGCTGGTGGGAGGAGCTATGAACTAGCTGCGCATTCTAGGGCTGAGAAAGGAGAAGTGCATCATGGGTTTGGTTGGATACAGCAACAGGAAGAGCTGGTAAAAACAGGTCAGGAGAGTCCAAACTGAAAAAAAAGTACGGGGAAGATGTACATGATGTATATGCATGAGTTATATCTGTTAAAAAGCACAGTAATCCCAGAAAACCCCTTTAATGTTTAATTTACTTGCCGGCTTTATTTGAGTTATGTCAGTCTTCTAAAACCATATAATACATCAGTGAGGAAAATACAATCTTTATTGTGCATAAGCTGTCCATGTGATTCTTGTGGCATTTTTCTTTCTAAATTTAGACCATGGAAATCCACTCGCCGGATCCTCACCAAAAGGACCATATAAATCTTCACAAAACAATGAATTCCAGGATTCTGCAGCAAGAAACTATTCTGCTAAAATCTTTGTAAAGGTTTCGCCACAGAAGACTCCTGCTGTAAGCACGTCTGTGTTCTTCTTCATTTACAAGATGTGTGCGGGAAGTCCATGAAAACCATTCGGTGGTTATAGTGATAGCGGTCTTTGAGTTCTAACATAGTCCACAAGAAAGTCCAGTACAATATATGTTAGTGGGGTTTTACAAGACTTCCCCCTGATTGGGTGAGAAGCTGGTAGGTTGGTATCAGGGGGTTGAATAAGCTATGATCTCAGTATCACAAAGATAATTCAAATCTGCATGGCCAAGTAGAAAAGATATTGGAACTCAGATCTCTCTATGATCCAGTTCAGGGAAAGGATGTGGAAAAGTCTAAAGCAGAATGAGCTGATATGTTATTGGGGGAAGGGGAGTGATATTGAGCTTAAAAGGGTTTCCAAGATAGGTCATCAGTATCTGATCGGTGGAGGTCTGACACCCAGGACCCCCGCCGATCAGCTGTTTGAGAAGGCACTGTGCTTGGTATCCTGCTCAGCCTCATTCACTTCTATGGGGCGGAGTTGATCCTAGTCACATGGCCGATGAATGCGTTGTCACTGGACTAGGAAAAGCTGTGAGAAGGCCGCGGTGCTCACAGGACCATGGTGCCTTCTCAAACAGCTGATCGGCGGGAATCCTTTAAGTCCCAGTTCAAGTTAGTAATGTCTGTCAGTGATTGTGAGCCAACACCAGGTGCAAATCTTCCCATTATACCATATCTCACAGGAATGCTGATGCCTCAAACAGTTGATCGGCAGGAGTCCTGGGTGTCAGAACCCTACCGATCAGATACTGATGACCTATCCAGTCTCAGAAAACTCCTTTAAAGCCCAGTTCATATGTTACTAGTGTCTGTCCGTGATTGTGAGCCAAAACCAAGTGCAAATCTTCCCATTATACCGTATCTCTGTGTAGCCTCCACTCCTGGATTGAGCAGAAATCAATGATGGTGTGAGTGAACTAGCCTAAGCTAGGGAAAAGAAAGTCTGACTTTTAAACAAGCCTTGCGTCATGACAAGTGAAAGTAGCTAAGCCAAATATCCATCCGTAGACAGCTGTTTCAAGGTGCTTGCCCCACATCGGTACAGAGTAGGATTTTGCCTGGCTGGGTGCGATGTCTTGAATGTGGCTTAGGCAGGGTGCTTGATCTTAAACTCCTGCATGGAAACTTATTGACAATGCTCCTCAGAGACAAAATATGCAAAGAGGTATCTCTTTGTTAGCGCCACCTTCTGGTAGTGTCTCCCTACGAATCAAAGCATTGCCAAGAACCATGGGAGAACCCACCGGAACAGCGTGCTGGAAAAAGCTGCCACTAATGTGAAAGTAGCCTAAGCTGCATCCAGGCATCTCACTCAGGCAGCCAGAATCCTACTCCGCACTGATGAGGGGCAAACACCCTGAAACATCTGTCTATGTGTCTCCTAATCGTAACTGTCCCTATCAGGAAGAGGCTTCGGTACAAAGACGACAGCAGGCAGCACGACAGGCTTTGGCGGGGAAGACATCGGGGACATACACCCAGCTGTTTCACAGGTGAGACTTAGGCTGGCTTCTCACAGTTCTTGTGGCATTTCACACATGGATGGAGCTGTGTAGCCCTATGAATAAACATGATTTGGGGACAGGCCATCAATATAAAAGGCGACAACCCCTTTAAGAACAGTTTTATTACATGCAGAGTACATGTTAAATCTCACTACCTTTTATATATTATTTCAATCACAAGCCCTACAGCAGAATGTTTTGACCACCATTGTTTTTGCATATAAAGCAAGGTTTCACATGCAGTCCTATTTACAAGGTTAAACAGCCCTTAAACGGATTTTTTGTACCTTTGGGGGAAAGGGGTGTTTGGCAACCCCCCTCCAGTGCAGACCTGTGAAGGGAAGCATACTCGCCAGTTTCCTGGCACTGGCTTTGGCTGCTCTGCTGGAACCCTTGAATACTTTCTGTTTAACGTCGCTGCAGCCAATCACTGGCCCCAGAGGTGACCTGCTCACCTTGCATCATGACAAATGGTCATATGACATAAGGGGAGCAGGTCACTGCTGCGGCTAACATACAGGGACCCAAGCGAAGGAGCCGGGAGACAGCACTAGGAAGCAGCTTAGTATTCTTCCCTTCGCAGGTCTGCCCAGGAGGGGGGGTTTGCACAACCCCTTTAAAGTGTACCTAAACCTTTAAACTATTTTCTTTAAAACTATTACAAACCCTCTAAAATTAATTTTTTAAATATATTTTATTAAAGGGTTGTCCGGGTTCAGAGCTGAAACCAGACATACCCATAATTTCACCCAGGCAGCGTCCCTGAGGTTAGCATTACATGCTCCGATGCGCTCCACCCTGAAGAAGCTTCCACCCTGCAGTGTGTTCGGTGACGTCACTGGCTCTGATGTGCAGGCTTTAGTGCTGCCCTAGCCGTTAAAGCCCGCCAATCAGTGCCAGTGACGTCACCAGGCTCGCTGTTGGGCAGAAGCCTCTGCCTGGCAGCCCTCAGGAGAGCGTCACCGGAACTCCTGAAAATGCCTTTGCCCTGCACGATTCAGCGCATCGGGCTGCCTGGGTGAAAATATGGGTATGTACGGGTTCAACTCTGATTTTCCTATCAAAAGAGGCCCCCGAAGTTCTGGCCTGTCCCTTTTCACTGCAGCCCAAACAGAATCCCTACACTAAAGCCATGTATGTGTTGTACAGATGTTGCAGCGAGCACAGGACTGACAGGAGCACACATCACTGCTCCAGCCTGCGCCCTCTCCGCTCTGCTCAAAGCTCTGTATAACACATCCATGCGGGGTCTCCTGCACTGATATGCTATGCCAGGATTCAGCTGAGCCAAGTGGGCACATGAAAGAGCAGTGATGTGTTCTCCTGCCTTGTGCTCACTGCAACATCTGTTGTGGAACACAGGATCCATACACAGCATACTGCATGTACTGCACTGAAAAATTCTATAGACAGGCCCGATCTTTGGGGACCTGTTATGATAGGAACACGATAAAACCAATTAATTTATTACAAAATGATTTTTACAGGATTTGTAAAATTGTTTGAAGGTTTAGGTACACTTTAAACTGTAAAAGTTGTCCCAATCAAGACTGAGCTAGGTCAAGTCAGATCTATAAACCGGTCACTGGCGATTATGCCTCGTTTTCTGCCATCCCATTACACAAGAATATACCTTCATCTACTTATGTAGTATGAAACGTCTCCTTCTGATCTGACCATTATCAATACTTTTGCTCCCTTTACAGAGGTCCTGTAACAGCTCCAGCAACCTTGGGGACCCACAGACGTCTTCTAGACCCTACATCATGTTCATCTATGCAGCCAAGTGGAAGTAATGTCACAGCAGAACGTAGCTTCCCACCAGCCAGTCCTGAAACCAGGTAACAATTGTAGAGACCTCATTGCTGCAGGTAATTTACTTTTAGGAGTCTTGACGATACTACCTTTATACCCCTATGTAGAGATATAACAGAGGTGAGATTCTGATATAGCAAAAGTCACCATTATAGTACAATGTGGCAGATTTATCAATGTACCACTGCTGTTACAGTGGCATGAGAGGGTCCCAAAACTGTCAAGAGGCTCACTCCGTATTTATCAAACCGTCTAGTGTCATTAGTGAATATCCATAGGGCTGCAGATAAATAGAATACGTTCTCAAATATTAAAGGCTATACACACCTTTGCCACCTTTGTTGCAGTGAGTCTAAAACAGGGGTGCACAACCTTTTTTGATTGGGGGCCACATTGTCAGACTGAACCAATTCCAAGGGCTGAAAATAAAACTTAATATTACCAACTGAAATACTGTATTTATGGTGTATCGAACATACAGTATATACCATATACACTCACCGGCCACTTTATTAGGTACACCTGTCCAACTGCTCGTTAACACTTAATTTCTAATCAGCCAATCACATGGCGGCAACTCAATGCATTTAGGCATGTAGACATGGTCAAGACAATCTCCTGCAGTTCAAACCGAGCATCAGTATGGGGAAGAAAGGTGATTTGAGTGCCTTTGAACGTGGCATGGTTGTTGGTGCCAGAAGGGCTGGTCTGAGTATTTCAGAAACTGCTGATCTACTGGGATTTTCACGCACAACCATCTCTAGGGTTTACAGAGAATGGTCCGAAAAAGAAAAAACATCCAGTGAGCGGCAGTTCTGTGGGCGGAAATGCCTTGTTGATGCCAGAGGTCAGAGGAGAATGGGCAGACTGGTTCGAGCTGATAGAAAGGCAACAGTGACTCAAATTGCCACCCGTTACAACCAAGGTAGGCAGAAGAGCATCTCTGAACGCACAGTACGTCGAACTTTGAGGCAGATGGGCTACAGCAGCAGAAGACCACACCGGGTGCCACTCCTTTCAGCTAAGAACAGGAAACTGAGGCTACAATTTGCACAAGCTCATCGAAATTGGACAGTAGAAGATTGGAAAAACGTTGCCTGGTCTGATGAGTCTCGATTTCTGCTGCGACATTCGGATGGTAGGGTCAGAATTTGGCGTCAACAACATGAAAGCATGGATCCATCCTGCCTTGTATCAACGGTTCAAGCTGGTGGTGGTGGTGTCATGGTGTGGGGAATATTTTCTTGGCACTCTTTGGGCCCCTTGGTACCAATTGAGGCATCGTTGCAACGCCACAGCCTACCTGAGTATTGTTGCTGACCATGTCCATCCCTTTATGACCACAATGTACCCAACATCTGATGGCTACTTTCAGCAGGATAATGCACCATGTCATAAAGCTGGAATCATCTCAGACTGGTTTCTTGAACATGACAATGAGTTCACTGTACTCAAATGGCCTCCACAGTCACCAGATCTCAATCCAATAGAGCATCTTTGGGATGTGGTGGAACGGGAGATTCGCATCATGGATGTGCAGCCGACAAATCTGCGGCAACTGTGTGATGCCATCATGTCAATATGGACCAAAATCTCTGAGGAATGCTTCCAGCACCTTGTTGAATCTATGCCACGAAGAATTGAGGCAGTTCTGAAGGCAAAAGGGGGTCCAACCCATTACTAGCATGGTGTACCTAATAAAGTGGCCGGTGAGTGTATGTCTGCTTACACTTCCAGGACTCCCATCTGATGGGAGGATACATGAAAAATACATATGAGCAAAGACATAGACATACATGTCTGTTACCAGATGGTTGGGGCTACACAGAATGGTATTGAGGGCCGCGGGTTGTGCAACCCTTATCTAAAATAAAGATATATGTACTATGATTTCCTGCAGAAATCACAGCTTGCTCAGTCATGTCATTATGAGATGGAGGGGGCACAGGCTACAGTACTGAGAGCAGAAGTGGGAGCTGTTACATAGGGAACTCCCACTGAGCTCCGAACTGAACTCCGAAAGTATATCTTTATGGTGCACAAAATAATCAGATGACAAATGCGCCTCAGCTATAGCTGCGTAATATAGCCCATTTATTGGGGAAAGGAAGAGGATTAAAAACTTAGTGCTGGGCTGTGTTTTAAAACACACAAAAAACTTGACAACATATATACACTACTCAACAATGAGATTTTGCAAACCAAGAAGGAAAAGTCATTGAACTATCATCACATGTAGAAATACACACTTACACGCCTTGGCATGCTATCAGTGAGGTCATTAATGGTTGTCTGAGGAATGTTCTGCCATGCTGAATGCACTTTGGCACGCAAATCATCAAGAGCCGCTTCTGGCAGCTCCCTTTGCTATTGCAAACCAATGCTGTCCCAGATATGCTTGATGGGAGACAAGTCCATAGACGCTGCAGGCCACACAAGGTGCTCATAGTGCTAATAGTATCAGCAACATGCGGCTTCTATTGTCCTGTAGAAAAATGGCTCCTGAGACACTTTGGAGAAATGGGTTTACCGCTGGTTTCACAACCAAATCAATGTAATGCCGAGCTGTTGGTGTACCTGAAATGAAGATTACAGGGGTCTGACTCCTATACATTATGTCACCCCACAATATAACCCAGGGAGTAGGATCGGTGTGACTTTCCTTTGTGAAGGCCTCTTCATGGAGTTTCCCACATGGTCTCCAGACCAATCTTTGGCTATAACTGCATAAAAGAACAAAAGCGGGACTCATTGCTGAAGTGGACAGGCCTCCGTTGCGTCCTTCTCTGCACCATGATAGTCTTTGACAGAGGTGGCCTGAGATCAATGGAGCACCAGTAGCGGGCGTCTGGTAGCCCAATGTTGTGCAAACACCTTCTGATGGTTTGTGTATACGCTGTTTGCTGTCCTAGGCCTAGGATGTGGCGACAAATTTCACTTTCAGTACAGAATGGATATCTGTCCGTGCAGAGGTTCACCTTTATGCACCTCATGCTGTCATACAGTTTGTCATCGTTTTCCCAACCACCAGGTTATGCAATGTTGAACAGTGCTGACATCTTGGCAATCTGCTGGAGTGATAAACCAAGGTCTTTCACTTCAAGGATTCTGTCCCTGTCATTCTGCCTCCCCCACATGCCACAGATTGGAGCTAGGTGCTTGACAATTTGATCACCTGTAGATCTAACCGATACCTGCTACTTCCTCGACTTGCATAATCTTATGGCTTGTCCTTCTTGGTCTTGCAATTTCAGTGTTGAGAACTGTAAAAGTGCAACCAGTCAGATGTATGATTTGACTTTTTCCATGGACTAGAATAGGGAGAGATAGAAGGTTAGTGTTTAGTAGATTGTGAGTGAAGGTGATTCTACTGATAACGTTTCATCTTGTGTTATTTCTTCATTGTTATGTGTAATTGTATAAATCGTATTTTAATGTAGTCAATTTCAGTTCCAGAGATTCAAGACCCAGCTCTGGGCTGTCCTTACTGTCCTCTGCTGGTGCCTTTTCTGCAAGAAGATCATCCTCTCAGTCAACTCCTGTCATTAATATTCATTCACCTCAAGAAAATAACATAGAACCACTGGATTTGTCTGGTATTGGACGAGATCAAGACACTTTGTCAGGTTGGTTAAGTCTTACTTAAGGAGTGAAATCTGCACCGAAATCTGCATATAAGACAAGCAGCTTTTCTGGTAGATTTAACCGTGAAGTAAAATGATACCACATGTGAATCCAGTCTTATCAGACCAGTGTTCCTCAACCTATGGCTCTCCATCTGTTGCAAAACTACAACTCCCTTTATGTCCCGACTGCTAGCAGTTATAAGGGCAGGAGGGGAATTTTGCAACAGCTGGAGAGCCACAGGTTGAAGGTCATTGTAGACCAGGGATCAGCAACCATCGGTACTCCAGCTGCTGTGAAACTACAACTCCCAACATGCAAACTTACTCAGCTGTTCTTGTAACTCCCACAGAAGTGAAAGGAGGATTCTGGGAGTTGTAGTTTCAGAACAGCTGAAGTGTCGGAGGTTGCTGATCCCTGCTGTAGAGCATTATGTCCGACATGCCTAGTGAGAATTTATTCCATCAGTTTTTGAGTCCTTTTTGGTTGCATTGAATCCACTAAGGAAGAAATGAAATGACAGACGTTATCAGGATTCCTAACTTTTATATGTTTTTTTTTTTCTGTAAACTTTACAGGTGACCTGAAATATGCAGGAAATACTCCAGAGACTCCACGCCTTCCATCTTCAAGTCACTCTGATGTCAGTGCTTCCAAGTCCAAATCATCATCTTCCTCCTCACCCCGGATCTATACGAGCCGTTCAGGCTCCAATACTAAACCCATTCTACCTCCTATTCCATCAGGACGCAAGAAGTCGACAACTTAGAACTTGCTTTCAAATAACATTATATCAATTCACACACCTTTCAGCAGTTTCATTAATTATGATTGTTTTTTTTATTCTATTGCTTAGATTCTTGTTTGTAAGGATTATACAGTTTTTTGCAGATCAATGTATAATATATTTACAGTTTAGATTGCATTTACTGTACATGTAGCACAGATCTGAACAATATGCTGCAGTCCTGGTAAAGATGACCTCTCCGCTCTCCTGCCAGTGATGTTTTAGTAATTATTTGCTTTAGCCATAAAATAAAAAGAACTCTGTATTGTGCCATTCCTCATTTATACATCCTGTAAATGTATAAATACATTGACAACTGTGCATTGCCATTTCTGCTGGTTAGCATCATGTGTAAAGTCAGTCCTTATTGGACGGTAAGTGTGTAGGGACCCTAATGCCCCCCCCCCCCCCCCATTTTCCCAGTACACATGCATCATTAATGTACAGGCAAAGCAGAATGCAAAAGTGCTTACTTCTGGTGAATTTACATTTTTTTTATTACGCAGATGCAATTATAATTTTAAAAATTGTAATAAAGTCACCTTTGGCACCACCCACTTTCTGACTTCTGTGTTTGAAAAAGTGGACCAGGTTCTTCATCAATATGGTGCTCATTCTGACCACTATGGGAATCATTTATGACCAGATACATGCCACTTTTGTGGTGTATATCTGGCGCAGATTCTGTCGTACGCCATAGTGCAGCAGAATCTGCGACTTCTCTGCTCACGCCAGGTATAAAAAAAAAAGTGGGTGTGTCACGGGCGGGGAAAGGCATCTCTACATAACTTCGGTGATCCACCGCTAACTATAGGACTTAAGACCGATGTCTAAACCGCCAGTCTTAATTAATGTGCCCTCATATTCTCAATGTATTCACACCAGACAATTAGTGATACACTGATAAATCCTACTCCTACTTCTCTTTTATTATAAAGCTGGCTACCTGCCTGCGGGCTCCGTAACAGTGGTGTGGTCTGCCTCTACTGAAGGTACAGCACTAGACATAAGGAATGGCGAATCCCAGTTGTCAATTTATGCATACATTTCCAGGATGAATAAGGCCCCATGCACACGACCGTATGAATGGGGCCGTATCTATCTGCAAAAATGCGGGAATAGATGCGGCCCCATTCACCTCTATGGGGCCGGGAGCCGCGGCACGGAGCTAGCTCCGTGCCGCGGCTCTTTTGAAGCACGTCCTATACTTGTCCGTGCGCACGGACAAGTATAGGCATCTTCAATGGGGCCGCACGGCGTGTGTTCCGAGCGCTGCGGAACACACGCCGGGCGGCCCCCGTATATTTGCGGGCACGCAAATATACGGTCGTGTGAATGGGGCCTAACAGAAGGAACAGCACACACTAGAATTGTAATTTACATGGAGAGTGTGAGGATTTAGCCAGAAACAACATCAGTAAAGCGCACAGGCCTTCTTTATGAAAGAAAAAGACATTTACTTTGGACTAACTGCTAAGCTACAATAACTAAAGCAAATTTAACTAAATGGAAACAATATTTCTGTTACAAAGAAATGAAATAGATTACAGAAACATATTCAGAATTACAAAATGGAGATATTTACTGTACATGTGTATTGTTGACTTTCCATAGGCAGCTATAAAGCAGGGCTCTGTGCTCTCAGATCTTTTAAGCTGATGTTTTTCTGGTGCTATTTCTATGATGTCAGCTTCTGTTAGCACAACGTGCATAAATCAGTGAGCAAACAGTCACAAAACATTAGCCAGCACACAGGATCTCACAGACTGCTGCTCCTAATCCACCAATGAAGTGAGCAGAACCTGCTGATGACACCCCCCCCCCCGGCCAGTTTGAGACAAGCATCATACGAGCACATTTGTACGCACATATTATGAATGCAAGTCCCAGCCCAACTCTGGGTCTGATCAGCCAAACTAACAGTATTGTAAGGACCATTGCTGTTAGTTCAGGTCATCAGACTCATGTCTGCAGCCTTAAAGGGGTATTCCAGTTAAGTTATCTCCTATCCATAGGATAGGGGGATAACTATTAGACTGTGGGGTCCTACTGCTGGAGTGGCTGCGTACGTGCCCGATTGGCCTGTCCATTCATTTTGGGGGACTTCACAGGGTACATGGTCCTAGTGAGCGGTGGATAGGGAATAATGTAACCGGAATACTGCTTTAATATGGGCTCAGATATACACCTGCATTATGCTTATGTGAAATAGGCCATGCAAATCTGTCATGTGACCCCGGCCTAAAGCTACCATGTCAGAGAAATTGGACAAGTCTACAGTACAAATTTAGTCGGGAGGTTTTTGTTTGCCTATGAGACGACAAGAGTGATTAAAAATAATCCATATTGGTTTATTTAATGCCAGCAATTAGGGATGAGCAAATCGACTTCGCGTAATAACTTCAGAAATTGATTTTTACTGTAAAAAAAACATTTCCAGAACTCGGGTTCGGTTCCAAGGTACCACTTGGAACCAAACCCCAGTTCGGGAAATGTTTTTTTACAGTAAAAATCTATTTCTGAAGTAATAACTTCGGCTCATTGGAGCCCGTACAGTATTAGAACAAAGTTTTTTGCGAATCAACTTCGGATATTTCATCCGAAGTCGATTCGCTCATCCCTACTAGCAATAAAAAAAAAAAAAAAACAGTACTCCTAAGGCCATGTTTACATTGGGCTTTGAACCTCTGTTGCAGATTCTCTCATTTCACAGGACACATCTTCGTGCCGGGCGCCGTTTGTATCCAATGTATGACATATCCACAGTGCATTGTGGTCTCTTTCAAACAAGACCAGTTGCATGGCTCTAGCTGCTACCATTCAGGAGGTAGCAGCATCTAAAGCAGCCCTCCCCCCTCCAGTTAGCTACTTTTCCCACTGCTGGAGCTGGACTCAGGCAAAACAGTTAGGTGGTTAAAGAGGTTGTTCTAGATTTTAAAAAAAATAATAATACATTACTGCTTTCTTCCTAAACCGAGCCAAAACAGCCCACAGGTGGTGTGTGGTACTGCAGCTCAGACCATTTCACTTCATGGAGTTCTGGTGCTGTTTTTGGACGAAAGCAACCATAGGGGAGATCAAAACCGATGCGAAGGAAAACTGGTTTAGTTGCCCATAGCAAAGTAGCTCTGAAAAATAAAAGGAGGAATCCGATTGGTTGCTGTGGGGAACTAAGCCAGCAACTGCATTCAGTGTGTGCGTTTTATCTTGTTCAGATTGTATGTGAATTGCATGTGTTTTTCAAACGCATGAAGAATAACACTCATCTCCTAGCAAACGCATTACATCCAGATGCCTCCATTTTTCACACAAACCACATTCATTTCTATACAGCCAGGGCTGCATGAAAAAAAAACGCACAATATGGAACGTGTTGTGATTTTTACTGAACGCAGAGATAATAAGTGAAAAACAACGCTCAAGTCCACAGACCCTCTGAAATGAATAGTTCAGGATTCAGCCCGAATTCTATGTGTTCACTACACACATCATATCCAGATGGAAAACTCGCTCCTGTGAAAGAGCCCTAGGGACTCTTTCACACAAGCAAGTTTTCTGTCTGCAAAAATCAAGAAAAATGTTTAGAAGAAAAAATGAAAAAAAAAAAAAGTTATTACTGCCAGAACATAGGGGGCAAAATGTTATAGTCGTTAAAGGGGTTACCCCTATAATGCCCGGCCCCTCACACAGGTTGTACTTTGTACTTACCTTGCTCCCCGACACCCGAAACGCGTCTGATACCAGCACAGCCACCACTACATCTCTCAGTCGCACGGATCAAAATATCTGGCGATGGGGGGGCATCCAATAGCAGGCCGCAATGGTAGCAAGGCTTGTCAGGCATCAGAAGTGACACAGGTGCCAGGGAGCAATAACCTGTGTGAGGGGCCTGGGCATTAGAGGGGTTGGAAAACCCCTTTTATGCTAAAATGAATCACTAAGGCTTTAAAAATGTAGTATTCCCTGAGTTGTGCTCAAACAATATTTACTTCAGACACACATTACAAAAACAATAAAAAAAAGTACATTTTAAGGGTTTTTCCAGTTGTAATTTGACTGTTAGGAGGTTAAACCGTGGAAGATAGGGCACGTGAGGACTTTTACACTGAAGTCTCACTGCAAAAAAACACCCGAAATGGGTTTGTTTTTGTAGCGGCAATACTGCTTTCAACATTTGCATTGAAGGGTCAAACGGTCTGACCAGCCACACATGGCAGGGCACGTCAACCCAAGGGCCACATGAACACTGCAAAATCACAGGCCACTGGATGCCGGAGGTGGCCATGGCCAGCTAGACTGTTTGGCATTACCCTGAAACCTGCATCAAACTGGCATGCTGCAGATTGAAAGGCCACAGTTCGCGTCAATTTATAAAGCAGAATCTGAAAATCTCATCCACTTTTCTGCTACTGTACAACAATGTGGATTTGTTGCACAAAAAGCTACAGACTTTAAGCAACATGGAAACTGGTCTACAAAGGGAGTGACATCAGAGAGGCTAGGTACATATTTTCAGAAAAAAAAAATTATTAACGCTAAAAAGACCCCAAAAACCACCATAAAAATGCATGCAATATGAAAAAAAAAAAATGCTGGCAGGTTTTAAACTAAAAAAAAAAAAAAAAAATTTACCCGAAATCCTAGACAACCGCATATTGCAATGCCTAAATCATTTTGAAGGTTATATAAGCGCCTCAAACGCACTCAAGGTTATAAACGCCTCACACCAGCCAGCTTCTCAAACATCCCACAAATTCATGCTCTTAAAATGCACGTTAAAAAAAAAAAAAAAAGTGCACTCATAAAAACCATGATCAAAGGCTGCAATATTCCTGAGCACACTCCATAAATAGGAAACATGTAAAATGAAAATTTTAAACGGCAACTTAAAAAAACCACAAAGTATAATTGTAAAAAGAGCAGCAGATATACACATCGCTCATATCATCTCTCTCTAGGGGAATACTTTCTAAAATTTTCTTATGCATTTCCATTGGTTGGAAGATCTTCCTTTAAAGACACCTTCAGAGGTTGTTGGTTTTTTTTTTTTACTTAACCCTTTCAGTACCGAGCCACTTTTCACCTTAAATCCCAGGCCGATTTTTGCAAATCTGACGTGTCACTTTATGTGGTAATAACTTTAGAACGCTTTTACTTATCCAGGAGATTGTTTTCTCCTGACACATTGTACTTCATGACAGTCATAAATTTGAGTCAATATATTTCACCTTTATTTATGAAAAAAAAATAAATTACCAAAAATTTTGAAAAATTTTCAAAATTTCAATTTCTCTGCTTTTAAAACAGAAAGTGATACCTCATAAAATATTTATTACTTAACATTCCCCATATGTCTACTTGTGTTGGCATCATTTTGTAAATGTCATTTTATTTTTTTAGGAAGTTAGAGGGCTTAGAAGTAATTTTTCAAATTTTCAACAAAATTTCCAAAACCATTTTTTTGAGCACCAATTCAGTTATAAAGTGATTTTGGGAAGCTTACCTAATGGAAACAACCCATAAATGACCCCATTTTAGAAACTACACCTCTCAAATTATGAAAAACTGATGTTACAAACTTTATTAACCCTTGAGGTGTTCCACAAGAATTAAAGGAAAATGGAGGTGAAATTTCAAAATTTCAATTTTTTGGTAGATTATTCACGTTAATTTTTTTCTTGCAACATAGCAAGGGTTAACAGCAAACTAAACCTCAATATACATTACTCTGATTCTGCAGTTTAAAAAAATACCCCATATGTCATGGTAAACGTCTCTATGGGTTTGTGGCAGTGGTCAGAACGAAAGGAGCGCCATATGGATTTTGGAGGCAGATTTTGCTAGAATAGTTTTTAGGCACCATTTTGTAATTGAGAGACCCTGACGTACCCCTACAGTGGAAACCCTCAAAAAGTGACCCCATTTTTGAAACTACACCCTTCAAAGAATATATTATGGGGGGTACTGACCACTTTGACCCCCTAAGTGTTTTACAGAATTTGGAAACACTTGGCTGTGAAAATAAAAAGTTTCATTTCTTCCAATAAAATGTTGCTTTAGTCCCAAATTTTTCATTTTCACAAGGGGTAACAGGAGAAAAGCACCCCATAATTTGTTACCCATTTTCTCCTGAATACGGCAACACCCCATACGTGGTGATAAAATGTAGTGGGGGTACATGGCAGGACTCAGAACAGAAGGAGCGCCATATGGATTTTGCAGCACAGATTTTGATGGATTGGTTTGCGGGAGCCATCGATTTTTATTTTTTTGAGTTATTGTCTTATGTGGGGGCTCATTTTTTGCGGGATGAGGTGACGTTTTTATTGGTACCATTTTGGGGTACATAAGACTTTTTGATCGCTTGGTATTATACTTTTTGTGAGTCAAGGTGAAAAAATTAGCTGTTTTGACATAGTTTTTTTAAAAAAAATTTTTTACAGCATTCACCCGAAGGGGCAAATCATGTGATATTTTTATAGAGCAGGTTGTTACGGACGCGGTGATACCCAATATGTCTAACATTTTTATTTTTGTTAAGTTTTACACATTAGATGCATTTTCGAACAGAATAAAATTTTATTTTGTGTTGCCATTTTCTGAGAGCCATATTTTTTTTTTTGGGCAATTGCCTTAGGTAGGGTCTAATTTTTTTAGGGAAAAGATGACAGTTTGATTGATACCATCTTTGGGTAAATACGCCTTTTTGATCGCCTGCTATTACACTTTTTGTGGCAAGAGGGAAAAAAATGGCTGTTTTGGCATAGATTTTTTTTTATTTTTTTATTTTTACAGCATTCACCTGGGAGGCCATCTCATGTAATATTGTTTTATAGAGCAGGTTGTTACGGACGCGGTGATACCCAATATGTCTAACATTTTTATTTTTGTTACGTTTTACACATTAGATGCATTTTTGAACAGAATAAAATCTTTTTTTTGTGTTGCCATTTTCTGAGAGCCATATTTTTTTAATTTTTTGGGCGATTGTCTTAGGTAGGGTCTCATTTTTTGCGGGACGAGATGATGGTTTGATTGGTACCATTTTGGGATTAATACGTCTTTTTGAACGCTTGGTATTACACTTTTTGTGAGGCAAGGTGATCAGAAAATGGCTTTTTTTGCACGGTTTTTATTTTTTACGGCGTTTACCTAGCGAGGTGGGTCATGTGATATTTTTATAGAGCCGGTTGATATGGATGCGGCGATACCTAATATGCCTACTTTTCTTTTTTTCACAATTTTTTTTAACTTTATTTTGGGAAAATGATGATTTTTTTTACTTGAAACTTACTTATTTTTTGCTAAACTTTGTTTTTTTACCTTATTTTTTGTCCCAGTCAGGGACTTCAACTTTTGGGGGTCTGATCCCCTTACAATGCATTACAATACTTCTGTATTGTAATGCATTGGCTGTAAGTGTATTACTCAATATAATACACTTAGGCCCCATTCACACGACCATATGTGTTCCTAGCTCCGTAGAAATACGGCACGGAAGCACAGAGGTACTTCCGCAAAAAAAACACATACGGAAGCATATGGAAGCATCAAAAGTCTTCCGTATTTTTGCGGATCCGCAATTATTTTATCTTTGAAATTATTTTACATAAAGATTTTGTGAATTGAAAAAAATAGGAAAAAAAGTGTTTTGAAACTGTCACCTTAGAGCCAAATATGAATATATGCATATATACGGACATGGATCCGCAAAAATACGGAAGACATACGGAAAGTCTTGCAGAGTTCCGCATTTTTGCGGACCCATTGACTTGAATGGGGCTAATGCGTACAAATTACAAGATGAGTACACATTAGCGTACAGATTAGAAGATGCGTACGCTACTACTCGAAAATTGCTCCCGAGTACGCTCAGCCGAGCATGCTCGCTTATCTCTAAATTCATCATCACAAGCAAGATTACTTATATGTAGATAACGCATGATCCACTATTGACAATAGGTGATCTCACAGCTTATGTACTCCCTCCTGACCTGTGCACAGGTCATAGAACATGTCTAGAAAACTCTCCCATAAAGGTCAATGAGGACCCCTCCTGATCATTGTGTATATGGCCCGCCGATGAAGCTGCTGTAAAGCATATATCTAAATGCTGTTAACAGCAGCTTTGGCAAGATGGCTGCCCCCATACTCACATTCAGAAAAAATAATAAAATAAATCTAAAATCAGAAAATAGAAACAGGTTAGAAAAAAGGATGTGTGTCAATATCTGGTTTTAATTGTCAAATAAAAAATTATAGGTGGCACATAAAGTCTATAGCAACATATTTGAAAAGATAAAACACATATATACGGTACATACATAGCATAATAGATTTAGGCTAGGGCTACATGGTGACGTGTTGTGCGACTTCTTTTCGCTGAAAAGTCACGCATGATTTTTTATAATGATAGTCTATGGTGTTTCACAGTTGAAGCATGTCGCCTTGTGACATCATTGACCATCATTAAAAATGACTTTTCAGTGAAATTTTGCTGTGAAGACCTAGCCTGAAGGACTGATACTGCAGATGACTGCTGTATATTACAATTTGGGCACCTACAACTGTTGAGCACACATGCCTGCAGCTAGCAACATTCACTCTTGGATGGGCCAAGCTTGCCTGGTTATTTCAATGTGGCGTTTAAGCTACTTAGGCTACTTTCACACTAGCGTTTTTAAATTCCGGTATTGAGTTCCGTCATAGGGGCTCAATACCGGAAAAAAACGCTTCAGTTTTGTCCCCATTCATTGTCAATGGGGACAAAACTGAACTGAAGACAACGGAATGCTCCTGAAAGCATTCCGTTCTGTCTTCAGACCGGAGAACAAACCGCAGCATGCTGCGGTTTGCTCTCCGGTCCAGGCATCCGCACCAAGACGGATCCGGAATGACCCCCAATGCAAGTCAATGGGGATGGATCCGTTTGGTGTGACACACCAGTAATCCGGATCTGTCCTCCATTGACTTGCAATGGGGGGTCATTCCGGATCCGGCTACAGAGAAACATACAGACAGACAGACATACATACATACACACACATACATACATACTTACATACTCCAGGGATGCCGGCAGCATGTCTTCACGCGCCTCCTGCGCGCAGGTATGACGTTTCCCCACTGCGCCCAGCAGAGGGCGCTGTGGGGAATCGTCATCACTGTGCGCAGGAGGCGCATGAAGACATGCTGCCGGCGTCCCGGGCTGGAGTATGTAAGTGTTTGTGTGTATGTATGTGTATGTATGTTCTCTGTGTACGTGTCAACATGTGTGGGGCCGGAACACTGCTCCGGCTCCACACATGTGTCAGCGGCAGTACGGATCCGTCGGCACCCTTTAGGTGCCGGATCCGTGCTGCCGCTAGTGTGAAAGTAGCCGTACACACCCGTCTGAAAGCGGCTTATCTTCTAACATTAGATTGTCAGAAATGCAGGCGATACGATTGGGATCCTCTACGGGCAGCCTCCATGATAACCAACGTCAGCCCTTTTATTGATATAATTCCTCTTTCTACTTACAGGCAAACGATGACATACGAAATGTCACGAAGTAGGAAGTCTCTCTACCGACTAAACGAAGATTTGCATTTCTTACTGGACTCTATAAATAAGCTGTTGCATTTCAGTTGGAGGGAATCACATTTTATTACTATAGTTTTAACTCTTTCTAGAATTGATCTAAAAGTAAGGCACAATTGCAAAAGTAAAACTCACTGTAGTATAGTACTGGAAGTCAGAATGTAGCTTCAAACATCTTCTGCCTTTTAATGCCTCCTCAGTTCCCTTCTGTTGATCGTGTATGAAGAATATTGTTTGTACGTCACATTCGCTTTAATACTGAAGGTCCCTGTATCTGCAGTTTATATATAAAAGTAGGTAGGACTGTTGATAAAAGTGTTGTCTTTCCAGCAGCTCCTGACTGTACACGTTCATCTCTATGTAAATTCTGTCATATAATCCCTGATACCAAAGTCTGGGGATTATCTAAATTGTGGCTTCTAAAACAACCTGCTAATATTCACCGTGTTCTTTGTAACAGTATTTAGTGATCATGGGGTTGGAGAGGTTTTTCTGGACTTCCTGACATCTCTATTGAAGGCCACTATGGTCAACCTCTGCTGACCCTGCTAAAACAGCTGAATAACAATGTTCAGCCGGCTCTCCACAAGAATGGGGACTTTTAACCACATATGTATTCCTGCTGTCCCAGCCTTATTGCCTATCTAACTGATATGCCCACTTAAAAAGCTGAAAACCCCTTTGAAGTCACCAGTGGGCCTACACAAGTCTGCATGCAGTTCTACTGCATCGTCTTTACCCCAGGGTTTTGGAGCACATCTCCTGCATTCTTTTGGCGTGGTCAGTGTGGAGTGTATTCAAATAAAAGAAGACTTCTAGTACATACACAAACATAGCAGGACTAACACTAAGTAACGTAACAATACCAAAAGGAGTACCAGACAGGAACCCTTTTCCTACACGGAGCAGGACAGATCTGTGCTATTACTGACTTACACTACTTCACCAGCTTATGTCTGCTGTTGTGGAAGATACAATACTGACCGTTTAGTGAAAAATTACTAACCATGAAAATGTCTAGGACAGGATGGCTAACCTCTGGGACGCCAGCTGTGCTGAAACTACGACTCCCAGCATGCTCCATTCATTTGTATGGAGCTCTGAGAACAGCCAAGCAAGTGTGCATCTTGGGAGTTGTAGTGTTTCCACCACTGGAGTGGCGGAGGTTAAGACATTTGACAGGTCTAAGACATTTGGAAACTGTAACAGTGTGCACGTCTCACCTAGATCAACTTGTACGGAAAACTACAAGTGCAAAGTTACAAATCAGTATCATTTGATACAGTTAGGTGACCATTCATCTGTCTTAAAGGGGTTCTCCAGGACTAGAAAACAAGGCCGCTTTCTTCCAAAACAAGGCCACACCTGTCCACAGGTTGTGTGTGGTATTACATCTCACCCCCATTCACTTCATTGGAGCTGAGCTGCAATACTATACACAACCTATGGACAGGTGTGGGGCTGTTTTTGGAATAAAGCAGCTATGTTTTTCTATATACAGGGCACCCCCTCTAAGTCTCTATGTAACTTGGCATTTTTCTTCACATTTTTATTTGTATCCTGTAGCACCAAACATTTGGTTGCACTTTCTGCTTTTAGTATATAGGTACGGCCACATGTGGCATAAATGCTGCAGACTCTTATACAAGCAAAGATTTCAGCAAATCTCATCCATATGCTGCGGAGAAAACCCGCAGAGTAAACTGATCTGCCCATTTTGGGCACTTTTTATGATTTTGGGCACTTTTTATGAGTTTACTGCCATATTAGATCCACAACGGATCTATTAAGTGTGACCGTACCCTAAAAGAACAAGTCATAAAACCCATCACTGACATTAATCTACTAAAAAACGATTACCTGATGTCTTACCACTCTCACAATATAAAAAATGTTCTAAATTGCAAAGTTCAACGGAAGGAATATAAATAGTGCTGTGCCCCTCATTTCATTTAGGGCAGCAACATTTTCTTTAAAGAATAAAATCGAACATCTAGTCCTTCTTGGCTTCCTTTTGGTCCTTGCTAGGAGCAGTCTGGAAGGTGTTCCACACTTCTGTGTACAGCAATGTACCCATGAAAACTAGAAAGGTGCCCATCCAGTGCCAAGTGGTAAACGGGTTGTTGAAGTACAAAATGGAGAAGATGAGACTTAGGAATTTCCGCAAGGTGACAACTAGGGTGACAGTAAGGGACGGACATTCTGTAGTGAGAATGAACACTCCACGGATGCATACATATCTTGATAAATGTGTTAAGGTAAACTGAGTTACAACACAGACATGCACAAGTACAGCCTCCATAAAATGGAGCATACTCCCATAACATGAGAAGGGGCAACAGATCCGAAACCATTCATTTTAAGTGTAGTTTTACGCTATCCGTATGTCATACCCATTTAGGAATACACTGCACATCAACCCTTTGAAAAAGCATTATTCAGCTAAAGAACAGATCTCGCCATGATATCAGATGTGACCCCTAGAACAGCTGGAGAATCAGTGAAAGGATACTGAGTGATCACATTCATGAGAAGATAAAACCACATGATCGGCATCTGGATTCCCAGTACAGGCAGCTGGAACGGTTCTGTAATGCATTGAACATCGACAGTTCAGTCTCCAATGAAGTACAGTATATGCTTACTATTCACTTCATTATACATACACATTATTTGCATCAAGCACATCGACGGTTAAAGGGGTTGTCCCACGAAAAATATTCTACAGTTTTCAAACCAGCACCCGGATCTGAATACTTTCGTAATTCTATGTAATTAAACATTTTGTATAGCCGCTGAGTTATTCAATAAAATGTATCTGTATAGCGCCACCTGCTGTTTGTTTTTCTTATTTCTTTGACCTGCACACTGAAAAGGCCGCACATGCTCAGTTTCATCCTTCACCTGCCTCCTGAGCTGTGATAGGGAGAGCTGAGACACGCCCCCTGAGCTGTGATAGGGAGAGCTGAGACACGCCCCCTGAGCTGTGATAGGGAGAACTGAGACACCTCCTGAGCTGTGATAGGGAGAACTGAGACACCTCCTGAGCTGTGATAGGGAGAGCATGGACACGCCCCCTGAGCTGCAGCAGAAAAGACACTCCCCTTGAGCTGTCAGCTTGATATGAATCTAGCAGAGCAATGAATGAGGAGATCTCTGGATCCATGTGAGGTACAGGGCTGGTTCTAGCTTTGTTAGAAAGAGGGTGTGATGTACTATATGAGGTCTGATTTTTATTTTTTACATTAGTCACAGAATAACCCCTACATACACATATAGGAGGTCAAGTATTCTGTCTTAAAGTACACAAGAATATTAAATGGGTTGTTCGGGCTTTTAATATTGATGACCTGTTATAGGTCATCAATATCAAGAAAATGAAAAACTGGAGACAGCATCCAACAGTTGAATTGATGAAGTTCTTTAACAGTGATTCTATGAACCCAACAAGCATTATCAGTATCAGCATCATCAATATCAGATCGGTCTGACTCCCAGCACCCCACCGATCATCTGTTTGAAAAAGAGGCAGCGCTTGTGCGAACTCTACTTCATCTTCAGGATTACACTGCAGGTCGCCTCAGAGGCGCAGGGTAATTACATGTATTGGTCACATTCACTTGAATGGAATAAGCACTTGTAATTACACTGCGCCACCACTGCAAGTGAGAGAAGTTGTGCTCACATGAGTGCTGACTCCTCTTCAATCGTAATGGTGCATCTTAAGCTATATCCCTTTCCCGCTAAGCATGGTTCGCTGGGCAGGCAATGCGCAGCGGACTATGCTTTTGTAAGTATGTAGAATTCAGATGCACCAAATTGCCACAAATTTTGATGCCAATTACATCAGAGTTCAGGTGCAGCCACAATAGTAAATGTGGGCCATTGTATATTATTCCCTGTGCTACAACCCAAGAAAGTTTTTAATAGCATTTAACCAGGATAAAGTTAACACCAGGAATAATTCCAGGGTACTCTGCTTTAAGAAGCTTTTTAATTGTGGGTTGCAATGCTGGAGGGTTTTCCTGTTATTCATGATATCTGGAAGTACAGATCAAATGTGTGACTGCCTTCAAATACTGTGTGCAGGCAGGAAACATGGAAAAACTCTGTATACTCACCACTTTGTGAGAACATCACCCCATGATTATATATGTCCGGGGCTAAAAGCAGGAATCCTGGCAGTGGTAATGCGTGCTGCGAGGAGAAATAACAAAAAGATTTATTATTACTTGAACACAAAATCTTATAAATACCATTCTAGTCATGCCAATCCGCTGCATGACTTTTATACTTTTTAAGGGGATGTCTCACTTTAGCAAGTGGCATTTAACATGTAGAGAAAGTTACTACAAGACACTTACTAATGTATTGTGATTGTCCATATTGCTTCCTTTGCTGGCTGGATTTATTTTTCCATCACATTATACACTGCTCGTTTCCATGGTTATGACCTATCCATATCCTACCATAACTACATCATACAACCTGTAACTTTTTGTAAAGCACTGAGGAAAATGTTGGTGCTTTCTAAATATGATTATTAAAGAAGAACTCCCGCAAACATTTTTATTCTCTGACCTGTTAGAAAGGTGCATTATATAAACTATAGTGAATGTCATCTTCTTATGAGAGAATGTAATTGTGAGTAATAACCTCTCTTCTTATTGTAGCTGTGTCATGTGACCAACTCCCTGACCTCCAACTGACCCAGGACAGGAAGCCAGTCACTTCTCTATTCATTTCTATGAGACTGAAAGTGAGGCTCCCATAGGAATACACAGAGAATTAGACTTTCTGTCCACACAAGAAAGCTTAACTGCTCCTGTCCTTAAAGTTTTTGTGCACACCGTCTTTGTGCTCAAGCATGAAGCAGGAGGTGAAAGAGGGACACGGTTTGCTGTTGGTTATAACCACATACCTTCACACATACACAATTTGGTTGTGATTCCAGTGGTGTATTCTGAATTTGCTGCAATTTCTGACCTAAAAATGTTATTGTTCCTATATTGCTACAAAATCCAGAATTTATTTTAGACACAATCAAGGAGAACTGTCTCTCTTCAATTCCTATGTAAGCCTTGAACACACACTACTCACAAAAAGTTAGGGATATCTGGCTTTCAGGTGAAATTTATGGAAAATGTAAAAAGTTCATGCTACAGTAATAGCATATCTTGAAAGTAGGGCATTTGAGTAGAAGCAATAATGGTGATTTCCTCATCTCAAGCAATTTATTGAAATAAAAATCAACACCAGTAGTGGGTATACCTCCACAAAAATGTCACTGTCTCAATAACTTGACAATGACATGCTTTTCACAAGTAGACTTATTGTCTGCTCAGGCATGGCATCCCACTCTTCTTGAAGTGTGGCCCTCAGGTCATTGAGGTTCTGGGGTACAGAGTTACGAGCCTCTACACAGCGACTCGGCTGATCCCATAGGTTTTCAATAGGACTCAGGTCAGGAGAAAGTACAGGCCACTCCATTTGAGGTCCTCCAGTCTCCAGCAGCCGTTCCCTAATCATGCGACCTCGATGAGCTGGTGCATTGTCCTCCATGAAGAAGAAATTAGGCCTGTGTTGTTCATGCAGAGGCACAATGACTGGATTAATGATGTTATTCAAGTAGTTAGGGCTTGTCACTGTAGCATTCACAAAGTGTAGGGCAGTTCTGTATTGACTAGACACACCTGTAAAGGTTAGAGTGCATTTTAGGTTCATCCTGAGATTTCACCTACAAGCCAAATATCCCTAACTTTTTGTGAGTAGTGTAATTTTTTAATGAGAGTTGAGGAGGATAGTGATTAGCTTAACACGAAATGTTCCTTATAGATAGTCTTACATTATAAAATAAGGCTTCTTTAGAATGTTTCCCATATTCTTTATAGAGCGTTTCCTGGAATATCCCCATTCTGGCCGACAGTAAAAGAGCAAAGGTCAGAGCAGCAACACCTATGGAACACAGCAGAAGCATAGTCATTAAATTCTCGATTATGCCACATTTTAACAACTCATGTTTTAAACTGATAACCCTAATGTGACATTTAACAATTTTTGACAGTTTTATTGCTTCATTCTACTCTCCTTTCATTTCACTCCATTTTACAATGTCAGGAAAAATAGAGACAAGTTCCAGATACATGAGATGTTCTTAAAGAAGAACTCCCGACAAAAATTTTATTCCATGTCCTGCTAGAAATGTACATGATATAATCTGTAGTGAATGTCATTTTCTTACCAGTGTCTGAATTTTTGACTTATATCATCCTGAAGTTTCTTATCTGTCTCATGTGACTAGGAATTAGACCCACCAACTCACACATAGACTTAGAAGTCTAATTCTCTATGTATTCCTATGAGACTGAAAGTGAGGCTCCCATAGGAATGAATAGAGCAGTTACTGGCTTTCTGTCCTGGGTCAGTTGGAGGTCAGGGAGTTGGTCACATGACCCAGCTACAATAAGAAGAGAGGTTTTTACTCACAGAAACAGTCACTGATAAGAAAATGACAATCACTACAGATTATATCATGCACCTTTCTAACAGGTCAGAGAATAAAATTTTTTGCAGGAGTTCTTCTTTAATTGAAAACACTCAGTATAATAAATACAGTCCGCAATGGGGGCGCAACCAAATGGAACGGAATGAATTCTAGTTCACTCTGTTTCGTTCAGTTTTGTCCCCATTGACAATGAATGGGGACAAAACGGAAGTGTTTTCCCCCGTTATTGAGATCTTATGACGGATCTCAACAGCAGAATGGGAAATCGCAGATGTGAAAATAGCCTAAGACGTGTTAGATAATGACTGAATGACCGAGATGCGCTCAGTGTATATGTTCTGTTGTTTGCATTGTTTTTATTGCATTTTTTCAATAAAAGGAGTTAAATAATGTCTGACTACAAAGAAGACCCACCTAAAAGCCACCAGAGAAAGTTTGCAAAACCATCTTCCTCACTTGATGTTGAATGGGATGCCTTAAAAAGAGAAAGAAGAAAGGATTCATAACACACTAAATGGAGAATTAGCTAAATACTGCAAAAAAACGTAAATAATAATAAAATTCAGCCTTATTATCGAGGGTCTGGCCACTAGGACCCCCTACATGGGTCTATGTTTCCAAAGGGGGTATTCATAGGTCTGTAAGCACCACACTATACAGAAGCTGCCAGTAATGGAATCAGATCCTTTCAGCACTTTTCTAGTTTGGAAAAAGTTTCCCTGCCTTGTTTTTGGTGCTAAAGACAAGGCTCCTGAATAGGCCACGAAAATAAATAGTGGAATATATGGTAAAACATGAGCAAAATTAAGTATATCAGTTAAGGAGTACCAGAGGTAAGCAGTAAAGTGCAGTAGTAGGTTCTGATCACCCTGTTCAAGTACATTGGAGGTAAGCACAGACTAACTCTTAGGCTACATTCACATGACCGTAAGTGTTTTGCAAATTGCGGACCGGAAAAACACGGATACCGGCTGTGTACGTTCCGCAATTTGCAGACCGCACATGGCCTGTGCTATATAGAGAATGCCTATTCTTGTCTGCGGTTGCGGACAAGAATAGGACATGCTCTATATTTTTTGTGGCGCCGCAGAACGGAACTACAGATGCAGACAGCACCCGGTGTGCTGTCCGCATCTTTTGCGGCCCCATTAAAATGAATTGCAGAACGGATGCGGATCCATTTATACGGTCGTGTGAATGCACTCTTACACACATTTCCTATGACCTTCTCTATCAATATCAACTGTATTAAGGGTAAGGACAAACAGGTTGTGTACTGCAACACAGGGCATGCCACACCCACAGATTTTGTGTGTGGCTGGCTGCCTGCACCAGGACCCTTTTGTCCTTTGTATTGTGATGAGAGGCACATTTCCATACAATATGCCATATAAGCCTCATGTCAGAATACTCCTCTAAGGATACATTCACATGGTTGATCCTCTGGGTTCTGCATTATGAATGCAGCAGATCCTCCTCCGGCTTTACGCCCATTCAATTTGCTAATCTGAAGGTCCTGGAAAAAAGAATCCATGGTGGTACAGAATGCATCGTGGCTTCCCACTGGTAATTAGAGGTGGTTTCTGAGCACAAAACAAGGTGAACAAGGCTTAAAGGGAACCTGTCACCTCCAAAACACCCCGTGAACTAGAGTAAGCGCTGTATAGTGTAAGTGACGTCGAGTCTGGTTATGTAATTTTTATCTTCATACTCACTTCCATTCTGATGTTGTGCTCCCATAAACCTGCAGTAAAATGCACTCACTGGACTCCAGTGCTCACTCATATAATGGAGAGGACTCAAAGAAGAGTCCAGTGAGTGTATTTTACTGCAAGTTTATGGGAGCACAACATCAGAATGGAAGTGAGTATGAAGATAAAAATTACATAACCGGACTCAACGTCACTTACACTATACACCGCTTACTCTAGTTCACGGGGTGTTTTGGAGGTGACAGGTTCCCTTTAAAGGGTCACATTGAACATGGTGTCTGAGCTGCAGGCAGCATAATTTAGAGCAGGAGGAGCTGAGTAAATCAATATATAGTTTTATGGAAAAAGATTCAGCAGAACTTGGATTTTATACATATCCTGCTTATTCTGGACTTTGAAGTCCAGGAGGAGGTCCTATCAGTGATGACAGCCTTCCCTCTATGTGTATAGAGAGAGCTGTCAATCACTGATAGGACCGCCTCCCGGACTTCAAAGCCCAGAATGAGAATTTAAATGTATAAATTACAAGTTTTACTGCATCTTTTCCCACAATTGTATACATCAATCTGCTCAGCTCCTCCTGCTCTATAACAAGCTGCCTGCTGCTCAAACGCAATGTTCAACATGACAGGTTCCCTTTAACACTGCTTCTCACAAGACTAGTTCTTTACTCCTGGTAAATACATACAGCAATATTTTCCGATTTTTTTTTCCAGAAAAAAAATTTGATTTGATAAATGCACAAAAAGGATAGATTAGAAAGAACAAGAGACAGACACAAAGTTTACCACTTGTTTTGCAGACATCAATGTGCAAATGAAGATCCCCAAAGACACCAAAACAATGGACATGTATTTGGAAGCACTGTACCTGAAAAGTAAATTTGTAAACGTATATCAAACACAGTGTCATACAAAATCTGGCAAGTACTATAATCTACAGAGAAAAATTCCCACCACTTCTTTCTAGGCCTTCTGCTGAAGGTGGGCATATGACTCCTACGTCTACATGGTCGGTACAGCAGTCATGTGACATCTACATTTTATGGGGCATTTTAGGGTTCATTTTTACTTGGTTGCTTCTACCACTTCTAAGCTAACTAAATGCACCTTTACAAGTGCCGACTGAGCAGGCCATTATCTGGAAGGCTAACTGCCTGCTCCTCAGTGGAGGTAAGAGCTGCGTTTACATGTAGCAATCACCTCCGGTGTCGGAGAGGGCAGAATATTGCATGTCAGGCAGCTGCCCATGACCACACACAAATTACAATTATGTTCTTGAATGTGCCACTAATGGATGTAGAGTCTTTGGACGCAGCATAATGTTTTTACTGGACCATTCTTAAAGGGGTTGTCTGGCTTTGGAGCCAATAACCACTTTGCTGTAGACCTGTGCCCCTGAACATAAAAATGAAGACTCATGGGACCCAGGAAGTGGTTGGGTCCAATGACTGCTGTGGCCTCAGTGGTCACATGTGTGAGGAACCAAGTCAATGTGACCACTGAGGCATGTGATTGGCCGTAGCGGTCACAGGACCCAGCTGCTTTCTGGTTCCATGGGGACTGGAGGCAGCTGGGAAAGGGGCAGCGGTATAGACAGACGAATGGTCAGGGGCACAGGTATGTAACATACTGGTTATCAGATCCAAGGGTAGACAACCCCTTTAGGCTACACCATACCTAAGTAGTGATGGATTTAGCAGAACTTACCTCTTCTTGAGAATAATTATACCCAAGATCATATTTGCGATCAATGATCCCTAGAAAAGAAATGACAGCTTCATGAATAATAAGCCATGATGCATGATACATATGAAGGTTATAATACATTGCACATTTTAGGGGTTTATGAATAATTGTAACACTACAATGTACTCAATTTTCAGTTCTCACACAGTTTTCTGACCGACGGATTAGTTGCAAAAACGATAAAATTATATCTATGGCTGTAGCCTGTACATGCCAGGTCCAAGCGATGAGTGGGAAGCTCTATACACAGCACGCTATACAGCAGTATTATATCCTCCTTAACATCTGGTGCTCTACAAGTACACATCCAGGTCTACTAGTCATAGCAATGAGGTGACAAGTTTTTATGTACCATAACCACAGGCAGCTGGGGCAGTAAGCTGGAAGAGTTCTGCATTGCAGACAGCTGGAGGGAGGTGGGCATTTTGTTCTTTTTTTTATTCTGGTTTGTGAACACTACTGGGGGTAGTATGGAGGAGGGGTTGGTGCATTATTTATTGGGGGGGCACTATATGTAAAGAGGGCACTACCGGGGGAGAGGATTATGTATAAAGAGGCCACTACTGGGGGCATTATATTTAAAGAGGTCACTACTGGGGGCATTATATGTGAAGAGGTCACTACTGGGGGCATTATATGTGAAGAGGTCACTACTGGAGGCATTATATGTAAAGAGGGCACTACTAGAGGCATTATATGTGAAGAGGGCACTACTAGAGGCATTATATGTGAAGAGGGCACTACTGGGGGCATTATATGTGAAGAGGCACTACTAGAGGCATTATATGTGAAGAGGTCACTACTGGGGGCATTATATGTGAAGAGGGCACTACTGGGGGCATTATATGTGAAGAGGGCACTACTGGAGGCATTATATGTGAAGAGGGCACTACTGGAGGCATTATATGTAAAGAGGGCACTACTGGAGGCATTATATGTAAAGAGGGCACTACTGGAGGCATTATATGTAAAGAGGGCACTACTGGAGGCATTATATGTAAAGAGGGCACTACTGGAGGCATCATATGTAAAGAGGGCACTACTGGGGGCATTATATGTAAAGAGGGCACTACTGGAGGCATTATATGTAAAGAGGGCACTACTGGAGGCATTATATGTAAAGAGGGCACTACTGGAGGCATTATATGTGAAGAGGGCACTACTGGAGGCATTATATGTGAAGAGGGCACTACTGGAGGCATTATATGTGAAGAGGGCACTACTGGAGGCATTATATGTGAAGAGGGCACTACTGGAGGCATTATATGTAAAGAGGGCACTACTGGAGGCATTATATGTAAAGAGGGCACTACTGGAGGCATTATATGTAAAGAGGGCACTACTAGAGGCATTATATGTGAAGAGGGCACTACTAGAGGCATTATATGTGAAGAGGGCACTACTGGGGGCATTATATGTGAAGAGGGCACTACTGGGGGCATTATATGTGAAGAGGGCACTACTGGGGCATTATATGTGAAGAGGGCACTACTGGAGGCATTATATGTGAAGAGGGCACTACTGGAGGCATTATATGTAAAGAGGGCACTACTGGAGGCATTATATGTAAAGAGGGCACTACTAGAGGCATTATATGTAAAGAGGGCACTACTGGAGGCATTATATGTAAAGAGGGCACTACTGGAGGCATTATATGTAAAGAGGGCACTACTGGGGAGCATTATATGTGAAGAGGGCACTACTGGGGGCATTATATGTGAAGAGGGCACTACTGGGGAGCATTATATATAAAGAGGGCACCATTGGGGGTCATTATATGGAAAAAAGGCCACTCAAAGGGGCATTATATGTAAAGAGGCCGCTACTGAGGGGCATTACATGTAACAAGGACACTACTGAGGTGGAGCATTATATCTACTGGAGCCTAAATGGGGATAATTACTAAATAGAAGGAGGTACTAATACTATATATGTGTGTTCAATTATGCATAAAGAAGAGTGATCTGTGCAGGAGTAAGAAAAAAAGGAAAGAGAACGACTCTAGTCAGAGGAGACATCTCCTGTAAGTCACTGATCAGGGACCCAAATGGGATTATTAATTACTGTGTTTTGTTATGTGCGTGATTTATGCACCCCCCAACCCCCCTCTCTGATCAACAGGAAAATTGTCTTGCATGAAACCAGTCCCTGGTACAAAAACGGTTGAGGGCCACTGGTCTGAAGTACTGTAATCAAGGTATTAGGTGAGCATCATTGAGCATTAGATAATTATGACCTAGCCTGGGGCTTTGTGTGGCCGCCTGGGTATCGGCCCACCAGGAAATTTCCCTGTAGGGTCTATGGCCAATCCGCCCCTGGCGATCGCTAATGCCATCGTTCTTTCCCGTACTGACTTGTTGTTTGCCAGCAGCAGATCTTGTTTACACAGCACGATCTGCTGACGGCAAACAATCATTTTTGTTTCCGCACAAACAATCGGGTAACTGGCGGTACATTTACACCACCAGATAATCACTAAAGAACATTCCTATGAACACTCACTAGTGATTATCTTTAAGATTCTCAGCTCGTGTAAAGGGCCCTTAAAGGGAATCTATCACAAAAACCTGTTCTATATTTTATTTATGCTAAAAAAAATCTATTATATATTTGTAAGAAATAATAAATAAATAAATAAAAATTCCAATGTGTGAAATATTATAAATAAATATTAGATTTTACCATATTTACCATCTTTGGTCACCAGGGGGAGCTCTGCTGGCCAAATGAGGCTTTGAGCAACCTGTAAGTAAGCATGCTGCAAAAAAAGTGGGTGGTACCAATGACATCACCAATTCACACCTTCAGCGGTGACATCACTGCTTCACCAAGATAAGATGAGACAATGGCTTTGTTACAAAAACACAGATCTCTGCTCCTCAGGCTCCTCCCCCACTGGTCACATGGCCGATTACATCACTAAGGTCCTACAGCCCCAAGAACCTCCATCTACTCTGTTTCTGAGTCCTGGGCCGCTCACCCTAGCAGTACACTCAGCAAAAATTGTCTGCACTGCTGGGGTGAGCTGCCATAGAATTTAGAACAGGCAGCCTAATGAAGACAAGGACGCTGCTGCAGGAGTGAGGAGCAGGCACAGTGGGCTTCCCCCAGCAGCAAGGAGGGAGGACCTGGCTGTGTGTTACTGGTGTCATCACAGGGGCGGGCTCACATCTTCCATTCATTCTCTATAGGGTCGGCAGCGACTGAGGAAACCTATGTACATGCCTGCCGTAAGTGAGGTGCCATTGTGTTGTAAACCCAGACTGTCACACTTTACTTCCAACATGGCAGCCCCCATGTAAGGCAAGAAAACTGAATTAAAAAAAAACACATTTACACAATTTGAAAAATACATTATGTTAAAAACCTGCTTTTGTTATGTTGTAAAACATATCAAAAAATTTTTCTTCGCGATAGTGTCCCTTTAAGACAGACTGGTTGTGATACATTTATCAAATTCCTGAGAATGACAGTTCACAGAGGTTTTTTTAGCGCTGCGTCCCTTCTTAGGTTTTGCTGCAGATCCTCGAACAGCCAGGTGGCAGAAAAAGCTATTGTGCAGGAAAAACATAGGAGGGGATGCAGCGCTAAACTAGGACGGACCCACACCAAACAAAGAGGTAACAAATCCTATCGATATGCCATCAATTTGCAAGATGTAATGGCATTTTACATAGTAAAGAGTCCCCTTTCCAGGGACCAGAATAGAGAGCTGCACCCTCTTCTACTCACCGATCTAAATATCATGTGAAGTGGCATTGAGATGTTGAGATTGAGTGCATAGTTATTCACCACGCTGACCGTAAAAAACATAGTCACCATGATAACGTAATACCTAAAAAAAATAATAATATTAATTATACAGTGAATACATATACATGCCAAAAGTGAGGAACAAGTAATACCTAATTGGAATCGTGGGCCGCTTCCTTCCAAAATTTGCCTGGAAGATGAATCCTTCTATGGCTATAAACAAGAACTGAGCAAACGTCACTATATTTCCACATCCTGGAAACTTCCTAGAAATAAACATATTGTGGCAGTGATAATCAGTGTAATAAAATAATATAAACCAGCAAACACAAGGTTTTATCAGCAAAGGGGGCAATGATCAGTATAAGGACTTAACCCTGTGTGTACGAGACAGCTTAGAAAGTTGTTTTATAGGATTTTACACTGAAGACCTATCCCTACCCCTAAGCAGCACAATGAGGCCGGGGCACAACTCCATGCATGACACGACAGCTCAGCTCCCCTCACCTATATTGGCTGAACTGCAGCTCTGGACTCTGGAATTGCAAACTATAGCCAAAACTGGGTGTAGATCCTACAATGGAGGATATTCAGGAATTTATATTGATGACTTATCCTCTGGATAGGTCATCAATTTCAGATTGGTGGGGGTCCCAGGTGTTAGAAGAAGCTGTTAGAGAGCCGCTGCCTCTTCCTAGGCCTGTGATGGCTAACCTTCCACACCACCTGTAGTAAAACTACTACTCCCAAGATGCACACTTACTTGGCTGTTCTCAAAACTCTATAGAAATGAATGGAGCATGCTGGGAGTCGTAGTTTAACCACAGATGGAGTGCCAGAGGTTAGCCATCACTGTCCTAGGTCATGTGGTCTAGTTGTATCCGAGACCCATTCAAATCAATGGCAATATCAAGCATAGGCACTGTATGGCGCTGTGCTTGTAAAGCTGTCGGGAGCCTGCATCACTTACCAGACTATAGGTATGGCTAAGCATTCTTCTATGGGAATTGGGGCAAGCAGGATAATTCACTGGTGCCATCTTCCACTGCAAAATGCCAGATCTCTAGAATGAATTGGGAATTCCAATCCCAGGCTGGATTTAAAGGGCATCTGTCAGCAGATCTGTACCTATGACACTGGCTGACCTGTTACATGTGCACTTGGCAGCTGAAGACATCTGTGTTGGTCCCATGTTCATATGTGTCTGCATTGCTGAGAAAAATTATGTTTTATTATATGCACATGAGCCTCTAGGAGCAACTGGGGCGTTGTCATTACACCTAGAAGCTCTGCTCTCTGTCTGACATGAATTTGTAGGCAGTGAAAATGCCATCACAACTGGCTGTGTCAATCAAAGTACAGGGGGGGTGCAGCAGTTGCAGACAGAGCTGATCCTCTAAGTGTAACGGCAACGCCCCCATTGCTCCTGGAGGTTCATTTGCATAAATTGAATCAGAATTTTTCACAGCAATGTGAGCACATATGAACATGGGACCAACACAGATGTCTTCAGCTGCCAAGTGCACAGTTAAGAGGTCAGCCAGTGTCATACCTACAAATATAATGACAGATGCCCTTTAAAGGGACTTTAATATCAGTCCTATTAGTGCAGCACAATAAGGAGTAGCAATCACTGAAACATTTCTCATTAGAGACCCAATCACACATAGCCATGAGGCATACAGTCACCGGTATGGGATTACTTCACACTAACACACATCTCTGAATCATGTACCTCACTCTACACAGGTTACTGGACTATACCCAGGGAAGAGCTGCTTACACATCATGTCCCGTCATACACTGTGACAGCACCGCTAATGAATGGGCTCCTCACCTGGCCAAAAGTTCTAAAAACACCACATTACTGCAGCACCCAGAAAACACCAGACCCACGGCAACAGCGGGGTGCATGGTGGCAAATGACTCGAATGACACCCGGCTCCCTCAGTCCTCGCAGAACACGCCGGGCCGGCTCCCCGTGAAACTGTATGAACGAGTGAAATCAATCGGACACGTCTGCCAACAGCGCGCTGCCTTCTGGGAGATGTAGTCTCTCGGTAAAGCCTAGAATGTATTGGCTTCTTTGAGGCGATGATGTCACAAGATCACGTGACTGCTTAGCACCGCCTCTCTCACAGCGCGCGAATCCAAGAGCAGGAGCAGGAAACAGGAGCTGTGCTCTTGCATCTGAACTGCGATTGTGGTTAGTGAGTCCTGTTAATACACCCATGGTAATTTAACACCCCTACTGCCCCCCCCCCCAGCATTTTAGCCACCCTAATGCCCCCACACAATATTTTAGTCCCCCTTCTGCCCCCCCCCCCAGCATTTTATCCACCTAATGCCCCCACACAATATTTTAGTCCCCCTTCTGCCCCCCCCCCCCCAATGGTATTTCAGCCTCCCTGCTGCCCCCCCACTCGTATTTTCTGCCCCTCCCCATGGTATTTCAGCTCCTGCGCCCCCCCCCACTGCGGTATTTTAGCCTCCCTGCTGCCCCCCCCCCCACTCGGTTTTAGCCTCCTGCTGCCCCCACACGGTATTTTAGCCTCCTGCTGCCCCCACTCGGTATTTTAGCCTCCCTGCTGCCCCCCACACGGTATTTTAGCCTCCCTGCTGCCCCCCACACGGTATTTTAGCCTCCCGCTGCTGCCCCCCCACACGGTATTTTTAGCCTCCCTGCTTGCCCCCCACACGGTATTCTCAGCCTCCCTGCTGCCCCCCCACACGGTATTTCAGCCTCCCTGCTGCCCCCCCACACGGTATTTCAGCCCTCCCTGCTGCCCCCCACACGGTATTTCAGCCTCCCTGCTGCCCCCCCACACGGTATTTCAGCCTCCCTTGCTGCCCCCCACACGGTAATTCCAGCCTCCCTGCTGCCCCCCCACACTTGGGTAATTTCCAGCCTCCCTGCCTGCCCCCCACTCGGTATTTTAGCCTCCCTGCTGCCCCCCACACGGTATTTTAGGCCTCCCTGCTGCCCCCCCACAGGTATTTTAGCCTCCCTGCTGCCCCCCACCGACGGTATTTTAGCCTCCCTGCTGCCCCCCACATGGTATTTTAGCCTCCCTGCTGCCCCCCCACTCTGTATTTTAGCCTGCCTGTTGCCCCCCAACGGTATTTTAGGTCTCCCTGCTGCCCCCCACACGGTATTCCAGCCTCCGCCCTGCTGCCCCCACACGGTATTTTAGTCCCCCTGCTGCCCCCCCACACGGTATTCCAGCCTCCCTGCTGCCCCCACACGGTATTTTAGCCCCCTGCTGCCCCCCACACGGTATTTCCATCCTCCCTGCTGCCCCCCACACGGTATTCCAGCCTCCCTGCTGCCCCCACGCCGTATTCCAGCCTCCTGCTGCCCCCACGCCGTATTCCAGCCTCCCTGCTGCCCCCCACACGGTATTTTATCCTCCCTGCTGCCCCCCACGCGGTATTTTATCGCCTCCCTGCTGCCCCCCACGCGGCCATTCCAGCCTCCCTGCTGCCCCCCGCGCGGCATTCCAGCCTCCCTGCTGCCCCCCGCGCGGCATTCCAGCCTCCCTGCTGCCCCCCCACGCGGCATTCCAGCCTCCCTGCTGCCCCCCGCGCGGCATTCCAGCCTCCCTGCTGCCCCCCGCGCGGCATTCCAGCCTCCCTGCTGCCCCCGCGCGGCATTCCAGCCTCCCTGCTGCCCCCCCGCGCGGCATTCCAGCCTCCCTGCTGCCCCACCGCGCGGCATTCCAGCCTCCCTGCTGCCCCCCGCCGCGGCATTCCAGCCTCCCTGCTGCCCCCCGCGCGGCATCCAGCCTCCCTGCTGCCCCCCCGCGCGCGGCATTCCAGCCTCCCTGCTGCCCCCCCGCGCGGCATTCCAGCCTCCCTGCTTGCCCCCCCGCGCGGGCATTCCAGCCTCCCTGCTGCCCCCCGCGCGGCATTCCAGCCTCCCTGCTTGCCCCCCGCGCGGCATTCCAGCCTCCCTGCTGCCCCCCGCGCGGCATTCCAGCCTCCCTGCTGCCCCCCGCGCGGCATTCCAGCCTCCTGCTGCCCCCCGCGCGGCATTCCAGCCTCCCTGCTGCCCCCCCGCGCGGCATTCCAGCCTCCCTGGCTGCCCCCCGCGCGCATTCCAGCCTCCCTGCTGCCCCGCGCGGCATTCCAGCCTCCCTGCTGCCCCCGCGCGGCATTCCAGCCCTCCCTGCTGCCCCCCGCGCGGCATTCCAGCCTCCCTGCTGCCCCCCGCGCGGCATTCCAGCCTCCCTGCTGCCCCCCGCGCGGCATTCCAGCCTCCCTGCTGCCCCCCGCGCGGCATTCCAGCCTCCCTGCTGCCCCCCACGCGGCATTCCAGCCTCCCTGCTGCCCCCCGCGCGGCATTCCAGCCTCCCTGCTGCCCCCGCGCGGCATTCCAGCCTCCCTGCTGCCCCCCGCGCGGCCATTCCAGCCTCCCTGCTGCCCCCCGCGCGGCATTCCAGCCTCCCTGCTGCCCCCCACGCGGCATTCCAGCCTCCCTGCTGCCCCCGCGCGGCATTCCAGCCTCCCTGCTGCCCCCGCGCGGCATTCCAGCCTCCCTGCTGCCCCCCGCGCGGCATTCCAGCCTCCCTGCTGCCCCCCACGCGGCATTCCAGCCTCCCTGCTGCCCCCCACGCGGCATTCCAGCCTCCTGCTGCCCCGCGCGGCATTCCAGCCTCCCTGCTGCCCCCGCGCGGCATTCCAGCCTCCCTGCTGCCCCCCCGCGGCATTCCAGCCTCCCTGCTGCCCCCCGCGCGGCATTCCAGCCTCCCTGCTGCCCCCCGCGCGGCATTCCCAGCCTCCCTGCTGCCCCCCACGCGCGGCATTCCAGCCTCCCTGCTGCCCCCGCGCGGCATTCCAGCCCTCCCTGCTGGCCCCCCGCGCGGCATTCCAGCCTCCCTGCTGCCCCCCGCGCGGCATTCCAGCCTCCCTGCTGCCCCCCGCGCGGCATTCCAGCCTCCCTGCTGCCCCCCGCGCGGCATTCCAGCCTCCCTGCTGCCCCCCGCGCGGCATTCCAGCCTCCCCTGCTGCCACCCGCGCGGCATTCCAGCCTCCCTGCTGCCCCCCCGCGCGGCATTCCAGCCTCCCTGCTGCCCCCCGCGCGGCATTCCAGCCTCCCTGCTGCCCCCCGCGCGGCATTCCAGCCTCCCTGCTGCCCCCCCGCGCGGCATTCCAGCCTCCCTGCTGCTGCTCCCTGCTGCCCCCGCGCGCGGCATTCCAGCCTCCCTGCTGCCCCGCCCCCGCGCGGCATTCCAGCCTCCCTGCTGCCCCCCGCGCGGCATTCCAGCCTCCCTGCTGCCCCCCGCGCGGCATTCCAGCCTCCCTGCTGCCCCCCGCGCGGCATTCCAGCCTCCCTGCTGCCCCCCCGCGCGGCGGCTGTGCCTCCCCCGCTGCCCTCATAGTGTACTCTTAATTTTTTCTTCAGGACATTTTGCCATGGCGCATATCAATCATCAGAATTCCAGTGTTAGAACTGAAGAGACGACGTCTACTGAGAAGGACAACGCATTGGATGTGGTACTGCATTACATCTTTTTAATTTTACACAGAACTCATAATGCTCTTCAGCTTTCATCAGCTATGCTTGGATCCATATGAAGTGCATGTTATCTGTGGTCCAGACATTATAAAAGCCAAGCAAAGTCAATGGGCCTTATTTATCACAACTAACAGGAAAACTGCTTGCTCAAAATAACCAGAGTTCACCTTTCTTAGGCTCCATTCACACGACTGTATGTATTCTGTGATCCGTATAAAAACGGAACGGAAGACATACGCAAAGTCTTCCGTAGCGTTCCGCATTTTTGCGGACCCATTGATTTTAATGGAGCTATGGACGTGTTTTGCGGCCAAGTATAGGACATGTTTCCTTTTTTTTGAGGACAAACCTCTGTAAAATACGGCTGTGGAATGCACACGGTGTGCATTCCGCATTTTTTTTCCTTCTATGGAAAAATGAATGGGTCCATATTGTTCCGTATTGTTCCGCAAAAATGCGGATAAGATTCGGAAATGAACATATGGTAGTGTGAATGAAGCCTTATTGTTCAGGGCTTTTCACACATCAGTTATTGTGAGCCAAAACCAAGGAGTGGAGGCTCCACAGACATAAGGTATAATGAAAAGATCTGCACCTGTTCTGTGTTTTTGACTCGCACCTCGTTTTGGCTGACAATAACTGATGGAAATAACTGATCAAATAGCTGAAATGTGAACAAGGCCGCAGGAAAAAATTCAAGGTGTGCTCTGGTTGTTTTGGGCAACTTAGAATTTTCCATCTAGATAGTTTTGATAATTTAAAGCTGATGGTAACTCTTTAATATGACAAACATTAAGGTACCCTTTAATCCCTTTTTAAGGGAGTCTGTAAGGCCTTTCAGATGGCCGTGTTTCATGGCCCGTATCGGACCGTGAAACCCTGGCCTGTTCTCCCTCCGAGGACGGAAGCGCCCGGCGTTATAGGTTGCTATGATGCCGGGCGCTCCCTGAGGCCGCCGCTGTACAGTGAAACACTGTACATGCTCGTGTACAGTGTTTCACTGTATAGCGGCGGCCCGAGGAAGCGCCCGGCGTCATAGCAACCTATGACGCCGGGCGCTCCTGTCCTCGGAGGGAGAACAGGCCAGGGTTTCACGGTCCGATACGGGCCATGAAACATGGCCGTCTGAAAGAGGCCTTAAAAAAGCAGCAGTAGTTGAAATTTGGTGGCATTTGTAAATCCGCTTAAAGGGTTATCTAATTGATATGGTTATAATGTGGTAGGGGCCTGAGTAATCATGTGCATGAAGTCTTATTCTGAGATTTGATTTAAGAAGCAGCTATCTCTGTAAGCAGAGTCTTTGTTTCTGTGTATATACATACAGACACTGTATTTAGGTGAGCATACCACATTTGCATATGTCACCACTGCTGCAGATGGCAGACTACCTTTAAAAATGATGTATGTTTCTCATATATGTATGTCGTTGTTATACAGGCAAATGAACTGTGCCCATGGGATCACTGTGGGAGCCTGGCTGTGACTGACTTCCTCTGCAACTTGTGCCACTAAAGAACCACATTCATTAAGTGTTTACACAAAGGAATCAAGCTTCCTCCCTCACCACATTGCTCATCCCCGCCTTGCTGTGATCACAAGATGCAAATGGCTTGCTTCATAGTATGTCCTGTAATAGGGCTCCATGGGAAAGTAGTAAAATCATGATCAGACTCCCTATGGGAACTTTAAAAAAATAGAAGTAAAATAAAGTTTTTAAAAATAAAAAAAATTAAAATCACCCCCATTTCCCCAAAATAAAAACTAAAAAAAATCATCATGGTTATTGCCTTGTGCAAGAACGCCCATAGGATAGAAATATAAAAATCCATTTCCCATACGGCAAACTGCGAAACATAAAAAAAGCATCAAATTGGCTGATTGTCATTTGGTTGCTTTATTTTCAAAAAATAAAAATAAAAAAATCAAAGTCATACACACCCGAGGATGGTATCAATAAAAAGTTTAGATTGTCCCGCAAAAAAATGAGCCCCCATACCGCTCCATACGCATAAATACTAAAAAGTTATAGGGGTCAAAATAGTGCGACAACTTTTTTTTTTTTTCAAACTTTATAATAATCAAAACTATGCATATTAAATATCGCCAGATTCGTACTGATCTGTAGAATGCAAATAACTGGTCAGTTTTATTGCACATCAAATGTCGTAAACTAAAGACCTGTAAAACTGTGGCGAAATTTTTATCCTGCTTCCAACTACATCATATGCAATAATAAAGGGGTTGTCAAGGTTATTTTTTTGTTCTTTGTAAGTTTCTACCTAGTCATATATAACAGCTTTTAAATGCACTTTGTTTTCAAAGGTGCTCCTTTATCAGGTTCCACTTAGGGTCAAATGGCCTGTGATGTCAGCTTGCCTCCCTGCTAATCTTGTATTCCTACACAAGCAGATAAGAGCCTGTACCCCCCCCCCCAGCTCTGTGTCTCCTGAATGTATAAAATGTGAATCCTTAAACGTGTTATTCAACACCTATAAAGCTCCACAAAATGTGGACAGCATACGGTCGTGTGAATGGGGCCTAAACGTCTCTTGTCGGATGTTTTAATCCGCGTGGGAGATGCAGTGACCATCTGGAGCAATGCAGGAGCTGGGGAGCGTAGTAAGTTGCCCAGGTGTTAAAGGGGTT